>CM033320.1:68909112-69486612 GCA_019359835.1 Pharus latifolius | reverse complement strand
AAGGAAGCAGTGGGACAACAGATTCCAAATAGGTAATGACAGTACCTCTCTGATATAGTTTTCTCCAAGTCAACAAAAGCACCACCACATATAAAAAGAATGTCCTTTGTATCTATCTGCATTAGGACGTGAAGAGAATTACATAAATTGAACTTAGTCATATTTACATATCTTAAGTAATGAATGATTAAAAAAAATGAATAGTCAAGATTTAATTGGCAGTGTGAGAAAGAATTGTGTATATAAGATATTTGAATCAGTGTTGTAGAAAACCAATCCAACATGAGTATTCATTTGACAAAGAAATGTTCTACTTTGCTACCAGTACGATCATAAGGTCATAACTCGAGAATTCTTGCCATTTTGCGGTCGCTGTTCAGGACAAGGGTATCAAAGAACAGACTGTAATTCTTAGAAAGGGCTAGGAGTCCATGCAAGCAGCACAACAAAGTACAGCATAGCAATGAATGCATTTGATGTGAAAAAAATCATGTGCTAACATTACCTGTATATTGTCACCACGAGGGTGCTTCCTTGCCCCTTTCTCAGGGACATTGACAATCTGCACATGACAATAATTCAAAAAAAAAAAAAATAGATAATAATTTGAAAACAGGGAATAATCTTCTGTTTGACTGAATCAAACTATCACCAAGAACATCAAATGGTTGATCATGTAACTCTTGCGCGTAGTCTAGAATCAATTCATTTGCATCCACCCAAGTTAACATGTTCCTTTTTCATGGATAGTTCATAGTTGATGATTCATGAAAATATAGAATCACATGATGTCTTACATCTTGCAAATCCAACATAATAAGACTAAATTTATGAAATCTTACATGACACAGAACACTGCAACAGACGAAAAAACATTGATATTTTCAGGGCAGCAACCACACCATTCAACCACCAGTAACCTCATCATAGTAGCATATACTATTTTTTGCTAAGTTGTTTTATTCGTCTAAGGATGATATGTATGAAGTAAGTTGTGCTTAAACCCCATAAATAGAGATTCCAAAGGTTAACAATTGTCTGCTCATGAACGTGTAGTCTTTCTATTCATATTGTGATATTGCAACTCAGTATGCTAAGAGGCATATGGGCTGGCTGGATCGAGAGTTAAAATAATACATATGACTCACCGTGCCTTCGAGCATTTTCAACAATGCCTGCTGAACACCTTCACCTGACACATCTCTACTAATGTTAAGACTCTCAGCCTGCATGTTGATGCATTTACTCATAGGCTGGCCATATTAAGCAAAAGAAATTTCCAACCCAAGCTAATTAGACCAGACCTTCTTTGTGATCTTATCAACTTCATCAATATAAACCATCCCCTGTTGTGCAGCTTGCACATTATAATCTGCCACCTAGTTAATGTCAAAATAGAGCACCTGAAGCTCACTTTCAAAGGTAAGATATTAAGACAAATGAGCAACTTTAATATGTCTTAAAGCATGCACATTAGAGTACAGAACCATACCGTGAGCAACTTATATAATATAGATTCTACATCTTCTCCTACATACCCAGCCTGCAAGAAATTAAAAATTCTAAGACTTAGCATTAGAATCAAATTGACAGTAAATAACGAGGAGTTACTATACAGTAGAAATAAATGGCATCCATTCTTGGATTGAGAACTTGTCCAATACGGAGTAACAACATGTGCCCCTCTGTTGCATTTAGCTCATTGGCATGGAAAGAACAATTGGGAATCTGAATCCCTGTTTACTTAAACCATTTAGCTCACAGTTTACACTTTTCTAACTAACGAACAGTGAACACAAAATACAAGTGCAAGTACTCAATGAATAGATATGACAGGTATTGTATGGTCAATTACTACACACATGTAGTATTTACTGGTACTAAAATTCTAACATTGTTTACACGATATTGTTGGTTAATACTTAACAACAATGTTTTCAAAATAATGTTGTTTGTGTGCTCAGACATTTTGCATTTTCAACATACCCTGGAATGTAAAAGTAATCTAACACTTGCCTGAGTCAATGTCGTTGCATCAGCAATTACAAATGGCACATTTACAAAGCGAGCTAATGTCTTAGCAAGTAAAGTTTTACCTGTAAAGAAATGAATCATGCAAACCAAAATATGATGAGTGTCCTCTCTTGTTCCATTACAGTTTATCTGATGTAGTAGAAGACATAGAATTGACTGAGTTCTATTACAGCAACAAAATGGCCACAAACATCTTACCTGAGCCAGTAGGCCCCATTAGCAGTACATTGCTTTTCTCTAGTTCAACATCATTGTCGTCATCAGCTTCTCCATGAAAACCATCCAAATCTGCTCCAGGCCTAATTGTTTTAGCTTATATACCACATAATTAGTCACTGGAAGATATGCACAAATTCTAATTTCTATTGGTACAGGAATAAATACCCATCATCGTTTCATGAACTAAAAGAAACATCATTCGCAAAGTGTGATGGAACTGACCCTTTCTGTAAAGATTGATGGTATATCCGTTTATAGTGGTTGTATACAGCCACAGATAGCACCTGCAGATTTTAAATGTTACATCAGAACAATCTAAGATAAGCATACAAGCCTATGCATTCTAAGCATGCTAACGCAATCGGGTAACAGTAAGAACATAATAAATGTCACTCTTTCACCTTAACACTCAAGCTAAGAAGAACGTGTTTGACCGAGTTTCAGCTTCGGCTTTTTGCTTAGATAAGCTGAAGCCCTAGCTGAACACATAGTTTCTCAAAAATAGATTCCCACCCAGCTTCAGTTTATTTTGGCCCATAAGCCGCAGCTGCTAGACCACAGTTTCTAGCGGCTTCCCCACACATTTCTCAAATTATTGAGCTTTTAATCCCAAATTTTTAACAAACAGATCCATATATTTGAGCAGCTGCCAAACACGTCCTCAATTGTACCGCATATTGAGAGTAAAACCTCACCCTTTTATTTCTCATCAACAACACATCCAAGTTAGTAAAAATACAAACTTTTGTACTCATTAATTCCTCCATGATAGGAACAATCAAAATCACCGGCAAAATCTCAATTGAGGTATATAAAAAAAATCCCACTCTCCCCCACAATCCAATCAAAATTGTCATCAAAATACCAACATTAAGAATGAAACATGACAAAAAAAAAAAAAAGACATGAAGCAAAGTCACAAACCAAAAAAAAAAAAACATTCACCTTCTTGGCTCTCTCCTGCCCGATCACATACTTATCGAGCCCCTTGCAAATCTCCTTGGGCGTGGGCAAATCCTTCCCCAGATTCGACCCACCCCACCCCTCCCTCCCCCCAGACCGCTCTCCCGCCTCACCACCACCACCACCGCCTCCCCCGCCACCGCCGGCGACGCGGACGACGTTAAGGTTCGGCGGAAACGGCGGCGTGTGCACGGCCACGCCGCCGCCGTCCCCGTCGTCCCGCGACGAGGAGTTCGACCTGATGGTCTCCCAGAACGACGGGTCCCTGGCCCTAGGACCAAACAAGTTGCGGTCTTCTGCGTCGAGGACGGCGGCTCGGACGCGGCCGATCTCCACAAAGGTGCCCTGGAGGGGCACGAGGCGGTGGGGGCGGAAGAAGTAAGCGGTGCGGCAGTTGGGGCAGAGGTTTAGCGCCTGGTACCCTCCGCCGCCGCCGCCGGCGGAGGAGGGAGGCGGATGGTGGGAGAAGAGTATGTCCATGTGCTTGGAGCAGCGCGGGCAGTGCGCCTCCGCGCGGATGCGCTGCAGCTCGGGCTCATCGGTGGACGACGAGTTGCCAGAGGAGGAACCATCCCACTTGCGCCGCTCCTGGAGGTGCCTGTGCGGCGAAACCGCCGCAGCCGCGGGGACGGAGTAGTCGATGGCGGTGGCGGTGGAGGCGGCGCGCGTGGCGGCGACGGCGAGGCGCCTCCACCGGAGAAGACCGGACATAGCGGTGGAAGTGGTGTGAGGTGTGATGGAGGAGAGAGAGAGAGGTGGGGGAAGTGGCTGTGTGGGATTTGTTGGGGTTGGTAGCAATTTTTGTTTGTTTGAAGTTTTTATACGGACAGTTCTCACAGTGAGTGCCCAGTTAGAAACCGTCGGATCGGTGGGACTCATGTTAATCTAACGGTTAGAGCTGGACTTTTATAGTGACGGCCTCATATAATGTTATTCCATTTTATTTTGGTTTACGTGTTTTGTTTAAGTGATGTGTGTGGATACGTGGATTCCGTGATGGGGAAACTGGGAATCTCGGGATCGGATAAGGGAGATTTCTGCACTGTTGGACTTTTCCTTCTTGTTTACTCTTTCTTTTTTATTGATCATTTTTTTCTCATAATTGTAAGCAAATGAATCTCGTTTTGCGCTTATTTGTGTATCTACTTATATCATATATGATCATGTAAAGAAAGATTTATGGTTTGGACTCTCAATTCTTATTATTCTTGGATGTATTTAATTGAAATATATTTTTTTAACATATATACTTGAAAGAATACTATCATTTGTAAAAGAAATTATTAAAAAACGAGAACAAATTTTATATTCTCGTGATTCTTTTTTCTCACACTAAACAATAGTATGGGGGAGTATTTTATATAAATTAAGATTAAAATGTGTGAATATGAACTTACACGATAATTATCGTATAGAGTTTTGAACGACTCAAATTGTGACAGAACAAAGAGAATATTGTGTGATGTGGTATTGATTGTAAAGATGGAATAACACTTTTTTTAGCACAATAGCTGGGGTTAGTTTACCCGATCTAAACCATTTGAGAGGGCCATGGAAGACTCACGGTTCACATTCTTAATATTGTTTTCAATGCTGATTCATCCTCACAATGACATAATCCACCTTTAGCCTTTGACGACATGCTTCTACAATCCTTCTTTTTTTTTTTGAATAAAATGGCCATCATGTGTGGTACCTACATTGCATTGACAGGTAAGTTAAATATGGATCATGTCGACATCATTACATAAGTAAACCCACCTTGGTTTATGGACTATTTAATTAGTATCTTCCAGGAGCAGAAATCAGTGCTTAAAACATCTGAATAGTGGACAGGTGATCTCACAAAGTCATAGGAAATGCTGACCAGGTCACTTGAAGCAACAAATACTCGAAAGTCGAAAAAATGGATTAGAGACGGAATTTAATTAATAATTTATTGGAATGTGACCACCAAACAATCCTACGTATTGTCATTATCCCCATCTAGTGAAACTTTTGATTGCACTCTGTGAGTCTTCACCGAGAACTTTTTAAGTAGGAATAGTTGATTAGAATATTTATCTAAAAATATAGATATCTAAAGAGATTCTTGGATCAAATTATAATATTATTAACTTTATATATGAAAATAAGCATAATAATACACACATTTGTATATATTATGGGACTTAAATCTATTATCTGAGATGGTTGGGATTTAAAATTTTGATATCATCAAAAAAAATAATATATTGGTTTGATAGAAGAAGAATTGCTAAGCAGTAATTTCCCTTTTTTTATTAGGAAAAATCATTTACATAATGGACTTATATCAACTAGTAGTAATATCCTGTCTACTACATTGGTCAATAGAGCCCTACCACCTCAGGTGGCTTGCATAGAAGGCGGTGGCCAGCAAACCTTTGCCCTAGTGCATGGTGGAGGAGCCGGCCGTGACACAAGCAACGAATTGGACGTTCTATTTTTAAGAATAAAAGATGTAAGATTGTAGTTTTTATCGTCATAACCATCCATGAATCCATTCGAATAGTTGATGCTGATATAAAAAATAAATTAAATTAGTTAATCATCTCATAAGAGATTCTACTTGTGAAAAATAACAGAAACAACGGAATGATGAGGCGCAAGTATTTTTTAGACATGTTCAGATTCTCAATAGATCGAGTAATAACTCTACGTCTTGTATAATATTGATGGCTGAAGAGGAATACGTGTTTACAAGAGAAATAAACTTTCTTGGGCGAAAAATCAGATGCCCCATGTTACATTATCCCCCTTTTTTGTATATATGCAAGAACAATTATTCTTCTAGAAATCTGTAGTCGATTGCCGACGGTTGTTGCCAGTCGCCTCGACAGTTTTTGGGAGATCGTGTGCTAACTGCCTTGTTGTGGAGTATGTGGGATAGTGAAGTGTACATGGTCGTTGGTATCTAGTGTTTCGACCAGGGTTCTTAGCAGTTACCACATTCAACCAGGGGGTGTTTCAATATAATATTATGACTAGAGCGGGTCATTGTCGAATATCTTGCCTTGAGTTTGAATGTAGCTATATGTCTTCGACTAGAGCTGATTGTAGTTTTAGATTTCATATCCAATTGCGAATTGTTATGCTGGTACTGTAATTGATTAACAGGAATGTATAATATCTATTAATCGACCAAGATGAGGTGGGTAATTCTCGTCAGTTAACCCTCCAAGCTCGAGTGAACGAATCTACCTGAGAACTTTGACGTTATAAATTTTCGACCAGATACTTGAACTAATCAATATTTTGGTCGGAAATATGTGGTCGTCATAGACCAGGCCGCTAAAGGTGACCCTGTTCAATTGAGATTGTAGAAAAATCTCGCCGAATCTTGGTTAGAAGATAAGTTAATGCGGAATAAAAAAACCAACGATTAGATTTTTATTATCATAATGATTGAGGTGGGAAGTTCCCGAGCCTTTCTTCTTCCTTTATCTTTTCTTCTTGCTTTCCTTAATGGCTGGCTGGACTGCATCCACCTGCACCTCGTATGCTTTAGATGACCTAGAAGCAAACGGGCACCTTGATTTGATAGCGATCCTTGGGCGATGCCTGCCAGCAAAAGGGGAGCACTGTTCGAAGCTAGTGGATGGCGAGGTTGTGATGTTTACCCACTTCTTGGGGTACATGTTTCACCTCCTGAACAATGCCTTCTTTACAGCGGTGATGGATTATTATGAGTTAGAACTGGTGAATTTGACACTGAACTCATTGGTGATCCTCAGCGTTTTTGTACATTTGTACAAGGCATTCTTGGGAATTGATCTTTCAATCGAGGTATTCTCCTATTACTACCAACTTTATTACTCAAAGAGCACTGGTACTCCGGATTGTGTTTACTTTTGACTTCGGGAAGGAGAGAAGTCAGAGTTCTTGATTGTGTCGCTGAAGGAGTCCCAGGTGGGGTGGAAATCTATGTGATTCTACACCCGCATTCCTGGCGACGACCCTCTATTCTACTCCGGCAAGCGTGTGGAGAAAACTGAGAGTAGGGACATCACCCTTGTCCTGAAGGAGGAGCAATTTCAACAAAAGCCTTGATTAGATCTCTATGCGAGTAGGGCTTGACTGGTCAACATGTGGCAACAAGTTTTGTCCCCCTATGCATTAGCCCGCTACATGCTCGAGATCACCCAGGATGGCAATATGCGGGAGATCATGATTCAACTAGGGATAGCAACAAGAGTAAGTGTTTGCATTATCTTTTTGGTTCTTTGGTCGAATTTAAAATTGATTGAAACTAATCAATTTCATAGATCTATCTCTTGATGATTTTTCTGGCGAGTCAAGTTCATGATGGGCTCCATCAAGGAGAAAATTGATGGTTCCATCAAACACGTTCTACCTAGCCTGATCGATGCTTCTGAGGAAGAGAAGCAAGCTAAAAAAACAAGTAACCTTTGAGTTTGGTCGACCAATGACCTCAAGGTGTTCATTGTTTTTATTGACTTAGTTGTTCCTTGTCTTTACAGGTTTTGAGGACAGGAGAAACTCTTCTTGGGAAGGAGAGTTTGAAGAGGAATGCAAAAATGGATTCACCCAATGATTCTGGCCGAAAGGAGTCAAAGGAAAAAGAGGAGACTTTTAAGTCTCCGCAACTAGGAAACACTTCGGTCGAAATCTTCCCCAATGGCATCCTTACCTCCACCAAGTTTAGCAGCTGCGTTTCAAGAGGATATGATGCCAGTGCTTGAGGAGACACCAACACTGCTTCCCTGCGTGCCTGAGGAGAGTGCTCAAGCTATGGTCTAGTAGGTGGTTGCGGATATGTCCAAATCCCCAGAAAAATCTGGGGTTGAGGTGGTCGAGAAAGTAACCTCCCCCAAGAAGAGGAACACACCTCAACTAGCCCGTGCCATTAAAATTTAATCGACCAATGATGACAACTAGGAATTTCAACTTTTACATGGGGATCAGGTTCCCTGCATCGACAAGGTAAAGTTGTTGTCGAAAATCCTTTTAAGTATAGGTCGCTTATACCAACCATTAGTCTAAGAGGATTCGTATTTTTGTTGAGCAGCTGTGTCGAACTTGTGACCACCATAGCAGTGAAAGAAATCCCCATATCGGATGTGGCTTTGCCCCAATCAGGGTTGAGGGTGAACACTCGTCCACCCTCCGAAACCTTAGTCCAGGAGGCAATGGAGGTTGTCAAGACTCAGGTCTAGACTTTGGGGACTTCCTCGGTTGTAAACATCCTTGAGGACCAAGCCAAACCAATGCTTAAAGAGGCACCACTCGCACCAGAAGGAATGCCCTTGAGTTTAGCCCCTAAGCAAGAGCAAGGAGCAAATCGACCGAGGCTGTGGCCGAAGGAATGGAGGAGTCAGTAGTCGACATACCACTGTCTTCTTCTTTTCCAGAAGATGGTGTGGTCGAAGCTGGTTGTGAGCTACAATTTTTCAACCTGCCAAGGGTTGTGAGGACCTGCAGAAAATGATAGCCCAGAAGCTATTTGACGCAATATTTTGAACTCAAATTTTTTCATCAATATCTAGTATTTCTCCTGTGCTTAACCATTTTTTATGCAGCATGGGGTTTGGAGCCTATCAATCTTCGGTGAACTAGTGCATCAATGTGACACGATCAGGGTCGAGCGAGATGAGGCTGTTGTAAGGCTCCACACGGTCGAGAAGAAGTAAGTTAATTGAGAACTCGACTTCTTTTTTTCTTTGAATAATCAATGGTCGGTTTTGATGTTGACGACCAACTTTAAATTGCAACGCCCTTTCTATTGAAGAGGTTGAAAAATGTGCGACCGCCCTTGAGCACCTTATGGATACTCTTACTAAAGAGTGCCACCAAAAGGAAAATCTTTGATCGCTGAAAAGGTGTTTTCCACTTCCTTGCAAGAGGAGGTGAAGAAGTTAAAGGCCACACTTGAAGACGAGAGGCGATCCAAGGCGGCAATTGAGGTTGAGAAGACTCTTCTTCTGACCAAAATGCAGTCACTGGAGAGTTGGTCAACTCCCATATTGCTAAGGTGACCAAGCTCTGCGAGAAGAATAAGCTCCAAGTGGAAAGTTTGAAGGTGTTTGAAGAAAACCTCGAAAGTAAGTCTTTTTGACTAACTTTATAATTTATCCCTTTGGTCGCATCTTGACTTACAAAAACTTGATGTTTTTGTTAGAAACAAAGATGGCCAAAAAGGAAAATGGTTCCAAATATTCTACTCTGAAGGTTGAGCATGAAGAGATTTTGGAAAATGCCAAGAAATTTAGGACTTTCCACCACATGGTTTGGGAGAGACTCAAACCAGTCAAGGAAAGACTTGATGAGGACTTGGAAGACCTTGGGGCTATGGAAATTGTGGCGGCGAAGAAAGATTCCCTTGCTCATATTGTCAAGTGTCTCGACGAGTAGTCTTTGTTATTGGTCACCAAAGCCCTAGTCCTCAAGGAGAATCAGAGAATTGGCCTCTGCGCAGTCGCTCAATGTATCACTGGTGCAATTTTCTCCTTGCGGGCTAAGTATTCTGATCTCGACCTCACTCCAGCTGTAGGTTCTCTATGGACAAAGTCGCTAACCTATTCACACAGGTTCATTCGCTGGTCGACAAAATCACTGAAGATTTTGAAGTGGGGCCCAATGACAAAGAGGGTGACGGGGAGGAGGAAGGTGACCAGGAAGGAAGCCACCAAGAGGTTCCAGCCAACATCACAGATCAACGAAAAGACAAAATAAATGATCAGGCTAAAGATCCAAAAGACGACGACTAGGCTATAGAAACTGAGAAGGCAAAAGATCAGGATCCAAAGCCTTAAGCTCCTTCTTTTGTTTCTGTAAAGATATAAATGCTTGTAAAAACTTAAATGAAATGAAAATTGTTGTTTTTTTATGTCAAATAATGAGTGTATTATTATTCTCCTAGCCCCGCTTGATAACTTAAGATCAGATGTGTCAGATTTAAATTGACAGGAGAGAGAAACTAAGTAATTGACTTGGCTTTTTGATATGAACACACCAGTGAAGGACGCGTTCATAGAGGGTGGCCCAATCTTCACGACATAGAATCTGGATAACTAGTATCTAAAGATACCTAGATAACAAGCACAACCTGACGAAATGAGATATCCAACCACTTGCAGAACAAGGACCTGCGTATTAATGAATTCGCCCAACCACACTCTAAATTACCATCCACACAACCACGCACGAAGTTGGCGCACAGATAGGGTGATCACGAAGATCGTTCGAGCAATTCCAGAGGAAATCACAAGAACAAATGAATAAGAGATTCGACTCTCAACTAAAAACTAGGGTTTCTGTATTCAATCTGTAATATCAATATCAATGTCGGGTTCCCTCAAAACTATGATCCTACCTCTCTTTTATAGAGGATAGTGTTTACAAAAAATAGAAGATTTAAATTAGAAATCAAATCTTAATCTAATTCAAAATAGAATAAAATTCTACCAAACTATAAAAGATGAAAGAAAGCTGGAATCAATCTTCTCGGATTTGGACTGGACTCTTTCCTTCTGTACAGTCGTTACTCTTTTAGGTCTCCTGGTTGCATACGAGGTTGGTTTTCAATGATTCTTGATTTGTTGGAAAGTTCTTTCGAATTCCTTTCCAACGACTACTTACACGACCAACTTGAACATCTGTGCTGAGAATGACGCTTGGTCGAAGTTTCTGATCTAACATTGGACTGTCACTTGATCACTAGACTACATGTCGAGCAGAGTTTTTTTTGTTGTAGCGGGTGCAATTCTTAACAGAATTGAGTGATCTTGGGCTCACTGGAAAGCTTAGGAAATTCTCTTTCCACTCAATAGGTGTCGACCAAATTCTATGAAGTCCTTTAGCTCATACGTGGCTATGTCCTTCCTGTTATACTCTCCCTCTTCATTTCTAATCAATATTAAACAAGAGCTATTAGGTAGCAGCATATTCTCATCATAATTTAATTCTTTGAGGAACAAAGTCACCTACTGATTTAATTGTCTGGCTTTCGCTCGAGTGATTGGTCCTGTATGTTCCTCTGGTCGAGCGCTATTGCTACTAGTATTAGGGATGTCCTCATCACTTTTGATATAAGTAAACTTCTGGTAAGTTTATAGTTTTTTGCGAACTAATAGCAAAAATAATAGAACATGATCATGCTAGAAAGTTCCTTTAGTGGGTGGGACCACATGCAAAGAAAAGGCTTAGACTAGGGAAGGTTCTAATATTTCGATAAGTTAATTTGTATACACTAGAGAAGTTCTTATGATCAAACCACCAATTGAATTTAAAAATTAAGCGACATTTGAGTATTAAAAGAAAAAATTAAGCAACATTCAATTAAATGAGAATACTTATCGTTGATGATTGTTGATGCAAGAATTTGAGAGTATGCACCTATCTGCAAATGCTATTCAAATAGAATCTGGTCGAGTAACCGTAACCACCCACTAGTACAGAATACATCATCATAGTAGGTTCAAAACAGTCATCACAGACAGTTCTTAACCGTCAGTGATAATTGAGTCAGTGATAGTCCGAGCACTATCACTGACGATTCTGAACCGTCTGTGATATTTCCTTTCACAGACGGTTTTGACCTCAAATTCGTTAGTGATATTGCCTTTCAAAGATAGTTTTGACCTTAGAACCATCTGAGATATTTCCAAGAATCACACAATGAAATGGATTCCTAATCGGTTGGAGCTTGGATAGAGGGATTTGCATGACGTCAAGAGCATTAGAAAATACAATGTCAAGTGCACTACCCCCATCAACCAATGCTCTACCATTTTATAGTTACCAATAGTGGGCGTGATGACCAGAGGATATCTGTGAGATCGAGACAAATTCCTAGGGTAGACATCCTTTCCAAAGGCAAGAGAAGTCCCTGACCATTTGGGAAATTGAGGTTCTGCTAGAAAACACTCAGTGGCATTTATCTCGCACCATGCTGCTTTGAACTGGTGCTTGAAGGTATAAGCCGAGGGGTCCCCAACAATCACATTAATGTGTCGATCAGGATCTTGATATAGTAGTTCTTCACTACCACTTGGAATGTTAGCTCTTTCGGACCTTCCCTCTTTAGAAGCAGTGGGATAAGGTCCATAGAAGTAGTCAAACTTACGTTGCCATAACCGACAATGTTTTAAGTCGTGTTCCAACACTATGTGCAAGGGATACCATTTGTTCTTCTAGTCGTTATTGTCGATTTGGACCATTTTGCCCTTCTTGGACTGACCATTTAAAGGTCTAGCTTGTTGCTATTGTTGAACAACATTAGAACGAGTAGAAGAGAATTACTGGGTGGTTTTCGGTTTCGGTCATCAAGCTAAGACTCAAAAACTGTAACCTCTCTTAACAATCGAACTTTCTTCTTTTGTTCTTTTGACCTTGACTTCTCTTTGCCTTTCTCAGCCTTGGCAATTTTTTTGCTTAAACCAGGTTGATGAGATTGATTCCCCTTGTCTGTCATTCTATTCCACTGTACCACTTCGTTTGCAGTAGCATAGAGGTCGACCATGTCGAATAGTTCTTCAACATATTTTGGTGGGTTGATATTGAGGTCCTCAGTGAACCTCGTATATCAAACTCCCTGTTTGAAGGCCTGAATGATAGATGACTGACATTTCAAGAATCGTATTTAGAACATGGACAAAATGCTTGATAAACTATCGAAGTGTTTCATCCGGTGTCTGGCGCAATCGGTGGAGGTTGTCCTCCTTTCCTGGTCGTGTATAAGTTCCTTGAATTTGGTGATCAGAGGATCGCACAGGTGTTCCCAGGAATAAATGGATTCAGCTCGTTGGTTAAGTAACGATGACCTAGTTGATCCTTCTAAGACTGTTGCGATATAGTTTGCCATGATCTTGTCATCCCTTCCAGCTACTTGGATTGTGGTGCAGTAAATTTGTATGAACTCCGATAGATTTTTGGTATCATCGAAACATTCTACGGAGACCGACCTAAATTTGGATGATCATCTTACTACTCAAAGATCTGCTGAAAACGCCTTGTAGCTATTAATGACTTCGCGGCGATGGAGCTGTGTGTTCAGCTTAAACGTAAGTTTGGTGAATGTTGGCATGTGTATCCTACATGCTGCACAGGGGGGGCACGTGGGCCAAGACAATCATGAACACTACGTCTGGTCGGTCGCTCGCGATTGTTATCTTGAGAATAGTGATCGTTACGATCATTGTTGCTAGTGTTTGAACGATGAACTCATCGAGGTGTATGCCTTGTGGAGTGTAAGCCTGTTTGACATCGACTTCGACTCAAATGAGCAGAATTCTCTTTGGTAGCTTGATTAAGAGTTCCAACCAAATTTGTAGCAAATTTTGCAAACTCAGATACCTGATTTGGATCAGGTGGTGGTTCACGCAATTTTTGAGCAGTAATTCTAAGTTGCTGTGCCGTTGACCCATGTGGTCGTGTGAGTTGCTCCATACGTGCTGGAGTAGGTGGCATTTGCTGCAAGCTCATGTTTTTGACCATAGGAATGTTCAGAATTTGGGGCAGCAACGAACTAGTTCCCACTTTGTGGGTTGTTATTGCCATCGCTCCAGCGGCATGGTGGGAATTTTCGTTATTGTGTCGACCACGTTCACCACTTTCACCATCACCAGCAGCATCGTTCACTTGGGGCGGTGTACATCATGTGAACGGCCAACAGAATCATCCACAGGAGTTGGATTATTATCTCCCTCGATGGCTCCTACTTCCTGACGATCAAAACCACCAGAGGTTGACAACACTTCTTCAGCCTTGAACTTGATACGGGGTTGAGGTTCATGTTGTGATTTAGAGGTTCTGACTCCACGAACCCAACCTTCTAATGATCAGAATCACCATTGGTTGATGATAGTTCATGAGCCGATTTGGCGATCTGGTGATCAGAGTCACCATTAGCTGGTTGTGGCTCATTTGCTTCGGAATCAGTTCCGATATTGAAGATGTTGCCTTCCTCATTGAAATTAAGAGCAAAATCGTCTTTGGGTCCATCAAAGTCAAGTCCGAAATAATTCTCCTCATCGTAACAAGGGGACAATTCCATCATCTTGTTCTTCATAGATGTTCTCGAAGTAACTTGAAGGCAAAGATTCAAAACAAGTTAATAATGAGAGACTTCCTACCGTTCTCCACGGTCGGTGCCAATTGTCGATGATCGATAAATGACCCTCAAACTTACAGTATAAATAAAGGTTGTAGGGAACAACAGAAGCAACACAATGATGAAGAACGAGAATTTTTTAGACAAATTCAGACTCTCGATGATAATAACTCTACGTCATATCTAATGTTGATTGCTGAAGAGGAATATGTGTTTACAAGAGAAATGGAATTGTCTTGGGCGAAAAATCAGATGCCCCTCGTTACATTATCCCCTTTTTTTATATATCTACAAGTCGTTATCCTCCCAGAAATCTACAGCCGGTTGCCGACGGTTGTCGCGAGTCGCCTCCTTGATGGCGGTTGCCTCGACGGTTTTTGGGATATCGTACGATAACTGCTTCACTATGGAGTACGTGGGATAGTGACATATACGTGGTCGTTGGTAACTACTATTTCAATCAGGAGTCTTAGCAGTTATCACTTTCGACCATGGGGTGTTTCAATTAATATTACGACCAGAGCGAGTTGTGGTCGAATACCTTGCCTGAGTTTGAATGTAGTTGTATATTTTCGATCAGAGCTGGTCGTAATCTTAAATTTTATATCCAATTGCGAATCGTTATGCTGGTATGATAATTGATTAATATGAATGTATAATATCTATTAATCGACCAAGATGAGATGTGTAATTATCACTAGAGAATATGATGAATTACACAAACAAGGGAAGAGGAGAGCGCCCATGTGTACAAAACTTCCTAAGTATGTTCTTTCTTCAGACACATAACAAATATGACATGTCATAATAGGAGTTCGAGAACATGATCCTCACATGACTATAACACCAGAGGATCAAAATACATTTGAGTTCCCACTTTATGGATTTTCGTCCATTTTTGACGTAAAACTAAGGATCTAGCTTGAGACAATTTTCTAAAAAAATAAATTAGAAAATGGTATCCTTCTTTCTTTCATCCAAACATGATAAATTTTATCTATGAGGTTTGCTTTGATCCAACAATTTACATTTTCTTTTTCTATCCGTCTCCATCCTAATCTAATGGTTTGAGCCATCTACAAATCACACAAATCCCACTCAACCCTTCACAACCATCACCAATCCCCCGTCTTATTTGCCACTCCTTACTATGGCCATTAGCACTACCATTAAATATTTATTGACTAGCAATACCACCATCATTTTACTGCCAAAATTCTATGATTAGGAAAAAGGTTGAACCAGATGGGCCATGGTGTGTGCTCCCGCAAGCCCATCCTTATCGCCGACGTCATCACTTTCCCGCTGAAATGGATGAAATCATTATACTATTTTCTGGTTTTTCTGTGAGTATCGCAAAGCGTTAAATCCAGAATGAACGGTCTTGATCTGACTTCATCAGATTAAAACTCACTCCTGCCTGGAAGGGATACTGACAGCCATAGCTCTATTGGAGAGATCCAAAAGAGGAGCAAAAAAAAATATATATCCAGACACGCAGCAGAAATCCTCGGCGCCTCTCTCGTCGCGCGCGCGCCACGGCCATGGTGCTCCCCATGCCGCCGCCGCCGCTCTCCTTCCTCCACTCCCTCCACCTTAACCCCTTCCTATCCCCCTCCGACCGCTGCCCACTCCTCCGCCGCGGCGACCTGGCCATCCGCATGGGCGGCGGCCCCCGCACCTTCCCGGGCGGCGTCTCCAAGTGGCAGTGGAAGCGCATGCAGGCCAAGAAGGCCAAGCAGCTCCTCAAGGCCCGCCTCGCCCGCGAGCGCCAGCTCTACGAGATGCGCAAGCGAGCCGAGCTCCGCCAAGCCGCCGACCACCTCGAGCGCCCCTGGGACCCCGCCGCCGCAGTCACCGCCGCCCCCAACCTACTCTCTGTCGCCGCCGACGACCAGCTCAAGTCCCTGGCTGACCGATTCCACCGCCCCGGCGGCGTCGACCTCTGGAACGACCGCGACGGGCCCCAGGTCTTCGCCTCCCCCGCCACCGGCACGGCCTCCGCCCGCTTCTTCCCCAAGAACGCCGTGCACAGCGTCCAGCCGTACGCGCTCCTCGCCGCAGGGGGCGAGCGCGCGAAGGGTGTTCGCGGAAATGACCACGAGGAGGTGGAGGATGGCGTTCATGGAAATGACCACGAGCAAGGTGTTTGTGAGAATGCCGCAGAGGTTGAAGTGGATGCTGATGGCGAGCTCGCATTGGAATTCAGGGAGAGGGATGGAGTGTGGGAGCCGACGGATGCTTTCGATGAGGGAGATGATGATGCTAGTGACTTGGGTTGGAACGGCGATGATTTTGTGAACGGCTACAAAGGCATGGGAGATGCTGGTTTTGGACCTGAGTGGGAAGTGATCAGTAGTAGAGGAAATGGAAGGAAGGGCAGTGCGGCAAGATGGAAAGTGGCGAATGATATCACCGCCATTGACAATGACGAGAGGGATTGGAATGATGATGGTTTCCTTCCAGACTTTGAAGGAGCAAGGGAAAGAAGTGGAGGGAATGGAAGGAAGAGTGCTGCCGGGAGATGGAAACCCTTGAAGGCCGGCAGGAATAACATCAATTCGAGGGATCGGATTGGTGGTGGCTCTTTCTCCGACTCCGAGGCAAATCATAGTGGTTTCAAGCCAAAAAGGAGAGCAAGAAGTATAAAGGAGACGAGGAATGGTATGGGAAGGTGGAGGCTCTCAAATGTTGACGATGACAACGCCCACGTGAGGGATTGGATGGATGATGATTTTGACACTGACTTCCATGATGAAAGAGATGGGCTCGAACCAAAATGGAAAGCAAGAAGAAATGGAACGACTAGAAGTGAAAGTAGATGGGGTAGATCAAAGGCGGGAAATAATGTAAATGCCAACAATGGGGAAAGGGTGGGAGGATACATGAAAGGCAACAATGGCGATGGGAGAGATTGGGTTGGTGGTGATGGGTTCGTCTCGGACTTGGAAGAGCCAACATGGAAGCCAAGAAAAGGAGGCAATGTTAGAAAGAACAGAGGTGGGATGTGGAAGTCAGAGAATGGTATGGATGGTGGAAGAGGGGAGAGGGATAGCAACAGCAGAAGGTTTAGGAGAGGTGGCAATGCATGTTGGAGGGACTGGAGTAGTGATGGTGATAGCGCAGGGAGGCAGAAGCTCGCGAATTATGTGAACACCTGCAGAGAGGAACATGGTGGCAGGGGCAGGAGGCATAGGACAGGTGGAAACAGAGGACTGCGGTTCAAGGGAGATGGCCACTCGCTGCGGCCGACGTCTGAATTGTACAGCTCTTCGGGAGGGGAGAAGTAATCAAATGAAATGTAGTGGACAGTGACAAGCAATGTCATATTGTGTTTTACGATGTGCGTTCTAACTTCTGTATGATAATATGTTCAAAAAGTGCACTGCAATTTAAATAATTGGAGAAATGGCACTGTACATACTGCTACCATCCATTTCTACCACTGCAGGAAACCAAAGCGTGGCTTAACAACACTAATCCTTTTAGTTTTAATGATAATTCAGCAATGACATCAGATATTTTTTCACACAGTAAATCCATTGGACTGAAGTAAGACAAATGCCACTTCCAAATTCACACATCAGAAACACAGGACTGAAGTATTTTAAGTACAAGGTTTCAAGGCAACAAATTAAAGTGGCCAGTAGCATGTCTCCCTGGTTGGAGATTATGAGGATGGTCATGGCAAGACCTTATGAGCTCAAGTAGGAAAAGACCACGTTGCAAGACTATTGGATGGTAAAGCATTCTTCAGCTACTTTACCTGTAACAATGAAATATTAAGAATTAACCATGGAAATATTAAGTGGTGAAGTTAAAATGGTGAAGTTAAAATTGAGTAACAGACACGAAAAAGATCAACACTGTTGGTGGGAAGCTATATTTCCTCAAGGACAACAGAAGAACAAGGGGAAAAAGAATCACACGTACAAACATCTAAAAACATAGCAGAGCTAAAGACCGCAAGGCCATGCAGCAAACATTGAAGTAGCTTTTAGCTGTGCATATATACCTCTGCTGACTTTGTTAATTGCCTTTAGTACAAGTTCTAAGGTTTCATTGATTTCATTTCAGTGATTTCACAGAACACCATCCATTATGTTGAAACTGAATTTAAACAACCAGTGTATGGAACTCTGGATAAGTGGTCCTCCTCAATATACTCAATCTGCATTACATGAGGAAAGCTAGTTAAATGTGCATCTGCTTTACAGAAACCTCCCCACTCCTTTCCCATAGAGATCACAAAAATTAGATCTTGTTTTCTAATCCAGTTATCTAATAAATTGGGATGATGGTAAATCTAGCCTAATAGTGTTACCAATATGTAAAATCTGTCAATCAACTAGCTCAGTAAATAGGTCAACCTAAAGTATGAAGTGGATTTAACCTTCTTAGACCCAAAGTGTTTGAAATGAGTTGGAGCTTAAAAATAGTGGCTGGCTAGGTTTTGCATTGGTTAGTGTTATGTGGGCTGGGTGTGGTTGAGTTTTAGTATAAGCAAAAGGTGTTGAATTGGATTGGGAATTTAAATTTGTAGATGATGGTTTGGCTTGGTTCGAGTTTCAACATATTAGTTGACATATGGCCAAGATTTTGCTTCTAGAGGTGAATTACTACAGAATTGCTCTAAGCAAGTGTTTCCTTCCCATCCATAAGTTAGATTATGGTTTTGATAAGGTCCTTTATGTAACTAGAACTCAGAAAGATAATGCCTTCAATTTCAGCTACATCTTTTGACATAATTTTCTTCCCCGATCATTTCATATAGTTTTCTAATTTTATTAGACAAACGGCCCTCCCCACCCCTATCACACTGAGATCCCCAAAAATTATATAACATTTCCTAATTTTTCCCTTCTCTTTAATATCCATTTCAACCCACCAATAGCAACCCATTAGACTAACCTCCAACTGAATCTAGGGTTACATGGACCAACTCATAAGCCAACTTAGCCATAAGAAATCCTATAATCCACTCTTTCTAATAACATCAAGGAAGTCACTCATGAAAAAGAAAAAAAAAATTCTAATTCAACACATGCAATACAGTTTGTGTGTTACATGTTACATATCATACAAATATCACACCACACAAGTTAGTGAGCCATGGTTGAATAAGCCAGCTAACTAGCTTCAGCACCATGGCTAGTCGACTACGGACATTGGATAATACCTTATTCCCATAATCCTTCTGCATTAGTTGAACATTCAGATATCCATGTTAAACAGCGTAAATTGCCCGCGTTTCTTTTTCATAATCTTCCACTGTTGATTGGTGGCATTGCAGCAACTAGATTAATAATCAGAATCCATCCAAACATCAAATGAAATTCTAAGTTGTTGTTCCCATATTTACAGATTTTAGTTCATAATTCCTTCCAAAAGGGAAAAAGACCACATCATCCCGAATAGATAGATAGATCTAGGTGAACTCGTCCTAACAACTCCTGAAGATCTAAAATTTTAACAAAATTAAGCCATTTGACACGGGAAAAAGAGGAGGGTACGGAGATGGTACCTTATAGGGGTGGATCTTTGGTTGTCGATCTAGTGGTGGTCACCGGAGGGGCGGTAGAGGCGATTGTAGGCGGCCTCGCCGACGAGGTAGATGCCGAAGGCGACGATGGCGATGCCGAGGCCCGGGGTGGCGTGGCGCAACTGGTTGCCCACCAGCGGGTGCCTCCGCCACTCGTCGCGCCGACGGAAGAACTCCCCCGTCGCGTTCAGTCCCTTCCCGCCCGAAGCCATCGTCGCCGCCGCGAGGTCTCTCTCCGCGCCGAGGCAAATTTTTTTCCTTCCCCTTTTTACCTTGGGTGCGATGAGTGATGAAGAAGAGAGTGCCGCCCGGATTGTGGCGTAACTTACCGCCTTGTGGCCTGTGGGTCGTGTAGCACACTCGCACGGTCACATGCGGTGTGCTTCGCATCTCCTCGATATACTTGGCTTTTTTTATATTCTTAACATTTGCTTGTAGTCTTAAAAATTTTTAACCCATCTTGCTATATCTACCTATATATAAGATAGCTTATTTGATTGATTACGAGTTAACTAAGTATATTTAACTTTCTTAGAAGTTCAAATTTGAATTTCTGATACTTTCAGACAGACATGTCTAGACAATTTATATAGGCACGATAAAACTATGAACTAGATAATCTCTAAAGTAAG
This sequence comes from Pharus latifolius, assembly GCA_019359835.1. Classification (NCBI taxonomy): domain Eukaryota; kingdom Viridiplantae; phylum Streptophyta; class Magnoliopsida; order Poales; family Poaceae; genus Pharus; species Pharus latifolius. The sequence continues at coordinate 69,466,130 of CM033320.1, read as the reverse complement.
TTTCAATCAAGTAGTCTATCTAAATGGGTTAACTTAAGAAGCAAATTTTGTCTAATCATCTGATTATGATGTTTAAATTACAGATAAATCATGATCATATGACTGTCTTATGTGTAACATCTTTCTGACTAAGATCTTGTACGAGGGACCTTGCCAGAAGTTTTTTCCATCCAACTTATGCACAGTTCCATCAATAAATACGAACACATCAAACCCCTTTTATGTTCAGATAGCTGTCCCCCAATACCACAACCTCCACAGCAAGAATAACAATCATGGGCAACAAAAGAGGGCATTATAATACACACTAACCCAACATTTCATTACTTAATGACAGAGTTTCCAACTCTTTAGCAGTTCACCTGACACTAAGACAACAGTTGGCCTACTAATTACTTACCCATGTCCGGTAAGACATAAGATGAAACTAGTACAACAACAACAACTTCTGCTGCTGCAGCAGCAGATGAAGCAGTTCGCCGCGACATTCCTAACGATTCTAAACATGTCAGCCAGAACTACTGCCCTGTCATTCTCGGCTCCTCTTGCTGCTGCAGCCAGGGCACTTGTACTGCTTGATGTGCTCCGCCTTCGCAGGAGTAATCCGAACACACTTGCCATGGAACCACTTCTCACAAATGTCACAGCAAATCCAGAATTCACCATTTGCATAACTCTCCCCGCAAGCACCACACAAGTAAGCTTGGTCCTCATCATCTGCATCCTCCCGGCCACTGTCTTGGCCTTCCTCGTCTTTTGGCTGAGCAGGCTTTGAAGACTTGCTGTTTGAATTGGATATTCTTGATGGCTGACAGAAGGTAAGGCCAATGATCAAAAGTTCGAATTAATATGAGCAACAGAAAGTACATCACATACAGCATAGTCCACAGATACTTACTTTATTGCTGGACTTGCTGCTTTTGCTGCTGCCGTTAGAGGCTTTCTGCTTCTTGACAATTCCCGTCACAACTTCATAGACAGTGGGAAGACTATTAATCATGGTGAACAGCCGCCTCCTGAAATTCATATAGTTCCAAATAACAATGTTGAGAACAAAAGAAGTTTTGTCGAGAAGCGAAATCTGAATCTGAGCCTTGACACATAGTCATAATGTTCCATTATTACCATTTTCATTTCAGAAAACAAAGAAAGTTGATAAGCACTGTTTTAAATAGTGGGCTATATTGGTTTCGGAACATAAATGTTACACAATGGACAAAAACCCTGCTATTGCAGCTATGACCACTATAGCAGTAATAGCAGTGTGTCATAGTGTCATAGTGCATATCGTATAGTCTTATGTTGTTTAGGGTTCAATATGTCCAATGAATATAGTTATAGGTAGAGAATACTTTCAGTAATTTACTACTATTAATTATCAACTTCCTAGTTAATGGTTATGGTAGGCATGGAGAGCAGACAATTTTGTGGACAGATTCCCCAAACTCTTAACAAATGCAAAAGGGGCAAAGGTGCATGGAAAATGCAAAAACTTTATTATGTAGAGTTTTTCCTTGTCCTAGCAGCAGAGATTATATGGAATTTATAGAGGGAGTCCTAAGACTCTAGTTACAAAACGTCAACAAAATCCTTATCAGGCACAGCCATATCTTGTACTAACATGTGAGACCCATAGTGCCGAATCTTGGATACAACACAATACCACCCGCATATGGCTTAGTTTTGTTGTCTTGGGTTAGGAACCCAGAAGTTTTAACTCCTCACACTCCGGATCCCCTCAAAAATCATGCTTGTATGGTTATGACCTATTTCCTGGTTCAAAGTCCCATAGTATCCGAAAGCTAATCCCCTTTGGTGCCTTTCTAGCTCTCGAGGGGTTAAACCTTGCGATATAGGACTTCTGTCCTTCGGGAACCCTCAGAGCACATCCCCGAGGTGGTTTTCACAGACCCCATGTCTACAACAGCCAATGAACAATGCTTATTGTTTAATATTTTGCTGAACTTTGTTAAATGGGATGGAGACTATTTCAACATAAATTTGCATTCCGCCATTTGTGTGATGTTAATATTGTAAATTTGTAATTCTGACTTGGACATTGATCTAGTTTTATTTTACTAGTTTCATGTTAGTTTCATTGTATTTTAGATAGAGTAAATTGCATTGAGTCCCTAAACTTGTCCGGTTGTTCTACTTAAGTCTCTAAATTTGAAATTTAGCTTGACATGTCCCTAAACTTACTTGATTATTTCCTTTAAGTCCATCCATCAATTAAACCAATAGAAAATGATGTAGTTTCATGATATAACATTAATTTTTCTAACATAATATTGTGTTGCGTAGTATGTTATGTCAACTTCTTGATATCATGGCACACTAAATGGAAATTACAAATACGGCATTTTTTGATTAAACACTTAAAAATTAGTATAAACGAGATTACAAAAGTTCAATAATAAAAAATATGTGGCGCTAAAATACAAAATTTGTGTTTAATTCCAATACTTAACTGATAGAATGATAAATTTGATTAATTTCGACAAGTTTGATGACCAAAATTGACAGAGTAAGATAAATTTAGGGATTTGTCAAGTCAAATTTCAAGTTTAAAGACATAAGTGATTCAATCACACAAGTTTAGGAACCTAGAACGCAATTTACTCTTTTAGATAATATTATGAAATAATAAAATTAAAAATTTTAAAAAAAACTGCAATGTAGTATAGCTTCCACAATAACCTTTTTGATATCGCTTTTCGGACATCACTACGATAGAGTGATAATCGCTATTTAAAACATTGAGGCCAAGCTCTAAATTGTATTCCCATGTCGCAAAATTTTGCATGCATAAAGCAGAAAAGTGAACACAAAATTAGACCTCTGTGCATTCAAAACCAATGGCCAGGACTGTTGCTTTCAGTACTCTTTATTAGGTTATAAGCATTAAATCAAAGCATATCAAACAAGAAGAAATAGGCAGATGAATCTGTAATACTGTCAAATCATCCAAAATGCAAAATAGAAGAAATTTATCCGATCATCATAATGGAAATATAATCAGTCAGAATAACATGGGGAAAATTATTAAATAAGAAATTTTCCTTACAAGAGTTGCATAAAGGATGAAAAAAAATTGTCCTTAATGTAGTGCAACAGCAGCTTCGTTAACTGAAAAATATACTCCAAATATCTTATGTATGTTTACCATCTCTATTTCTATCATAGATTTCCATAGTTATTAATTACAACACAATATCACAGGTTGTTGGTTTACACAAAATGCAAAAACTTACTGTAACAATTTATGTTGTGGTGATACTTCTCAAGCAGTAGGAAAGAAAAGAGCTAAAGGACTAAACTATTAAGCAAAGAGGGACCCATTAGTAGACAGTGAATTGTGACAACTGATTAACGAATATGTGCAACTCTTGATTTTACTGTAGCAGAGAAGCAACTGTGTTGCACAATAATTGTGTGATATTAGCATTTAGAACAAACATCTATTAAAGCATGCAACCAATATTTCTGAAAAAGGGAAGAAAAACCTATGACAGCAAATCAGTGCACACAGTAAGTCAAAGCAAGAAGAGTAGTTCAGTGTTCTATAACATAATCAGTATGCAAGGAGAAGTCTGAAGAAGGTAAGTAAAAGAAAGAAAGAAAGCATTTGCAACAAAAATGAAGTGCAAACCTAGCTTCTTTGTCAAATCCAAAGCGAGCTCCAAAGTAAAATGCAACAGACAGTAACCATGCATCACTATGAACCGCAACCAGCGACAGCCAGTCTTTTTCAACCATTCCATCACGAGCGAAGTTTATCCCCAGTGCTGGTTCTGGAAGTTCAGGAGGAACTTCCTCAGCTGGCAGGGTCACTTCCCAGGTCTCATTAGGCAGTCCATAAAGGCACAAGTTCTCCTTCTCTGAAAAATGAGGGGCAACATTATATCAGCAGTGTGACAAAAATAAAGGGGGAAGAGACCCGATGCATTCAATAAACCAATAGTAATACACCATAAAAGTAAGTGTAGGAGTTGCTAGCTACAAGTTTGTTACATAAACAAACCAACCCGCACACGAAACAGATGCTTAAATGGGGCATATCTGGCCATGAAAGGAGCTAAAATTTTCAAACAGACGCTTCCTGGGCAGGTAGCAAGGCCCAAAGCTGCAGTGCCAACATCATAAGGGCAACTTTGGAACTCTAACCATAGAAAGTTCGAAACATCCATTGATTTTCACCGTCAATAGTTTCAATGGTCCAGAATTTCCCTGATTTTCTGCATATAGGCAGAAACGCAAGTTAGGGGTGATGCTAAGTGCTAACACTAGGAGTAGCCACCCGATTATCCCTCGCACTGTATATGTTTGGAATTCTCTATCTCGCCAATACATTTCACTCTGTGACTTAGAAACATCTTAATCACATACTATGGGGCATTGCCGACATGTACAGTAACAACACCACCAAGTAACCAACCATGCTCACTAATCCCACACACTAAAACCCACATATCAACCCTGGGTTGAGCTTCAAATACACCAACAAGGCAACTATACGAGCTCAAAGAAACCACCACAAAGCAGCGACCGCACGCTGTAAGCAAACCAAACCCACCATCCAACACCCCGATACTAAAACAGCACAAAAAATCAGTAACCAAAATTAGCCCAAAAACGAACGGAGAGAAGGAAATCAGCTCGGAGTTCGGAAACCTCACCAGGGTCGCACTGCTGGTAGAACTTCTCCACATCTGCGCACCTCAGCAGCAAACACACAACTAAACCCATCAGTAACCAAACCCAAACCCAAACCTAAAACCAAACACACCAAAGAAACTATAGAAGCAGAGAGAGACCAGTGGTGAGGGCCTTGACGATGCCGGCGCGGCGGGCGCGGAAGTCGCGGAAGACGTCCTCGGGGGAGCGCGCGTTGTGGTGGACGGAAGCAGCAGCAGCCGCCGCCGCCGCCGCCGCCGCCGCGCCGCCGCCTCCGTCATCCATCACCACCGCCGGTCGCCGCGTAGGGGTGTCGCTAGGGTTGGGGGGAAGTGGAGTGGTAGTGGAGGAAGAGAGGATTAGAGAGTGTTTTTTGGGAATTGGATTTGGAAGGGTCGGACTGGAAATTGGGGAAACTGGAGGGGCTTGTTTGGAATTCTTTTTTTTTCTTCTAAAGTGGGCTCGGCTTTTGGAGGGGTCTCAGGGGACACTTGGCGGGGCCCACCTGTCAGGGACGATAAGCGGATGCAATCTTATGTCGTATCAGGTTCGTGTTAGATCAGGCTATGATATGAATATAATTTACCTAATATAAATAAAACAAGATTGTTAAACAGTAATTTTCGATACATAATTATTCAATGGTCAGTACTAATACAATTGATACGACAGACACAATATGACTAACATGACCAACCCAACATATTGTTATATGGATCACATGACAAATTTATTTACTTAATTTAGAATAAATCTAACTAAAAACACTCTAAATAATAGAAAAATTATTTGAGTGATCATAGATTATCCAATTCTGATATTTAAGTATACACGATATAATTTATTTATAATGTCAAATATATCGAACATGCAAATCCAAATATGATCTATTTATTAAACGGGTTAATCATATTGACTATCACAATACATGTGTAGTGTGATGTTAGAAGAATGTGATTTTGCTGGGCTGGTCTGGGCCGGGCCGGATTTGGGCCACAGTGTGGTCTAATGGGTGAAGGCTTCCAACCAAACAAGGCGCAATGCTTTCGTGCTCCACTTCGCTCCCCATTTCTAGCCTTTAGCTCCAGCCTCCAATCTCCCCTGAGCGATCTCATGGCCGGGGCGTTGGCGCCGGCGCTGTCGCGGCGGCCAAAGCTGTACTCGTACTGGCGCAGCTCCTGCTCCCACCGAGTCCGCATCGCCCTCAACCTCAAAGGTAACCAATCCCTCTCCCCACTTCTCACCTTCTAGTTCGGGTGGACTAATTTGGTGCACCTAGTTTGCAGGTGTGGAGTACGAGTACAAGGCCGTGAACCTTCTCAAGGGCGAGCAATCTGATCCTGGTATGTTTCCTACTTCCTGCCTTGTTAATCTCCGCCGCATTTTGTGCGCTTGGGAGGCACGCTTGGTATTTATATTGCATATAGATTATCTAGTAGTCATCATGTGCACACTGAGTTCTTGGAGCTTACTTACTGCAAATTTACTCAAGTACATCTTGTACTATTGGATTAGCATTGTGACATTACAGATTCTGGGAAAGGGGCAATTTGACTGAAAGAGAATTGATTGCAGCTAGGTTCTGTAAGAAGTATTGTTTTAAAAGTTGCGGTAGCTAAGTTTTCACTAGGCTGATCTTGTGGTTGACAGAATTTTTGAAGCTTAATCCAATGAAGTTTGTCCCTGCATTGGTCCACGGTAACGCAGTAATTGGCGACTCTTATGCAATATCATTGGTTGGTGTTGAGATATGGTCCTTTGTCTATCAACAATTATGCTCATATGTTGCATTAGGATACAATTTTTGTTAGTAACTGGTTTCCTTGTAACTTTGCAGTACTTGGAGGACAAGTACCCCGAGCATCCTCTTTTACCTCAAGACATTAAAAAGAAAGCCTTGAATCACCAGGTGTCAATAAATTCGACAGCATCTTTTTTCCATGGTGCTAACCAAAAATTGCTCATATTTCAAGTAATTTTTAATTGCCGTTTTTGGAGGGAATTGTAATTCATCAGTGTACAGCATTTTCAGTTGGCTAAATTGTCAGCGAAGGACCAGGTTGACTAACAAGTAATTAAGTATTGAGACTTATGTGACCACATTGATAGAAAAACAGAAAGAGAAAGAGAAGAGAAAAAAAATATTAACTTGCTAAGAAGAAGCAAATGTTTATTTTGGGATAAGAAGACTGCAATGCACATCGAACAAAATTTGGTCCAACCATAATATAGAAAATACAGCTTACCTATGCTCGACTTGTTTTTTCTGCAATCTTGCCTAATGTGAACTTTCCTCCATTTACTTTATGGCAGATAGCAAACATTGTCTGTTCTGGTATTCAACCTCTTCATAATCTCACCATGCTGGTAAGTATTAAATTGCATTATTTCTAGTCATTTAAAACTGTAGAAGTTGAGCTGCTTTGTGTGCTTGAGTTCCATATAGTGGAGTCTACATATGTGCGATGATGCAATTGCTGTGCTGTAGGTTTCTATATTTAGATACCTGCTGTTGTAAAAGTAAAACCTAATGCATAGCAACATAATTTGGCATGGTGCTTATATCTTTGCAGAAGTTCATTGAGCAAAAGGTTGGTGCAGGGGAGAGTATCCCATGGACTCAACAACATATTGATAGAGGTTTCACAGGTTGTGTTCATAGTTGCAACCCTTCTTTTGTAATTAAAATAACTACTATTTTTTGCAGGGGTTATTATTATCCAGTAAAATTGATTTAGGAAAAATTGCTTGATGTACAACAGTTGTCTTGCATGTTTTGAGAATTTGCTCATATTTCTTTTTAATTTTTCCAAGTGTATGCTGAATATTCTTTTGTTTCTTTGATCTGAATGGTTTCAGCTATTGAGAACTTGATACAAGGCTCTGCTGGGAAGTATGCTACAGGAGATGAAGTCCAACTGGTTTGTTTGCTGCCCTGAGATTTTGTTTACTTTGAGATGAATTTCTATTGTAGTAATTTAGTCTATCGTTGCTGTATCTTCACTGCAAATAGTTTTTTCCCAAGAGCATTGGGGTAAAGTGAAGTGCTCTCTTATTGATCTTTAAAAAGTTTCCTTGTCACACTGTTGCTCTCATAAGTACATGAAGAAAATAAACAAAAACAACATAATAAAATTACAAAAGTATTCTTTTCTGTTCTCCTAGGGACAGGATAAAGGTTTTAAGGGTCCTGCTGTTGAAACTTAATACAATTATGGTACTCCTTGCTGAAAGCAACTGAAACTAAAGTCAAGGGCATGAGCTATTATCTCAGAAAAGAGATAAGGATAAGCTTGTGCTTTCCTTCCTCACCAAAGGCATGTGATAAAACTCCGATATCCCAATCATTTTAGAACCTATTACAATTTTATGGTGTTATAGTGGGATCTACACATGACATAGCCTCCTCTAAAATGAAATAGAATTCCTAGTGAGCTATATGATACAGCATAGTCACCAATGCCATTCCAACTTGGAATCCAACCCCATCAAAGCTTAGGTGCATAACTCCGTGTTCAGGTAGAATTCGACCTCCAGATCACTACTAACGAACACAGAACACTATCGAAGTCACTGTACTGTTGATGACATTCCTGGATTGTGCATGTGGCTGCTTGCCCTCCAATCACTGTTGTGCATACTGCAAATGTCAATACAAACATACACTAGTATATGTTGTGCCATCTTTTACATACAGGCGGATGTATTCCTTGCGCCCCAGATTTATTCAGCAGTAACTCGCTTTCAAATCGACATGGTAATGCTCTTTTGCTTTCTGGTTAACTATAATCAAGCATGCCCTTGTCTCTGTTCAGTTCATGAACTCATGAAACTCGCTGCCTTGTCAGTCGAATTATCCGACTCTCGCGAGGCTCCATGGCGAATATATGGAACATCCTGCATTTCAAGCAGCACTCCCTGAAAGGCAGCCAGATGCACCTTCCTCTACCTAGAAACTAAAGCGTTGTGGTGCATTGCTCTTATATGGGTCATCTAAGAATAAATTGGAAGCCAGTTGTTACTTAATACTCTCTGTTTGCCCTTCTACTTTCAGTTGTAACCATAAACATCAAATTTTATGTGCAAGCTAAAAATAAACTGTATGGTTTTCGAGGGACTTACCACTGGTCCTGGTGATATACCCTATCTAGATTTATGTTTGGTGTCAAGGTGCTTGAATTAAAGCTGCCATGAGTGTAAGATTTACCGAACGGTTAATCTTTGGATGATTTCTCATACGTCTTTGGTTCATCAGTGACATTTCGTCTTAGGGGCATGGGTGAGCAACATATTGTTACTACTAACAAATCATCTTTTCACCCATCTATTTTAGCAGAAGGACTATTGATGAATTGGTTTTTAAAAATAGAGATCAATTTAGACCATTTTAAAGTAGAAGAATTAAAAGTAAAGTAGAGGAATCAAAACTAAATATTTTATTAAAATTGTTGCCAAGAGTATGTTTTGATCCCGAGCATTAATTCTAAAGTGAATGTTGACATTGTGCGAAATTCAAATGGTGAAGTTAGGGATAAACTCAAGGGTCTCTATGCTTCTGCATATATCTAATAGTTTTTTTCTTTCAAAACAAAATTTATCATTACAAGTAGAATTACAAGTGACGGTAGAATATGATATAGTTTCTTTCTAATACCATAAGGGCACATAAATGTTTCTTTCTCTTCAAAACGAACCACACTACAACAACAATGGAGACCCGCGCGAGCGCTTAAACCTGCACGGCCGCGGCCGAGTAAACGAATCCGCGAAACATAGGCGGCACGGCCACTTGCCTCCACCGCACGCTTCCGGCGTCCATCACCCACGCCGCGTGCTTGCCCTCCTCTTCAGTCACCGAGCCGAACACGAATACGGCGTTGCCGACGCCCACCGGCTTCACGCAGGCCTTCATGCCGGGCGGCCCGTCGGCTACGTTCGTCCACGAGCCCTCCGCGCCCTCCCATTCCCGCACGCCTCCCTTCCCTGCCCCGACGCTCCACACCTTCCCGCCCACCATGGCCAGGCGCGCGCCGGGGGTGCCCAGAATGATGGTCCCCTCGTTGCTCCAGCTGTTGTGGTCGCTGGAGGCCATGTCCCACCACTCGGCGTTGTTCTTGAACGCACCCTGGGCGTCGGTGGGGTAGCCGCTGGCGGCGAGGACGCGGCCGGGGGCCGCGACGAGCTGCGGCTCGTCGCGCTCCTCGGACATGTCCGGGAGCGCGCGCCAGGCCTCAGCGGCGACGTCGTAGGCCAGGGTGGAGCGGAGCGCGTTCTTGGACTCGTCGTGACCGCCAGCGACGTAGACGTGGCCGTCACCGCCAGCGCAGCCGAAGAAGCTCCGGGAGTCTGGCATCGGCTGGCCGCGCCGCCACGCGCCGGTGGCGAGGTCGAGGACGCGGACGTCGCGGGCCGGGCGGAACGTGGAAGGGTCCCACCCGCCGAGCACGGCGACGTGGCGGCCGTCCCCGACGGCAGCGCACTGCGCGAAGAGCGGCACAGGCCCCCACCCCGCCCCCTCCACGTGCCGCCACTCGCCAGTGGTAAGGTTCGCCGCCGCCAGCCCGCACGCCGGCGGCGACTCCTTACCATCCCCGCCGGCCACCGCTGCCTGAACCACCAGCACCACATCCTCGGCAGCACCGGCCACACGCCGGCGCCGCCGGAACTCCGCCGACCCGACGGCGCGCCGCCACCTCCTGCACACGCGGCGCATTGGCCTCTGCGACCCGCTCGGCACGCGCACCAAGCACTCCGTGGCCAGGTCGTCAGGCAACCCCGGGACGAGCTCCTCCCCTCGCCCACTTTCACCTTCGTCTTGCCCCTCCTCCTCCAACACCACCACCACATGCTCTTGTTGTTCTTGCTTCTTGTTCTTGCAAGAATCATGGTAGTAGTCTGCTTGCTTGGTTGGTGTTTGGAGCGTGCTCCCCAGCTCCATGGCGCCCATGGCTAGTGCTTGTGTGGGTGTGTGTGCGCAGTGTGGTTTGTTTCTTGGGCTTAGGAGGGGTTTAAGTAGCGGGAGGGCGGGGGTGGGGGACAAATTTTGTTTAGGTTTTGATAAGTGCTAGGTGGGTACGGTAATTTCTACCCCCACCCTTTTTGGTACAGTGAAAAATAATAAGTGGAGTGAGATATTCTCCCGGGAGAGGGTTCCGAACTGCCCCCGTTACACGTTTATTCGGTTAAAAATTGATTGGAGATATTTTTGGTTGGAAGAAACTTACAGAGGCACCGATCTTGCATGATGAGACTTGCCTTTAACGATTGGATTCGGCAGTTGCACTGTTTCAATAGTTATGAATTGAATTCTCACAGTGAGGACTTTCTATGTAACAAATCTTTCGTCTTCGATACGAACGAATGGGATGTTAGAGGGGATCAATGAAGAAGATACGGTGAAGTGGGTTACCAGGAGCGAAGAGAGAGGAGTCCTGCTCTCATCCTACATACACACTCCTTTCCTACACACTTTTTCACTATATAAAATACATATATGATATATTTTTTGTTTATCAGTTAGCTACCTCATGATAATTTTTCAGTTCCCTCTCTGTGGGCTATTGTTTTATTTGTTCATTACGAGTGATAAAATTTTTTTATGTTCCGATTTTTTAAAAAAATTAGACAAATGTGTTTTTTTTTCATAGAGATTTGCTAAATTAGGAAGACATGAAATGACTACACATGCATGTTGATGTAGGTCATTACATCCAAAATCCACGCTATGAACTGGCCATTATGAAAAAGTAGAAGATGTTGTTTTGTTATTGATCGGCCCTTAATTGAAACTAACAATTACATGGTTGAACAATGTTAAATACATAGTCTATCATTGTATAGTTGTTATTAATTCAGCCAATCTTAAGTCCAAGCGGAAATCCGGAAGCAAATTTAAGCTCACAATTTTGCTAGAATACGACCAAATGATCAACTTGCAAGTTGCACGAGAAACTAAAACCTTTTCAGACAGAAAGCCTTATACTCTTAAAAACAAAAAAACAAAAAATTTTATACAAGTGCGCACGAATATTAGTGTGCTGATCTCAGCAGGCTCCATTTGCGTATACAGAGGAATTCCTTCTAGAAGCTATGTTTATTTGTGAATTATATTTATATATATATAGACAAACACACAAAAGCAAGTAGTATTAGATGGAGTATTCGATGTGAACTGCAGATGCAAATGGATAAGTTTCAGATATAATTTAGGACTGAACAATAAACTTTTCAAGAAGGTTCTGAATTTTGCGCGTGAAAAAATTAGCAAAATAGAGGTAGTTACATGTAATCTTTGCATGAATGGAAAAGATTCTGTAAGCTACGTTTAGGAGAGAGTGACTTATCAATTCTTGAAGAAAATTTGATGATCAATGATCCTAACGCTATTGTGTTTGGTATCTACAATTGGATTATCTCCTAAACGGTTATGTAGAAAGAAAATGCACAGGAGAAGATGACGTTGTGGCAAAACATAGTGGAGGTCTTTAGCAAAGCACATTGCTAGTCGACACAACATCTCCTCCTGAATGGATGATTGAAGAAGAAACTTCCTTCTTTGTTTGATATTGGTGTCGTAGTTTTTGGTTGCTGCAATTTTTATGTCTCCACTTTCTTAGGCTTGCTGTTTTTCTTTTGCCTGCTTTGTGCCTTTTGTCCTTTGCTTGTAGTGTAACAAATTGTACCGAGAGTGTACGGTTTCTCTAATGGAAACTGGGGGGGCCTAAACCTCCTCCTCTCTAAAAGGATGCACCTTCAAACGAGCAATCCAAAATAAACGAACCTAATTGAAACAAAGTAATCGTATTTTTTGTTTAATTTTATTATGTTTAGTTTTCTATTTAAAAGAACAAATTGAAATAATTGTATAAGATACATAAAGTTAAAATAGTTTATTTAATAAAACTTTTCACCAATAGTCCCACTTCTTTCTCAAATGTTTCAATTGAGTCTCATATCTTTCAATTTTGAAAATTAGATTATACTTCTTTTCACATTAATTCAATTGAGTTCTATTTTTTCTAATTTTGAATCATAGGTCTTACTTTTCTCAAAATTGTTTCAATTGAGTTTCACCGATCACTTGTTTTTAGTGAATTTTTCTATAATTTTGTAAAATATAACAAACTTTTAGTAGATTTTATTAATTATATGATGTTCTTATAATTTTTCTTACTTTTTTTTGTTAAATTATTGATCAATTATCATACCTTATTACTGTTAAATTAACTCAAATAACAAGCAATTGAATGATGAGACCTAATTGTAACAAAATAAAAGAAAGTGGGATTTAATTTTCAAAATTGAAAGAAGTGAAATTCAACTGAAATATTTGTGAAAAAAAGATATTATTGGTGAAAATTTCTTTTTATCTAACTTAATAGGCTAGAGGCAAAACAAAACCCTTTGAGGTGCTTCGATGGCATGTATATAAAGGATGTAATTTTCTTTCTTTAGTTTAGTTTTACAATCTCTTTATGCATTTTCCAATAAAATATATCTTCTTTGATCTTAATGAAAACATGTGGGCCCTGCAAGATGCATGTATAAAGGATAAGAAAAAAACTTGTGATCTGATCCTACTGCATGCAAATGGGATCAAGCCACCCATGATATGAAAAGGATGTAGGGAAGCATAATTCCAACTCATGAGTAGCTTTAGAGAGATCAATGTCTTAAATATTGTATCTGGGGAATAATATATCTTTGCAAACAATGTCCAGTGACATGGCATATCACCCATTGGGAGTATGTCCATTCTATGACTATTAGCCAATGAAAATAGAGTTTTCTTCAAGGATGTTCACATCAGTGAAATAGAAATATAAAAGTAATTTTAGTTTCAACATAAAAGATATGTAACTTACACATAGTTAAGTTTGTGTCGAACAAACTAACCATTTACAACAGTTTGAACCAACACAACTTAAAGATCTTCATCATCGGTGTCAAGGTAGGGTGGATCTGTGGATCGTAGTTGTATATGTCCATCTCTAAGTCTTCTAAATCAGCACCTTCCACATTTGTTTGTGCTGCTTCGCCAATGGAGAACTCCAAATATACTCAAGAGTATACATATATATAGCAAAAATGAGTACCAAAATACTCAACAAGCTAGACAATACAGTACGTCATTACCTACATTAAAGTGCAGTATGCAAGACTTTAATTAGCCAAGGAAATAATAGAAGTATTAAACAAGAATGGATTCACTTACTTTTTTTATCAAAAACTTTTCTAAGAAGTGGGTTGAGATTATTCAAGAAACTCTACTGGTACTTTGCATCACACGGTTGAGGCTACTTGTAGACCTCCTGTCCCACCGTGATGCAATTTCTATCACGAAAGTAAAAAGTAAATATTCAGTTTTATTCTGCAAAGGGATATTGCTTTACCCACAAAAACTCTTGATTTGCATGTCAATGTTTGTCAACATCCCCCGCATTTCTTAGCATGCATGATACGATCAAGAGAATAAAACCTTTTTCAAATCCACACACTAGGTACCTCCATCCGACAAGACAACATCATGTTGTTGTAGTCAGACTCATCCACTACTCCACCAGTTGAGCATATAGCTCAGGCCTACTCTCGGGTCATGATTTACATTCATATACCAATAAAAATATTTATACGTTCTTATGTGGAGGTACTTTAGTCGCTAGATATACTTGACTATACATGTCCCATATTAGATCTGTGGTCGATACGGGTGATATGACGCTAGATATAAGTAGTAGTTGGTTACAATCCTTAGCTTTTTTTACAAAATTCAATGATACATTTCTTTTCACTAGAAATATAAGCTATTCATAAGCTCTAGAAATGCTAATAAGCCATTTTCCCAGAGTTATCGTGGCACCCTTCATCAGGCATCGATTTGTATTTCCAAAAATTAACTCTTTGATGCAGGGTGATAATTTACTTAGATTGGCAGCTAGTTCGAAATTAAAATAATATCAATCAAGTAAACTCAACATGATTGAGTAATAGGACTTGCTTGGGTCAGCAATCTCAGTATTAGAGGTCTGCATGTTACCCTGCAGTTCCCCTCTTTGATCTGCTCCTGCAAGAAAGACAATCATGCACACAAATTTTTAGAAGAACATTGGTGAGTATGATGCAAGGATGCATGTGCTACAAGCTATTCGTTTCCCCGCTTCACTCACGATCTGAATACTTAGTCCCAAAACTAATCCCCCCCCCCCCCCACCCACCCACCCACCCAAAAATGATACTTCAAGTGCTCGAAAAATACAAAAAGTTAGAAAGATGAGTACACACACACAAATGTATACACATTTTAGGTAAATTTTTCAAATAAAAATAAATTTTAAAACCTTCTCATTTAAAGAGGAAGCTAAAACTATTAGAGAATAATTAAATTTATATTTTCTATTATACTCAAATGTAGCTGCTAATATATAATAAATTTTACAGGAATTAAGTAAGTTAATTGAAATAAATTAACTAAATAAGAAATTAGAAATAAATAAAATGAATGAACAAAATAAATAATTAATAATTAAATAATTAAATAAATAAAAACTCAGTTGGGCCAAAACCAACCCAACTTTTCTTTTCCCTCGGGTTGGGCCAGTCTAGGCCCAACCCCCAACATCCTTATACTATCCCCTTCCTCCCTCGGCCTCATGCACATCAACACACCCCACACATACACACACAACACACTCCGCCCACACACAACGCGCACTTCCTCGGCCGCTCCGACGCTGGCCGGCAGCCTTCTTGTTGGCGGTGGATCGCACTGCACTCCTTGACCACCACTCTCACCTCTTGACCCAAGCACACACGCGCGCACATGCACAACCTTAACCCTAGTCTAATTGTCGCGCTCCATGGCCCACTCACCGGCCACCGGCGCTTCGCCAATGGCTATTTTACCTCAAATTCGCCTTACCGCCACACTTGTTGCCTAATACCTCGGCACAAACTCTAAATCTACACGACCACCTAAGAACCCTAGTTCCTCCCCAAGCCTTGCCACTGTTCATCTACACCGGCGATGCGCTCTTCTCATGGTGCCTACATCACGACCGACCGTAGCCCGAGCCATGCCACGCCGCCTCCTCTCCGCGACTGCGCCTAGCTGGTGACATGGTGTCTAGGTAATTCCCCTAATCTCTCTCTCTCTATTTTTGGCTGTGGCGCCCTGGAGTTGAATTATGTGCTATGCTCTTGTGCACTATGTTTGTGTGTTTTGAGTTCATGTGTCATATGCTTGTGATCATGTGAAAGCAATGATCTATGTGATCCAGTGTCGGTTTGGGGTTCGAACTGTGTGTGTTTGGCTTGAATTTCACCCTAAAACACTCTAAAATATGATAAATACATTGATTGGATACTAGGGCTAGGTTTTCACCTTGATATTCTTGTTTTGGTACCTTCTTCGGCTCCTCTACTATTCTTGTTGGAGTCCCTGTGATATAAAAGTTGCAGAGAAGGTGTGAAATTGATAGGACTTGGCCCTAATTCTACTGTCTAGATAAACTTTCTACTACTTACCTTGCTTTGGGCTGTTCTGGGGCTTAATCTGTGATTGTGTGTAAAGAATGGCGAAATACAGTGAAATCCTACATGCAACCATCCTCTAATGGATTAGTTGGTTTTGGTTACTATTTCGGTGAATAGATGGAAGTGGCTGAGTCTAGCTGGGTGCCTTTTGGACCCTTTTGCAATTTTAGAGAATCTTAGGGGAGTTCTGTGCAAAGTGTAGGGCATGATTTGAAAACTTGGACTTTCCAGGGGCTTAAATGAAAAAATTGATGTGAAACTAGCCTTGATTAGTTTAGGTGTACTACATGCAATCGAATTGTTCTACTCTCCCTCTAATACTTGAACGAGACCAACGAACAACCAAAAAAAGACTCGTTTTCCTAAAATATTGGATGATGGCACCCAAAATAAACAGGGGTGGACAGTGGCACTTGCCCAAAACTGAGATGTGGCTGTGATGACACCCTTAAACGGATATTACACAGTCTGACAGCAAACTTTCCAAAAATCCATATCTTAGCTTCATATTTTGTTCTTTCATCAGTACCAAGACTCCTTAGCCAGCAACGTGGCTCAAAACCACCGACAAGCTTCGTGATCCTCACAGCAGAAAGGTATCATTGACTTTTACACAAAAGCTAAGAACTGTAACGAATTGCCACTTATTTCCAGTGTCGTATCACTCGTATCGACCACAAATCTGGAATGAGACAAGTCTAGTCAAGTATCTTATCTAGAAACTAAAACACATCCACATACGAGCGTATGGATATTTTTATTGGTATATGAATGCAAATCATGACTCGAGGGTGGGCCTAGACTCAACCGATGGAGTAACGGATGAGTCCGACTACAACGGTATGATGTTGTCCTGCTGGATGGAGGTACCTAGTGTATGGATTTGAAAAATACTATGTTTTCTTGATCATGTCATGCACTCAAAGAAATGCGAAGTGATGTTAATGAACACCGACATGCAAATCGAGAGTTTCCGTGGCTAAAGCAATACCCTTCTACAAAGTAAAACGTGAGTATTCATTCTTTACTTTAGGGATAGAAGTTGCGTCGTGAAAAAAAAGAAGGCCTACAAGTGGCATCAATCCTCTGATGTAAAGTGACCAGTAGAGTTTCTTTGGAATAATCTCAACCTACTTCCGAGAAAAGTTTTTGATAAAAAATAAAGGTGATCTATTCTTGCTTAATACTTATATTATTTCCTTGGCTAGTTAAAGTCTTGCATACTGCACTTTAACCTAGATACTGTATTGTCTAGCTTGTTGAGTACTTTGGTACTCATTTTTGCTACATGTATTTATACTCTTGAGTAGACTTGGATTCTCCACTGGCAAAGTAGCATCAGCATACGTGGAAAGCGCTAATTTAGAAAACTTTGAGGTGGATATATACAACTACGATCCGCCCTATCTTGACACCGATGATGAAGATCTTTAACTTGTATTGACTCGAATTGTTGTTAAATGGTTTTGTTCAACACAGACTTAACTATGTGTAAGTTATGTATCTTTTATATTGAAACCCTGTAAGATTACCTCTATATTTTTGTTTTGCTACTCTGAGGTGAACATCTTTCGGAGAAATTCTGTTTTCATCGAGTAATGTTCATAAACTATGCATATTTTCAGATAGGTGATAAGTCGGGTCGTTGCACAATGTCCTACAAATAAGTATTTCCTCATTAACAAATAGCCAAATGTTCCATTTCAAAAATAAGTAAAATTGTCATGAGTTTTCTCTATAGAACCAGCTCGAGAAAACAAGATTGGACAATTTAATAATGAACAATAAAACAAGTTTCATAACCTGCATAGCAAGAGGAAATATTAGTTTCTTAGCAATGGAAAAACATCAAATTAGTAAAATATTATTGATCATAGACTAACATGAGAGGTCCAAACCCACAAACTATTGTCATAATTGATGGTATTTCAATATATCCCAACTTTTGTAATGTTATGGAGTTAAATTATCTCTAGTAACATGACGGATACAACAATAATCCATATTAGGATTTAGAAAACCACTGATCACCCCTGCGGAGGTTAGCATTTTGTCTACTTTTAGTCCTATTTTTCTTTACAATAGTCTGCTTGACTTCGACAAAATTTGACTAATTTCAACTAAATGAGACTAAGTCTTTCCTGAGTCTAAGAGTTCTGAAAAACACAAACAACCAATGAACTCCTATCAAACTGTTAGCAAATCAAGGATGTTGGAATCTATTAGTTCTAATTTTTTGAACACTCATCCATAAAACAATCCACATTTAAGAAAACGTATCATATAAATCATATTTGTTGAATTTTATATACCAACTAATTCTCCTTCTCACACTTTTGATTTGCCCATCCTGAAATTTTTGGGTCTAATTAAAGGGTGAAGCTCAAGCAGACGAGGGTGGTGACCGAGGCAAGCAAACTTTCTACCAAAGTAGCCAGCAGCATGCACCACTCGGACCCGGTCCCACGTGCCATAATACAGTCACCTTCTAGAAGCAAATGAGTGGCGGTGGGCCCACCTTCTAGAAGCAAAGATATTCTCATGCTTGTTTGTTTAATTTCTTTTTTTTTTTTCCTTTTTTGAAAGAGTCATATTATATACATCATTTGTATCTGTTTGTTTGTTTTTCTTGATCATTCCAAATAAAAAACAACAGTTTGTTTAGATAATTGCTATGTGTCTTGTTTTCTTTCTGTTTTTTCTTAATATGGTGATTTGGGTTGCAATTTTAATTGATTGATTAATTAATTATTTCAGTTTTTTCTAACTGTGATATGTGTGATACATGACAAAGTACTGACTTTTTGGGTGCTTCATGCTCCCCAAAAGAAAACTATACAGCTGAGATGTGATGATTAGCCTCTTAGCTTGAAAAGAATTACTTACTAATATACAGGTTTGTCTAGGTAATTGCTACATATCTTGTCCTCTTCCCTTCTCTTCTTTGTTGTTTGAATCATGCGGTGATTTTAATATCAACTTTACTTAATTCAGTTTTATTTAACTATGATAACGTACATGAAAAATTAGTAACTTTGAAGATAACTATCTATGGTTATTAATAATTTGGCACAGAGATGTGGATCAGCCTCTCGACTAAAAATGAAATTAATACAGGTCGAATTTCAATATCCAATCTTTCTTGTTTTCTAAAAAGGAAAATAGGTCATGAAACAACTTGTGAACTTGACATTATTTCAATGGTTCTATCTCATCTCTAGAGAAAACCATAATTACACAGATATTTCCTATAAAAATTACTAAAAACTAGCAGCTCCATCAAAGTGTAGTACATAAAATATTTAAATAATGGCCAATAGGAAGTTGAGGTACATAATGATAAGTAGTTTCACTTTTTCATGTTACCTTTTGTTTGGAATATCCTGATTTGAAGGCCACGAGGACCATTCTTGTTACAAAAGAAAGAAAAAAAAATCACTTTTGTACTGTCTCGCACTTGAGCTAACCTTCTAGAAGCTATAACATGCACAGTACTACTCCTACAGGCGCTGGTTCGTGAGGTCTGCCAGCTTTTCATCACTACCGTCTTTCTTTCTTTTTCATAATTTTGCTAGGATCTAGTACCCTTCATTTTCAATTTTAGCTGAAATTTTTTCTTGGTACTATCGTGTCTCTTTTTTTACAGAGTCTTGCATGAAAAATCTTATTATATTAGATTATTACCTAACGAATTCTATCCAAATTATATGAGACTTATGTTAGGTCTTTTAGTGTGATACGAAAATTCCATAACAGATCCAATCTGAATTGATTTGTTTCAACCTGTGTGTAACCTTGAACATTCATATATATTTGGTTACGACTCAGAAATACTTATCCAAACAGTGAGTCGATAATGGTTTTAGTAGAACATAACAACTATCTAAATATACACGAAGATCATATTCAACAAATCTATGTAATATACTGATGTTAATTCTTTTGTCATATGATAACATATTAAACACAAGGCAGAAAACATGTTATCCTTACACAGTTTAATTCTTTCTCAATCTCATATTGAATTGATCTCCATGTAGTTAACACTCAATCACAAATGACATGACCATATACTTATCAGTTCATACATATCGAAAGGCCAGAGATATCTTTCTCATTATATGATAAAAGCAAATTTTATCTTAACCATTCATATTTCTCCATATGACTCATAGCATACTCAAATATTATTTTTATTATCACTCAATTAAAAGTATTATTTGGTAGTGTCAAAATATACTATTACACATATAGGTAATTATGACAATCTTAGATCTAAAAATCAATCATAAATATTATTTAAGATCAACTAGTGACACTAATATGACAAATCCAAATAGTGTCTCAAAATGGATCTATCGAACATTATATTCTGTAACATATATCTATATTATTAATTTGATATCTTATATCCATAGTCCGTGAAACATGATCATCAATCAATATATGTTGCTAATTCATTAATCAATAATGTCTTATTTAATAATAGTAGATCAAGAATTCTATAATATAACATTATCAAATAAATTAAGAGTTTCACGAACAAATCACACACTTATTGATCGAACAAAGATGATAATTTATTAAAAATAAAACAACATATCATTC
The DNA here is from genome assembly GCA_019359835.1 of Pharus latifolius. Classification (NCBI taxonomy): domain Eukaryota; kingdom Viridiplantae; phylum Streptophyta; class Magnoliopsida; order Poales; family Poaceae; genus Pharus; species Pharus latifolius. The sequence goes on along the minus strand of CM033320.1, from coordinate 69,445,313 downwards.
AAATGTTCACAATATAAACATAACAAAAATAAATACATCTTTGTGATTTTCTCTAAGACATATCACTAACAAATGAATGATATATATGATTGGTTGGGGTAATTTGAGACAACATAGTGAAGTGATAATAATACCGTTGGGTGTGGATGGTAATGGCTAGCAGGAGTTAGACTACAACATAGAGGGGATTGGTAGAGGCAGGTGATGATAATGTTGCTATAAACGCTAATGGCTGTAATGGAAGGGGTGGTGGGTACGGATGCTAGCGATTAAGGAGAGGGGTGCTGGCAATGAGAGAAGGGGAGGAGGGTTAGCGGGGTGTGTGGTTGTGTGTGTGGAGACGAAAATCCAACCAAGGATTTTAAATCAATAGTCAATGTTGGTCGTGCATATTAATATGAACTTAAAATTAAATTAGTTTGCGTTAATTTAATGTTAAATTCAATATTGCTTTTCCCTTTTAATGAATTTTTTAAAAAAAGAGATATATACCTACAATATTCATATATATTTAGTGAATACAAAACTCAAATTGTCTCAAAACTTTGATTTCATAGTTTATTTTTTCATAAAATAGTAAAATACACTTCATATTGATTATCTTAACATTGCTTTTACCAATAAGAATGTTGACAAATATATATTCATCACCAACATGGAGTGAATGGAGCAGACACATAGCTCAACTTTGGTGATGTGCATGAATAGGAGCTATGTTTGTGAGCTGTAATGTAACCAACTTACCAAGTCAGAGACAACAGGGCCTATCTATCTACTTATAATCCTTATAGGGACATATATTATAGGAGTATATCTATCTCATTGATCAACAATAATTATTGATCAACTAACGGTAATAATTATTACATATTAGTTTTATATACTACATAATATAAATTCTTTAGAATTACACTTTAATTCACTTGTGGATTTCAATCTGAACCATCTATTTTAGATCAGACATGTCGAGGAAAGTCAAAAGTTTTTAAAATAAAAAATCTTTGAAAAGTAAAATCAAATTTTAAATGTCAAATATGAAACAGATAGATAAGATTGTGTAAAATTCACCGGTTTAGAACTCTTAAGGGGGTTTACTCATGCATTGATAGATAGGAACACTACAGGTGGATGCTAGGAGCACGCTGAAAATTCCTAGTCAATGTGGGGGCTACTCATGCATTGGTATGCGTTTCCTTTACGATTCCATGGTTCTTTTGGCTTTTCGTTTCGAGTCACTTCAACTGTCACAGTCTGGCTCTATGAACTGGGCTAGAGTTTATATTTTGTTTGCCTTTTCATATGGACTACAAAATGCATCGTGGTTCCCTGTTTGAAGGTCCTATTTGGGATTTTAGTTAGGTTTGGTACAATAATCGTAGATAATATTTGTTATTTTTATTGTTATATTATTGTTATGTGAGTAATTAACAAATAGAATATCGAAAAATACTATATCTAACAAAATATTCTAATAAACTTGAGTATCAAATATAGTCTTAAAAATATAAAGAGTTGACTAAATACATATATGAGAGAGAGACAGCACAAAGGTTATAGATCCAATTAATTCTAATAACCTACAAACAATCCTTAAAATACGAGAGATAAGAATTAAACTAGTATTTACTGAAAAAACTGAAAACCATATTGATTGAACCATCGCGGGTTGACCCTAAATGTTAACTTTTGCCGTGTATTAACCGCAGAAGACATGACCTGAGACCACGACTTGACAAAGTAATTAACCTAGTACCTAATTCGTACGGCAGAAGGTACTGCAACTACTCATCCTGCACAATTGTTAAGTTGTTATACTGAATCCTGCACAATTGTTAAGTTGCCAAAAAAAAATTTGCATTGGTACCTTACAGTAAGACTCAATTAAGCACCATAGAATTATAATATAGATGACAAATAGATCATGATAATTTTTAATCAGATCTCATATGAGATAACCTTTGTACAAGTTCTTTTTTCTTATCGATTGGTGCATTAGCAATCATGTTACTGAGTAACCGGCATAAGATTGCTATTACATGGTCTTTTTTTAAAACTAGTGCAACATTGCATTCGTCATGATTCATTAATAATATACTGTTCTACATGTATCATGTCTTATTTTTTGCTAAAGAATGATATAAGATCTAGTATTTGGAATTTACTCCTTTAGTACCCGTTGGGCATGTATATAAAGTTGATCCAATGAATAATTAAAAAGCATGTCTTGTAAAGAGAGGACAATTGATGGTGAATCTAGTCAGAAGATTTTCCGAACACTTTCAACTTGCCCAACAATCCATTTAGGTGTACACAAAAGAAAATCAAATGTGAAACCTCAAATGTGAAACATGCAAACGCTACTTGCCTTTTTTTTTTTTTTTTTTTTGTGTTTTCCTCTGTGCTCTTTCTCTATAACATAATATGTGGGTCAAAATATCTAATATAGATCACAAAAACTCATTTATCATGAAGAAAATGATGCAGAATGACATGCAAGATTCAGTGAAAATATGATATCTCGTAAATTGAAGCTGGTCGCTAACCCAATGGGCTTGCTATTCCCCTCACGTGTGTCTTTTTGTGCTCGCCTACGGCATAGTCATCAGATTTGTTTCAGGTGCATTTGTTCATACATCATAGAGAGCTACACACAAATAGACACATCAAATAAAAACAAACAAGTCACACTAGTAACTAAAAAAAATGATCTGACAAGTTTAGCTGCTGTATCATTTTCTTTGAACGGAGTTGAACGCAACAAGGCCCGTGTTTAAAGATTTACATGTCTCGAGAAAACTGCGACATATATGCCTAGAGAAGCAAAATATATGGCTTTATTGACTCCATTAGTGAGTCTTGTTGAAGACTTCAAGTCTTCACCGTAGAGCATCCAGCACAGAAATTTCAGAAAAACTAGCAACACAAACATACAGTAGTAACATCAAAACGATTTGATTGCTTGTTCCCTAACATCGGGCATACAGACTTGGTAGGAGATGACTCTAGTTTAAATCGTGTTGATAGGATTAATTTTCGTAGTAATTTGTTCAGCAATACTAAATTTTTTTTCAGTTTAACTATAATACATTATTATCTTAATGATCCTCAATTTATATATCAACCTCATAATTTGTCTTATAATAATACTCTATTTTTATAGTGTTCTTCAGTGATTTTTCTCTTAATTATCTGGTCAACCAAGGAAATGTTCTTGTTTCATCGAATTAGATGATAATTTGGTATTTAGTGCAAAATAGTGTTATGGTGTAAAGTCCTGCAAAATAATGTGAAAATTTTCTTAAAAAAAATTAAAGATAAATCCAGCCAAATGATAACATATTATTTCATAAATATTTTCAGTGGATATGTTACTTGATTCTCCTTCTAGATTGAACAAAAAAATTTTGATCAAGTCGTCGAACATGTCCAAACTCTTTTCTCCAAACCTTTTTTCTTTCAAAATTTTCTCAAATTTTTTCATCCCAAGACTTGACACCACAAAACTATTTTGCACTAGCTTACCATCCCTCCTGCTTTGCTTCACTTAATAAGAAAACAGAGCTGAACCATTTCACAATTGTCTTGCTGGATGTCCATATGGTTCTTAGTTCTTACCACAACCTTCCAAATTTAAGTTAATTAGCATAAATCTCCTTTCTCCTGAGATTAGTTTTTTGTAGATGACACTGTAATGTCTATTAAAATATAACAAAATGATGACAATAAAGTTGCATTATAGTGCAAAGTGGCATTTCTCATTCTTAGTGAAAAGATATACCTGCTAACAACTAGTAAACCAACAAGTTCATTCATTCATGAGCAAGCAGCTAATACCAAACTTGCAACATCATGCACTGTATCACTAATCTTTTGAATATACACATTCATACGACGATAAGCTTCATAGATTGGAAAAGAAGATGATATTGTTGCAAATTCGCATAGCAATGGCAATGCAGGTATATATGACTCCAGCATTCACATGGAACCATTACTCATCATGCCTGACCTGAACTACCTGTGCCCTTTACAACTTCGTAGACTGCCGAAAAATCCAGGTCTCCCAGCCCCAGGCTTCTGGCCTTCTTGAATGCCTACAGTTGAATGGTGGAGTTATGCATTTTACTTGATGATATGTTTTGTGGGGTAGCAGTGGGAAGGGGAGAAAGTCGCACCTCATTGGCAGCTGCTGAGACAGGCATGGACACGGCATTTTCATCTCCAAGAGCAAGAGCCAGCCTCATATCCTTCTGCTGATGTTTGAGAGGAAATGCAGGACTGTAGCTGCCCTGAAGCATTGGAGGCCCTTTGAACTTGAACATCGGGTTTGCAATTCCACCAAGGTCCTAATAGAAATTTAACTTAACCAGTCATAGATGAGGAAAGGTATTCTGAAGTAGTCTCTAAATTGTTAAGGATATGTTTATCTATTTAGTTAGGATTCTAATGTCCTGTTTGATTAGAACTCTTTCGTACTGACTTATATATAGACTCATTGGTTATGTTTATCTATTTAGTTATGATTCTTATCTTGTTAGGATTGTAGTATCCTATTTGATTAGAACTTTTTTATACTAATCTATATATGACCTATTGGTTTACAATAATGTATCTCGGTGTTTTTCTCTAAATCTAACATAAATAACCAAGCATCATACCAAGACATCCAGAAGAGTCTGGGGGCTCAACCCACTTTGGTCAGCTAAAGAGAGTCCTTCAGAAAAAGCATTCATCATACTGCAGCAAATAACAATGTCACTGCGGTTAGACCGTGAAAGTAGTAACAGATGAACTTCCATGCAGGGTAAAAAGGGGAGATGATGTGCTGAGTGCTGACAATAGAGTTTTGGAGCATGGACATTGCTAGACAGTAAAGCCCACCAGAGTCCCAATTCGCAAAACCAGAAGCCAATTTAGATTTCTAACTTATGGGCTAACCATATATAGCCAGAAACATCGTGAAAATGTTTGCAGAAGTGAGAAATCTATACTTGGAGAGATATGCTGTTCTGCCTAAGTAAAATTGCAAATTTGCGGCAGAAAAGAGCTCCAATATTATGCAATGTTACCAAAGCAGAACCATATATACAGATGTAGCAAAAAGGAGTAACTTCCAAGAAATCACAAGGTAGTGAAAGTAAATTTATACTGATATTTCAACTATCCCTAACATAATAGATTTAAAATATCTTAATATGGAATGGCAACTGCAATACTTCACGTTAGAAACTTCATTGATGTGTTTTTGAGCATATACCTTCCCATGATCATGTTGACCACCAACTTCATCTTTGCCCCATTTCCAATCTGTTCCAGAAAGAATGATCTTTTGCCAAGTACATCGAATGCAGGGACCATTTCATCATACAATGCCTGAAACATAAAATGGTGGGTCCAATTAAGCAAGCAACTAATCAAAACAGGACAACGGAGTGGAATATGGTATCATTCTACAGGCGTGTGATAAGGTGCTAAAATGACTTGTCCAGTCTGTTTCTTTGTTCCTTTTTTTATTAGTAAAACAGGAAGGGAACACCTTCCAAAGATTATTCATAAGGTAAAAGGTTATTTACATAAAAGGATCACCAGGTAACATTACACTGCATTTACATGCACAAAAAAAGACTTCTACATGATTGTGTGTTTTCAATACCAAGCTCTCCCAAGCTTGTAAGATACGCTTTTGTTTTAATTTCCTTATTCTTTATTCCATATTTGGGCACCTTCAATATGATCTTGCATTATCTGGCAAACATCTGTAGACGTCCCCGCGAAAACCACAATCTAAATCCAACTTATTAGACAGTAATATGAAGATCGTATCTTCTTACATGTTTAAAGCCTGATATGGTTGGTATCTATACCTTGTATAAGCTGAGTAGTTCTGTGGTTTGCTAGCACATACCATGAAACTATAAATCATGTTGACATTCATTTCTTTTCACTGTTAAGTTCAAAGTAAACATGCCCAAGTCCCTGACCCATACACATGGCTAAACAACGTTCTGCAAGAGTTCTCTTTTTTCCACAATTAGGAGAACATTTGCTTAGTAGACCATAAGCAAGCATAAAAAGATATAAATCATCAAATCCTAATATAAATTATAAGGAAAAAAACAATACTGTGAATGGATTTTTTTTAAAAGAAAAGAAAAAAAAAGTGGCATAAAGTTTGTGCAAAGTGTAGCAATACAAGGCGAGGCGCACGCAACAATAGATGTAGAAGGCACACACAATCACCATAGAAAATTACCTTGTCCCCTGCAGCAAGAATGACCAATTGGCCATCTTCAGCTGGTTGCTTGCTCCCTGAAACTGGAGCTTCAAGAAAAGCTCCACCCTTCTGTTTAACTGCCTGCGAAAATTAGATTAAAAATATTTGTTGTCAGCAAACTTCAGAGAGCTTATTGATGAATATGAATGTTATGAAGAAAAGAAAAATATCTTTGTGACCAGTTATCTAATATGTCCATATACTACCTGGTCAACATATGCACGTTCAAGATAAGAAACCTTCATCATAACACGGGATAATGTATTATATCCTCAATTTTTGCCTTTTTCTTCAGGTGGTTTTCTAAGTGTTTACTACTACCTGGCAGGAACATTGATATCATCACATAAAAAAGTGTCATACTGCTAGTATTATAGTATACTGCCAATAATTGGTTTTGAACTTTATAATACCTTATATCTACTAAAAATGTGAAAATCAGCACCAATATCTGAAAAATACTATCACAATCCAATATGTCATCTCAGTTTTTTTTTGGTCCCTTCGGTTGCAGTTAATGTGTTGAATTGTTTGCTTTCATTTGAAATGATTTGTCTTTCAAATGCGAGTTGGTGATGCAAGAGCTGAATGACTCTGGGGCTTGGGCCAACTTGATCCTGCACCTATGTGCATATCTCCATCCAAGATAAGTAGATACAAGAGAAATTATTGAAATGGTGTTTAATTGTTTGTATTGATGTCTCTAATAATAACGTCTATGTAACAGCGTGTTTGATTGATTATATGAAAAACTATATTAACAAGAGACTTGACAACTTCAGCAACAACTCCGATGATGGTATGGCAATAACACACGGGTGCGCAAGTTGAACTTGGCACGGTCAAAGATCTAATATTTTGGTCTCGCCTCACCATCCTGCATCAAGCGCCCCCTTTTGCATCACTTGGGATTGAGTCAATTCATGCATTTCACACTACCAAACAACCACATTCCATCCACCTGTATGAGCTGATGCAAGGATGGGTTGTAGCACCCAATCAAACTCCCCTAAGAGAACGAGTAAAGCCAACAAATGACACCTAACAATTACAAAAAACTACTTAAACATACAATTTTTAAGAGTGTACTTAATACAAAAGCCACAGATCAATACCTCGCTTATCTTGGAAGAAGTTGCAGCATCGACAGTCGACATATCGATGTACCCTTTCCCATCTCCAATTTGCTCAAGCACACCATCTTTATCAAACACAACCTACAGGAAAACTCAAATCAGTTCAACAAATATGCCATCTTTACAAGAAATACACTACACATGTTAATGAATTAACGAGTTTGCAGCATCTTAACAGATAGCACGGCGCTGGGATCGGACAGCATCGCGATGGTCCACTTGCATTTCTTGATCACGGACGCCGGCGTCTCCTCCACGGAAGCACCCAGAGCCACAAGTTCTTGGCACTGCCATCCATCCACACATCCATCCATCCAAATGAAATGAAATGAAATTAACAGCCAAATTGTTACAAACAATATGATCAAAGGAAGCATATGATTTAGTCTCTACATGTATCAAATCCATTGGAGATTGGAGTTGGAATCATGGAGGCATGTATCACGTATGTATTACCTTGGAGAGGGTGCGGTTCCAGACGGTGACGCGGAAGCCATGGCGGAGGAGGTTGGCCGCCATTGCCTTCCCCATTATACCCAGCCCCAGAAACCCCACCTCCATCTCTCTCCCTTCCTCTGTGCGTGTGTGTGTTCACTCTTCCCCTTCTTGTAACACACACACACACACACACCTGTGCTATAGTTCTCATGCTTTCCCATCTGCCAATCCATTTGTTAATTAATTAATTAACTAATTTCCTAATTAATTAATTTTCTTATTGGCTTTTGCTTTCTTTCAAGGGGGCTTTGCATAAACCAAGTCTATGGACTAAGAGGCTTTGGATTTGCGGTTTCCAGGAAAGCTGGATGGATAGGCTTGGGGTCTCAGGTGGTGGACTGGGTGTTTAGACCATCTACCATGGGTGCTTTGCTTCTAAGGTGATGTTGAAGGAGAGAGAAAATATCTTATTGGTTGTAGTTTTTTCTCGTCTTAAATTTATTGTTTTTATAAACACTATTACTTGTAATAAAAAACTATTTTTTTATTATGAAACAAGAGAGATAATCTTTTTCATTGGCGAATTTAAGATATAAATCAACATAAATACTTTTTAAGTGGATGGTTATATTAGAAATAAAATATTTTAAAAAATATTTATTTAAATATCAATATAGACATCAAATTAACATTGCAGTCCGATAAGACATTCTCCAACAGAATTGGATTTCTATATCCTCATATACATATCTCCCTAAAAAGATTTCATATCTATATTTCTACTCTTTCCAACGATATCTCTAAACCAAAAAAATATATAGATAGAGAAGAGAGAATATATAAATTTACTAATTCTCTGTAGTAATACCTAAAATAGGAATCGAGATATGTATTCTGTTTGAGCAAGAATACCTAAATTTTAGACTATCAATTTTTTTAGATATCCTGTTGGACAAGATATAAGTTTAGAAAAGATGTGATGTATGACTCATATGTGAGCATGTTAGTTCGCCTCCAAAGAAGCCGGCCGCATCGGCTGCGGCATGGCGAGCAGCGAGTAGCGAGTTGTGGAAAATGGATATGCTACACGTGTGCTCGAATTGCTCCTGGGCTTGGAGCAACTAAAAAATATGGGCCCGGCTGAGACCAGCGCGGAGCAAAGGTAAGGCCCATAAATCTACTACACGCCGGGCTTAATCTATTTTTTTTTTATACTGCTCAACTTGTATGTAAGTAAAAAACAATTTGCGCTATACTATTATAAAAATTGAGTAATTTGTTAAATATATATGAATGGTGTCTCACTAAAATATATACCTGCTCCCACTTGTCAACTTCACACTCAATAATATTTAGTAAAACACCCAACTATATAATAGTATATAGCTAATTTTCCAAAAAAAAAACAATTATCAAAAGCCTATGGTATAGTATTGTACCACCACAAATACCATCCCTCCATGGTTTCGAATCAAAACTCCTAATATTTATCTTATTTTTTATCTGCCAATAAAATAAAGACACATCAATCAATGAACATGTAAAATTTTAGAACAGGTTTAGGATCTATGATAGCACTCGAGATATTAGAGTTTTTTTTATTAATAACCCAGATTTAAAAAATAATTACGAAACTAACCCACAGTTGTGATAATTTACAGAAATGGCCAGAGGCGCCTCCTTGTCGTGGTCGGAAGGCACGACTAGGGGCTTGTCGTGTCCCTCGACCACGACAAGCTGCAAACGAAAAGAAATAATATTGCGGGAACGGGGATTCGAACCCAGACCGAAGACACGGGAGCGAACACGCGAGCCAGTTGGACTAGTACTCTTAGCTGCACAAGAAGGGTTAGCCTAATTAATATCCCTCTCTCACATGTCGTGGATCCAGAGCACGACAAGAAAAATGTTTTAATTGCGGGAGCGGGAATTCGAACCCGAGCCAACTACGTTGCAAAGCTCCCACCAGCTGGGCTAAGACACTTATGTGATATATGAGCACTGCACATTTTAATATTGTGTAACTTGTCGAGTTTCCAGAACTCAACAAGCTGCTGGTCCCCTCTTTATCCTCTGGTCCCCTACGCTCAACTCACTCACACACATTCATTTGAAGCAGCAGCAGCACACACACACTTCATCTCATATTTTCCACCTTAGATCTAGCAAAATCCGTCTGATAAATTGATTCGGTGTAGAAGAAAAAGTTGTAGAGAATTGCGAGTTCTTCGAAAAGAGGTAATTTTTTTCGAAATGCATTTAAGATTCTGTTAATTATGTTGCTAATGATGTGATTAGGGTTTATATTTATGTTTATGTGTATACAAAAGTAGGTATTATGTTTTTAGGAATATGTTTAGGAAATATGTGCATCTGTATGTATGTTTGTAAAATAGATTTTTTTAAATGTATGTGTGTATGTTTGGAAATGTATGTGTATATGTTTGGAAAATAGGGTTTTATAAATGTAGTGTGTGTGTTTGAAAAATAGATTTTTGAAATATATGTGTGTATGTTTGGAAAAATAGGGTTTTTAAATGTATGTTTGTATGTTTGGAAAATAGGTTTTTGAAATGTATGTGTGTATGTTTAGAAATATATGTGTGTGTATGTTTGGAAAATAGGTTTTTGAAATGTATGTGTGTATGTTTGGAAAATAGGGTTTTTAAATGTATGTGTGTATGTTTGGAATGTATGTGTATATGTTTGGAAAATAGGGTTTTATAAATGTATGTGTGTATGTTTGGAAAATAGGGTTTTTAAATGTATGTATATTTCGTTTTAGAAACTATGTGCACACAATAGAAAATAGAAAATTAGTTTATTTTTAATTGTGCACATGCATACTGTATGTCTAAAAATTAGGTTTTGGACAAATATGTGTATGTATTTAGAAATTATGAAACTAGATTTTTTTCAATTACATGCATGCATGCATGCTCTATATTTAGAAATTCTGTTTGTGAAATGTATATGTGTATGGTTTTAGAAACTATATGCATGTGTGTATGTTTGTAGAAAATATAAAATTAGGTTATTTTTAATTATGCACATACATACTCTATGTGTAAGAATTAGATTTTGTAAAATATATATGCGTATGTATTTAGAAATTATGAAACTAGCTTATTTTCAATTACATGCATGCTCTATGTTTAGAAATTATGTTTTTCAAATGTATATGTGTATGGTTTTAGAAACTATGTGCATGTGTGTATGTTTGTAGAAAATATAAAATTATGTTATTTTTAATTGTGCACATGCATACTCTATGTCTAAGAATTATGTTTTGTAAAATATATATGCGTATGTATTTAGAAATTATGAAACTAGGTTATTTTCAATTACATGCATGCATGCATGCTCTATGTTTAGAAATTATGTTTTTCAAATGTATATGTGTATGTATGGTTTTAGGAACTATGTGCATGTGTGTAATGGTGTCATGTTATTTACGCGTGAGATGAATGTGTGTAGGGAATAGAGAGTCCGAAAAAAATTTGCATATTTTATGGTGACGGCATAATTTGCGAGGGGCAAAGCGGGGTTGATATGAGCCGTTGCCAGTATGTGACGGGCGAGCTGAGCGTACATAACACCTCATTTCTAGAGCTGAATTTGTGGATCCTGAATATGTTTGGGAAGCGGCCTCATGATGAAATGGCTCTAATTGAAGGGCTCATCGTTCGTGAGGTAGATAATGAGCTATACTGGATGCTGCGCGAAATTAAAGGGGACAAATCTTGGAGTTCTTATATTCGAAGAGTGGAAGACCCCCATGGCGGACTGCTCGGCCAGTTCGCGATGTATGTGCAGTTCTGCAACGTACGAGCAGCCGAGTGTGCGGTGGAGGGTAAGCCAAGCGTCATGCCCGGTCCTGCGAGATTCAGGGCTAGCGAGTGGTCGGATGTATTCTGCCATACTCGTGTAGATGTGTGCGAGGTACTAGATTGCCGTCCATCAGTGTCCGACGAAGATGATTCAACGGACTCGGAGGCATCCGATGGCTTTGATGACGATACTCCTGGTCCCCCGCAGGAGTGGCTAGATCACTCAGCATACAGTCAAGCTGTGTTGCCAACGGATCAGGGTTCGACGTGGTCTTTCGAGCACGGTGGCTTACAAGTAGAGCAGGAGTTTCAAAGCAAGGAAGATCTAAAGAATGCCGTGGTGAGCTGGTCCCTCGCAATTAACCGGCAATATAAGGTCGTCAAGTTAAACCCCAACCTTTTTGTCGCAGTCTGTTGTTGGATCAAGGATGCCGACTAGAGGGGGTGAATAGGAGGCTTTAAAAACTTCAAATAAAAACAAGTTTTTTATACCAAGAAGAACCAAATGCAATTTAATATATTAAAGCGAGAAAATAGAGAACAAACACCACGACTTTTACAGAGGTATCGGAGACTCGCCCAATCTCCACTAATCCTCGTTGAAGTACTCAAATCACTTGAGTTTCGCCTCAATATCCACAAAGGATATTATCACTAGTGGTTGCTCCTTGTCCACTCCGGAAAGGCGAGCACCGATGCCTTGTACAAGCTTGCCGAGCCTCTCCAACAATCTCCGATCTGGAGAAGTCAACGGCCACGCCTCCAAACCGTCTAGGTGAGGGCTCTCACCAAGAGTAACAGGCAGCGAGGTCTTCTCTTAACCTCCAATCACGCACCGAGAAGCTAAATGAATGCAAATGCAAAAGAGCTGAAATGCTCAGTGGATCGGAAAACACTCGACTTGATCAAAAGATCAAGATTTTAAGTGGAAAACTAAAGCTCAAGAGTGTATAAGAAATGCTACTGCTTGTTATTCTTGAACTTATGCCCAAAGCCCCTTTTTATAGCCTCAAGAATCAAATGAACCGTTGGAACTAGGGCTGAAATCAGCAACTCAAACTGACAGTCAGTTTGCCTAACTGACAGTCAGTTTAGTGCACAACGGCCGACAAAATTTACGGATAAAAAATTGCTAGCCGTTTGTGGTCGTTTAAGGAAACTTGAAACCCACAACTGACAGTCAGTTATTCAAACTGACAGTTAGTTCGACCACAAACTCGACCAAAACCAAATAGAAACTCAGTTAAAAGCACTGTGGTCGAAACTCCAACTGACAGTCAGTATGGACAAACTGACAGTCAGTTTAGTACAAAAATTTTGAGCCCAAAATACACCCTCTCTGGACAATTGTCAGTTAACACGAACTGACATTCAAACTGACAGTCAGTTCAGCAAACTAACAGTCATTTTGAACAAAAACAGAGATAACTTTAAATCCACAAATCCAAAAGAGGTGTTTAATAGCTCGTTTGAAAGATAATTTCAAGGGCTACATTTTTGTCAACAGAAGGAAAAGCTAGATCTACCTACATCTTTCTAGAAAATCAAAAAACTCTTCTACTGTCAAAAACTGAACTGAAAAACCAGATTTTCCAAATTAAGTTCAAACCAAATCCAACCAAAAATGATGCAATGCAATGACCTAAGTTTCTCGGTTTATGTTGGAGATAAAGAGAGGACTTTCGCCACCCCTCTTTATAGTACGGTTAAAACTAAAAATAATTTTCCTAACCGATCATCTCCAAACGCCGAGATCGGTAAAAATAAAATACGGATTACCTTAGGTCCTTTGCTTTTTCACATTTGCGTCTTGTCTTCATTTTTGCGACTTGTGCTTTTACGTCTTTTGCGTTGGGTTCGTTTTGTTCATCTTGACAATCTTCCCAACGGAGCCCTGTATTAATCAATCTCAAAAAGTACATTAGTCCTAAACACTCTGTTTTCATTAATCATCAAAATTAGGGTTAGGCATGAAGGCCTAGATGCAACACCTGTGTAACAGCAGGCTGCCCATGGAAGATTCGTGCGATGCGGCCGAAGGACGACATCGGTTTTGTGGTGACAAGGGTTACCGCACACACATGCCTGGTCACGGAGGCGCTAGACAGACACAGGAACCTGACGTCGGCGTACATCGGTAATATCATCCAGCCGGCTGTGCGAGAGAACATTTTGATAATGCCGAGAGAAATAATGAAGCAAGTTGCCGATAGGTGTGGGTACACTATACGGTATGCAAAGGCCTGGAGAGCAAAACAGAAGGCAATTGAGGGCATGTTCGGCACATTCGACCACGCCTACAACAATGTGATGCTGTTGCTGCGCAACATCACTCAGACCAACCCAGGCACATTTTTAGATTTCTTCGATCAGCCAGCTACAGTCGAGATGGTAGCCCCATACAGAACACTCGGGTACTCCGTCGATTATTCTGGTCATACCGCCAGTGCATCGAGGCATTTGCTTATTGTCGTCCGGTCATATGCGTGGATGGTACGTTCCTGACCGGAAAGTACAAGGGCTGTCTTCTCATTGCTGTTGCTGCAGATGCTAACGACCAACTGCTTCCATTGGCGTACGCGATCTTCGAGTCTGAAAACTCAGAAAGTTGGTTGTGGTTTCTGGTCAACGTGAAGCAGGCGGTTGTTGGTGATCGAGAGAAGGTGTGCATCATATCGGACCGCCACCGAGGGCTGCTCCATGCCATTGAGGTAATGCGCGGGGCCCCAGATGCTCCGTACAAATGGGAGGATGTGCGCAGCCGTTGGTGCATGCGGTACATTGCAGCAAACCTTTTCGCACACTTCCGCAGTAAATAGATCATGGATCTGTTCAAGCGGCTGTGCATGCAAAATCAACCGAGGAAGTTCTAGGCTGTGTTCGACAAATTGGAGGCGCTGACAGTGAAGTACTCCACGAGGAGGGCCAGCAACGCTGCCGATGATGCAAACGTGAGCAAATTCTCCCAATGAATTCAGGACAAGGACATCGAGAAATGGTCCTTGCTGTACGACGAAGATGGCGCAAGGTTTGGGATAATGACGACGAACCTTTCAGAGGTGTGCAATTATGTGTTGAAGGGAGTCCGGTGTTTGCCGGTGACTGCTGTAGTGGAGATGACATGGTACCGCACAGCCGAGTATTTCAACAACAGAAGTGTAGCCGCCAAAACGCTAGTCGACGATCCCATGAGAACCTTGCCAGATGTTGTGCAGTCCTACTTGACTGCTCTCGTAGACAAGGCCCAGCGGCACGAGGTGACAGTTATAAACAGATTGCGCCGAATCATTCAAGTCCGCCTTCGACAGAAGAACGTGAGCGGCCAACTGAGGCCTGGACGAGTGCACGAGGTCATTCTTGGGGATGTCGCTGAGTGCTCATGTAACAAACCGAAGCTACTGCACAAGCCCTGCTCTCATGTCCTTGCTTCATGTGTGGCGCTCGGTGTGAGCCCTGCGCCTTACCTTTCGGAGTACTTCAGCCTTGACAACCTTTCAAACACGTGGAGTGGCGCGTGGAGAGTTTTTATGACGCTCGGTGACTACAGAGTTATCCCTGCTGGCGAGACTACCTGGATCCCAGATGTAAATCTAAAGCGAACGGGTCCAAGGCGACGGAAGACACGCCGAATACACGACGACATGGATGAGTCACAGGGGGGTAGCTCACGAGCTAGGAAATGCTCGATCTGTAGACAGCCCGGACATAGCAGGAAGGATTGTTTGAATGCACCCGGACCATCGACCTAGCCTTGTAATAAACTTTGTAATACGCTTATCATTTGCATTGGATTGTTGTAATCCGTATGAAACCTTGTAATATGATTCATGTTATGTTACTTTCATGTTGTGTGCTATCCATGGGTATGATACTTTCAATAACGGTTCCCGTTGTATGTTATGTTACTTTCAATCATGGTTCCTGTTTTATGTTTTGACAGGCATGACTGGAGGGGATAGAGATCTTCCAGAGCTACTGAGCAGTACATGTGATCGTGGACATCGCGGCCGCATCTTGTCAGAGGGCGGGGACTTGGAGCCGTTGGTAGTCCGTGCTCCCTTGGAGTACTGGCCTCTGCATGAGGGCTATATCCCCATCCTACGGGATGCAGGTTTATTGCCGTTCGCCCGTATGCTACAGATAGGTCAGCATCTCACACTGGACAGGTCGTTGATCACCGCATTGGTAGATCAATAGCGTCCGGAGACTCACACTTTCCACTTCCGCTGGGGGGAGATGACAGTCACACTGGAGGATGTGAGCATGCTGCTTGGTTTACCTGGCAGTGGACATCCCATCGTCCCCCGGCCAGCACGCCTAGATTGGCGTGCACAGATGCACCTCCAATTCAACATCGCTAACCATGCTGACGAGATCCCGGTATCCAGGCGTGGTGTCCCCCACCGATTTCTGGCGCGCTACCGTGAGTGCCCCGGTGATGCCCTCGCCGATGTAGTTCGGCAGCATCTCTTCGCCTACTTGCTGATGACGCTGTAATATATTTTGTTCCCTTCCACGCACGGTGACACTGTGTACACGTGGTTCATTCCTCTGGTCGAGAGTATCGTCGATGCCGACGCAGGGGCCATGCCGCGTTACAACTGGGCGATGGCAGTGTTATGCGCGACGTACAGGGGGCTTTGCGAGGCATGTTGCAGGACCGCAGCTGGATCATTGCTTTCCGCATGCCCTGTACTGCTGTAGTTATGGTCATGGGAGCACTTCCCTGTTGGTCGGCCGCGTTTACAGCGGCCCATCCATCCGTACGGTGCACCAGCGGACTATGAGGATTGGGTGGATCGGCCGACCATGGGAGCCCATTGGCTGGGAGGTCGGCCGAGGTGGTCATCGTCACAGATTCACCGCTGTTACTTGGCGTACCTGGGAGAGTTTGATCTCCTATCGGACGCGCGCGTCATATGGCGACCATGGAACTGGAGCACATCTCCCAGGTTGCACCACATGGCATTTCCTCGCATTGCACCGCGGGCCAGGACTGCTGGCTTACACGCTGGCACATGGTGTTCTCACATGTGGTGGAGCCATATTTTCTGGAGAGGGTGATGCGCCAATTTGGGCTACATCAGCAGATACCGCCCCCGGAAAGAAATCGACAATGCCATCTCCCGCGGGAGATTCACGTGTATGCCTCGAACATTTTCTATATCTCATGTATGCAAGGTAAAAATTTGTTTATTTCTTTGCTTTATGTGCATCGCGTCACCTTTTGCAGACAAACACGTAGAGGAAAACACTTCGACAACTGGTAGATCAAGAATTCCAAATGGGTCGACGAGTGGGAGGACCACGTAGCGACGGATGTTGTTGTGGAGGAGCGGCCATATGACCCTGGGACGTACCAGCCCTATCTTCAGTGGTACGTGCCGCGCACTCGCACGCGACTCGCTCGTGCGGCCCCCCCTTCGCCGACAGAACTATCACATCAAGACAGTCTTCGACTCGGCCTTGATGCTCATTTCCCAGGCCGGATACATCGCTCGGTACGTTCGTCTTCGCTGGATACTTATGTTGGTCTCTTATCTTATCTTATCTATTTTTCCATAGTTCCCATATGAGTTTCGCATGTGCAGGCTGACTTAGCGTTGGCCATCGACAGGCAGGCGGCAAACCTGTCGTCTGGCTTGCAAGGAGGACGACGCTTCAAGACGATGGCACGTGCTGCCCTACATTCCATCCGTGTAGCAGCACAACGACTCTTCTTCGACATAACTTGTGGCCGAAAGACAGATGCATCGGTTCCGCACCGGAGAGGGGCCCGACCACCTAGCCTGATGTCAGCCCGGCCTAGCCTGGGTGGTGCTCGACAGAGCACTTTGTCAGCACGGCGCAGTCATCGTGACACATCGTCGACCGGGGAGGTGACATACCGGGGACGTCCGCCGGCCCATCTCGGCCTCGTCGTTCCTCGTCAATGCACAGTGCTCGACGTAGAGATCTGCATATTGGGGGCCTGTCGAGACATCGCACTCCCGATTCAGATGACTCTGATGATGAGGACGACATCCGTCGTCAAGACAGGGACGATGCGAGTAGGGCGTTGGCAGAGCGGCTTGCGGCTGACGAAGATTGGGGCCAGGCTCATATTGAGCAGGCGGTCCAAGGACAAAGACACTCAGTCCCTGGGGGGTCTACTTGGGAGAGTTGGGGGGAACCCGCCCACGACCACATGGATGTGGATAACGATCGTGAGTACTACGCTCCGCAGGGGGCCAAGCCCAGTTGGATGACACAACAGCGGGACAACGACGACTGGGTCTCGAGCATGTTAGGGTTGCACGACCCTCATGCACATCAGTACTACCAACCGGATCAGTTGGCGCCTAGCGAGCTCGAAGATCACCCTCCACCGACACAGCCATCTCAGGGTCATGCAGGTACTGAGCGGCATGGTCCTTCTACGACGGCTGGGCGGCGATCACATGTGCCACCTGATTCGTACTCACCATCGCCTTTTCAGAGAGATAGACATGGGCATAAGAGGGGTCGTCCGAACCCATAGCGAACATGTACTAACACTTTTATTTTCCAGTGTGTTACATTCAAAATGAATCATGCAGTTCACTAGATTTCTTATATATTTTTATTATATGTATATACATACATAGATATATATACATACTTACATATATTTGTATAGATATATATACATATACATATATACATGTGTGTATATATATATATATATATATATATATATATATATATATATATCTATACAGTACATATGTATGTATGTACATACATAAATACATACATACTGTATAGATATATATACATACATACATACATATACATATATATACATACATACATATACATACATACATATACTTACATATACATATACATATACATATATATGTTTACATACATATACATACATACATATACATACATACCTAGACATACATACATATACATACATATACGTCAATATACAAACTACTGTAGTACTAGAACAATTAAAACTCCTAGCCCAGCTGGTGGGAAAAACTCCTAGCCCAGCTGGCGGGAACTCTCTTCTACCTCGTTGTCCACCTGGGTTCGAATCCCCACTGATCTTGATTTGGGTTCACATGATAGATTTTGAGATTTTAGGGTTTGAGATAGATTAGGGTTGAACTGATCTTGTTACTGCCAAACATAAAAGTCTTCAGAAGCCAGATTCAATTCCATCTCTAACTCTCAGATTTATCAATCCTATTCTGTTTTCGAAAACAGGATTCTAATTACTATTCTAATTACCCTAAATACTCAGAACTTAGATTTAGCTAAATCTTGACCTAATCCAGATCAGATTATTCTTGGATTATGATCATGGGTATGTCAATACCTTAATCCAGAACGTTGGCAGCCAAATCATATCATCTAAGCCTTTTTCACATATCAGTCCAAATTATATCGTAATTTAGTCCTTTATCTGATATCTAGAAATCCAAAAAGGCTAAAATCTTCAGATTAACTCCAAATTCAGAATTTCTTCAGCAAATCTCTTTCAAATGCTATTTGATACAATTTTCTCTTCTGTCCAGATTACAAAATCACATCTTAAAGGTCATAATTCGAAATCAACAAAACTCAGATCTTATTTTACCCTAAAGTACCCTATTTTCAGTTTATATTGAAAATCATCAAATCAAGTCATATTTTATCAAATCTCTTGCTAGATGAGTATAACGTATAAGTTTATACTCATTTGTGAAATCAGATTACAAATCAGTCCAGAATTCAATCAAAAATCTTTGCAATCAAGTCCCTGACTCGACCACCTCTACTGTACACGACCTCGTCTACTGTTTGCGACCAGAGGGCTCAGTTCACGACCAGTGCTCGCTCACTGACCGCAGCGCTCTCTTGTCGAGCTCTGGATCCACGACATGTGACAGAGAGATATTAATTAGGCTTACCCTTCTAGTGCAACTAAGAGTGCTAGCCCAACTGGCTCGCGCACCCGCTCCCGTGTCTTCGGGCCCGGGTTCGAATCCCCGTTCCCGCAAATTATTTCTTTTCCCTTGTCAAGTTGTCCACATGCGACAAGTGCTCTCAGCTAGTTGTGGTCGAGGGAATCGACAAGAACTTGTCGTGGTCGAGGGGCTCGATAAGCCCTAGTCGTGCCTTCCGACCACGACAAGCACGTGTCCGTGCGACTTGCAGCTTGTCGAGCTCGATAAACTGACGTGGCAAACCATTTCTGTAAATTATCGCAACTGTGGATTAGTTTCGTAATTATTTTTTTTAAATCTGGGTTATTAGTACAAAAAACTCCAGATATTAAGAGTTTGAACTCCATGCCCTGCATGTCCATCCACATACTACTTTCTTACAACTTTTGAAGTCAAGTCCACGTTGCATTTGCACTTAATGAATTGACTGCTATTCCTCTGCCCGCTAATTATGGGAATCGGTTCCTCTATAACAATGAATTTATTATACAGATACTATATATATAAATTCACTTGTTAGATTAAATAATAAAAGTTATGATTAATATTTTGATAAAAAATAATATTTTATGTGTTTTTCAATTTTTTAACTATTTAAAACACTCTATCTAAACTAAACTGTCTATCAAATAAAAAAAATATAAATATTCTCTGCAATAATTCTTCTACTTCATAGGATCCCATCCCCAATTATTGTTCCATCTCTTGAGTCTGGACTATTCTAATTAAGCATGCATGCGCTTGACTGCAGAAGAGTTCGAGTACAAGTTAAACTTGCGTACATGCATACAGTAGTAGAAACTAGAAACCTGGTTGATATTTTCTCCTACAGATCCTTCGACGCGTACTACTGTTGCATTCCATCCCGTACGTGTTGATTCTTTAAAACTCCACGAAGGAATATATATTGACCACGTTGAGATAACATATGTTCCATCCCATACGGCGAGATAAATTTCCCCAATGATATCGCCATGAATGCATGGAGCCGTGCTCCATCCGTCTAAGACGAAGTCTAACACTGCCACCACTTCCACGCTCTAACAAGCGAGTTTGATCTTAAAAAATTATTTTCTTGGCCACACAAGGGGAAAGAGGACGTCTTACGAGGTTGTGACCATCCACGCTCTGACAAACGAGTTCCACAGATACTTGCCTAGTCGAGGCACCCATATTGGAGTGGTCGAGGATGCCCAAGGACACAGTTTGTGGGGGTCACAGTTCGACCACCCATGCCTCTTGTACTCGTCCGAAAAACCAATCTGACAGGTGAGACCAAAAGAAACTTCGACCCACATATAAGTGAGAGGGTGTAGAGTAGACAAGTGCACCACGCAGAGTTGCGGGCCCCACAAAATGTGTGAACGCGTATGGGTGCGCTTGTTTCGCGTGCCGCATGCATCGCATACGAGGCCATCCGGTTTTGATGATAGATGGCCTCGAGAAGAGAGAGGGCCCACATGTCAGCCAAATATGCATGTGAGTTTTCTAAAAAATAGCCGTTGGGTTATTTTTACAGCCGGTCCCACATGTCAATGACTCATAAAAATTGTCGTTGCAATATAGCAGTTAAAATTAGTTGTTAGAATTATTTTAATGATTTCTGGGGGTAAAAATTCATAAAAAATGCTAAAAATTCAGAAAAATCACAAAAAAATTATAGAAAATTTGTGTCATCCTCTCCCCATAAATATGAGCATGATTCACCTCATTTTCACTCAAATGCAACCACAAACCATACGCTTTCTATTCTCTCATTCCTCAAATATTTTCGAACAAATTTTTCGGTAGCTAACAATCCCCCCGATAGTTTTGTTAATTGATTTGGTAAGTCTAATTTAGATAAGGAGAACACCCAAGAGGTCAACAGTCAAAATCCACCTAACTTTCAACCCCCTCCCCCCACCATACCCGATGTGTTATCCACCGTTCGCTCCACCCCCTCCATATGGCCAACCACATCCATATGCGCACTCTGAGCTGTATGCACCGGCTCATCCGTACGCACAGCCCCCCTACGACTATAATCTTCATTTCGCCGAAGTTCCAACCATCCCTACACAAATGTCGCCTCCGCAAGCACCGACAAAAATTCCCGCTCCACGTCTGCATCGGATACCAGCATTCCGCATAGCACGCCCCAGGTCATGATCGACCACGATGACAACGTTGGCAAAGATGAAGGAACCGCTGGAGCACGGTGTAAACAATTGCTCTGGTCACAACAAGACCACATTCGACTTGTGAGTATTCATCTAAATTTGAAATTTGTTGACAAAGATTTTTCCCCAGTTTTAGCTTAATTAATTTTGAACAAATTGAATTTTTCTTCCTCCAGATCAGTGCATGGTTGAAGAACTCCATCGACCTAGTCGAGGGGAACAATTAAAAATTCGACATGTACTGGAGATAGGTCATTGACTCGTATGACGCAAGTAGTGCGCCCAATCGCAGACGAGACATGAGGCACTACAAAGACAATTGGCAAAAGAGTAACAAGAAAATTGTTCAGTTCAATGACATGTACTACAGGTTGAGTGATGTCTACACCAATGGTCGTTCGAACAACTAGTTGATGTCGCAAGAACGCCACATGTATAGGCAGGAGGTTGGTCATCCTTTCATCTTGGAGCACTGGTGGAGTGCCGTCAGTGGTCAACTGAAGTAGTGCCGAAACTACTTCGATCCTTACAAAAGAGCTCGCCTCAATGAAAGAGGTGGCCACACGTCGTCGTTGAACAACGACGATGTCCCGTCGAACTTCCACGACTAGAAGGGCGGGATGCGGCAAAACAAAAGCGGAAGGGAAAGAACAAACTGCATGAAACATCATCAACTAACGAGGAGACCATACAAAGCATCGACAAAGCCAATGCAGACCTCGCTAAGGAGGCCGAACAAGTCGTCGTTTCATCATCAAATTTGCAAGGATGGCCAAAAGTAAAGAAAAGACCATATTTATGAAGTCGTTGACAGAACTAGTGATGGTCGAGACATCCTATTTCTCGGATGCCCAGAAGGCGGCGCATGCGGCCGCATTAGAGTATGTCAACAATATGATTAAGGAAATGAGAAATAAGTAGTAGGCCAAATGATGTATTTTTTATTTCAATGTATGCACTCCCACTTTTAATTGAAGTCGTTTTGGATTTTACCTATTAGAACTGTCGCATGTGATCGATGCCTTCGGATTTTAGCCATTGGCATTGACGCATCTGGTCGATGCTTTTGGATTTTAGCCTTTGGAACTAAGGAATGTGATCGATGCCTTCGGATTTTAGCTGTTGACACTGACGCATCTGGTCGTCGTTTTTGGATTTTAGCCGTTGGAACTGAGGCATGTGATCGATGCCTTCGAATTTTAGCCGTTGGAACTGATCGCTTCTCCCCCTATATATTTAAACCTCTTATCCTCTCATCTTCACAACCTAAGTCTCTGTTCTTCTAAGACCAAGAGCCTTTGTTGTAACCCACAAAATGACGTCTAGCTTAAGTACAAGTAGTGCGGAGGATGAAACTATCAACCAAATTGAAGAGTTTGTGATGGGGTTCATACAGAGCAGGCTAGCGCTCCAACCCCAGCACCGTCACATTCTTAATGATATTCAAGTCAGCATAGACGCTGGTACCTCACACCGTCGCCGGCGAGGTAGTAGAGGGTACATCGACCGAGATCACAAAGGCAGTTATAACCGTCTAATGGCAGACTACTTCACCGATGTTCCAATCTACCCCACCTACTTGTTTCACAGAAGGTTCCAAATGAAGAGACCCCTCTTTCTGCCAATCATCAAAACTCTGGGGGAGTGCTCTCGTACTTTAACGAGAGGAGAGATGCTCTCCTTCGAAAAGGGCTATCTCCTTTGCAGAAGTGCACTACGACATTGTGCATGTTGTCGTATGGCTCCCCTACCGATGCCGTCAACGAGTACGTCCGCATTGGAAAGTCGACGCCCATCAAGTGCCTAGAGCGTTTTGTCGAAGGAATCATCAACCGGTTCGCGGGAGAATATCTCAGTAAACCTACTGTCAACGACCTACAGTGTCTGTTTTAGCAAGGAGAGGATCATGGTTTCTCAGGGATGTTGGGAAACATCGATTGCATGCACTAGGAATGGCGCAATTGCCCAGTTGCATGGAGTAGGGGTGTGCATTTGGTTTATTTGGTTTTTTCAATTTGGTTTTTTTGGTATTTTTAAAATTTCAGTATTGCACATTACATACCATACTTACCAAAAAATTTCGGTTCGGTTTCGGTAAATACCAAATTAATTCGGTTCGATTTCAGTAAATACCAAATTTACCAAATTATCGCAAACCTGCATGAGTACATGACACCTTTGTTTATGTCAAGAGCATGTACATACCTTCCTTGTACTACAGTACACATCCAATTAATGTTCAAGGCTTGAAGATATTATCCATATATATGAATATCATTAACGTTTGGCTTAAGAACACAATGTTATAAACAGTGACATTGCCAAGAATGTTTGGTTTGAACATCTGTTCACATTTTCCATAAAAATCATCATAGTAACAAGTACATTACACATGCCATGGCTGTAACAGAAAAAAATAGATCTGTCAGACTGTCAGACCTCAAATTTCCTATTGTTTTCCTACTTCATATCAAGAGAAAATTGAATTATTTAGAATAATTAAAAAACAGAATCCTAGTCATCTTTCTCTAACTATAAGCATGAAGATAAATAAGTGTTAATGCTTTTCAATTTTCACCCTTCTTTTACCTTGTCCTGACAACCGTGAAGCCATGAATAAAGTCTTTCCACCTGGCACAACACAACAATCAATTATTGTTTCCCCTAGTTGCGGATCAACCACAGACACCACCAGACCTGTCACGAGTCTTTCATTTCTTAACTCAAGCTATCTGGAACTTCCTCAAATGGAATTACCATAACTATTTAGACTTGGAACCATTAGGAAAAGATCAACACTCAACTTAAATGAAAAATTCAAGGAACAAGTTAAAAAGCTTTCTATAGTCGAGGCCACTGGTCAGTTCATCATAATGAATATGGTTTCAATCTCGTGAACTCATTCTTGCAAATAATAACTCAAGCAAGATGATGGAACAATAACTTGCCGGCATGGGCCACGGGGGAGCTCGAGGACGTGAACGCGGCACGGGCCACGGAGGAGTCGACGAGGTGGCACGGGCCACGGAGTGGGAGGCAGCTCGACCGATCGTGCCTCGGGGAGACGGCACGGCCGCATGGGGACTCGGGGATGACGGCGAACGGGCGGCAGCACGGGTGGAGGCGGCGGACAGCGGACGGACGGGCGGCACGGGCTGCGGACGAGCGTCACGGGCGACGGACGGACGGGCGAAGGCGGTCGTGGCACGGGGAGCGGGGCGGAGGAGGCGGCGCCGCGAAGTCGCGAACAGGGAGTAGACGAGGAGTAAGTCACGGGAGGAGGGGACTAGACTTAGGGTTTGGAGTTTGGACAGGAATTAGGATAGCCAAAACAAGGCAAAAGCCCAAAGGCCAAAAGGCCCAAAAGTCCAAAACAGGTAAATCGTTTTTTCCATTTTTTTGGTTTTTTACCGAACCGAACTGAATACCGAATAGAGCTAAAATGTCCTACCGAACAAGATACCAAATACCAAAAAACCGGTTTTTGGTTCGGTCTAGATCTGCACACCCCTAGCATGGAGGTGATAATTCACCTGTGGCAATCATGGAGTGCCTACAATAACACTTGAAGCCATTGTCTCCCAAGACCTATAGATATGGCATGCTTTCTTTGGTGTCGTCAGATCCAACAACAATATCAACGTGCTGAATCAATCCCCCTTTTTCACTGATGTGTTGATCGGCTAAGTTCCTACTGTATAGTACCCCGGGAATGGGACAAAGTACAATATAGGATATTACCTGGCCGATGGTATTTACCCTGAATGGGTTGCGTGAAGACCATATTCTTGCCCCAAACAGACAAACTTAGGTTGTTGGCACAACAACAAGAAGGCACAAGAAAAGATGTAGAGCGAGTTTTTGAGGTCTTGCAAAGTCGATTTGCTATTCTCCACGGCCTCGGTCGATTTTGGCAATGGTTCACCCTTGTCAATATTATGAAAGCGTGTGTCATCCTCCACAAAATTATAATCAAGGATGAGCGGCACTCTCATGACCAGATCATCCATTCGTACGATAGTCAAGGGACATCTACCGTAGCGTCGTCTGCTTTCTACGGTGGTGCTCCGCCAATTTTTCACGATATGCTCGCTCGAAATGATGCGATATGTGCTCGCCCAACGCATTTGCAACTCAAATGGGATCTTGTCGAACACATTTGGCAACGTTTCAGAGGCGATGATACCGAGTAGTAGTTTACTTATTTCCTAATCCTAAGTTTGCATGGTCGTTAATGGCTGAGTGTATCCAAATTTTTATACCGTATGTTTCATGTTATTTTCTATATGCAATTGAAATTAGATAATTTAAATTTTTTAACTTATATTTTTTATCTTATTTTTGTTGTGTTCGAATTATCCAATTTTATTTTAGCAATTTTTAATCATTAATCAATTTATATTTTATACGCTGACCCCACACAAAACGCCACCTAAGTGCCAATACATTGGAGTGCTTGGTGCTTAAGAAGGAGCTTTGCAGGTGGACTCGTGCGAAACGCCTCCCGAAGTGCCTTTGCATTAAAGTGGTGGATGTTTCGGGTGACGCTTCGCACATGTAGCGTACAATATGTTGAGAATATTCTTCTGAAGCACCAGGGCATGCGCCTCGACATTGGACTTAGCCTAATTGATCTATTGAACTCATAATGGTGTCTACGAGAAGAAATTCTTTCCTATAAATAATGGAAGAATATGATTTCATAACTCGAACCATCCAATCAATATATTATTAGATTTTACATCATATAACAATAGCAAAAAACCTGTTTTCTTGAGATATCTTTTGAAATACTTGTATTGTTAATGTTAAATGATAATTTTTTTTATGTTGGTCGATCAGATCCATAGTATTTGTATATGGGCTTACAATTTTTTTATATTTAAGAAGAATTTTCACATTTAACATGTTACATTACTTATAAATTATAATATGGTTATCCACCACTTGCATTGCATGGATGCCATGTAAACCGCACGACACTTCACGTGCTGTGTTGCAGTAAACCGTAAACCATGCATCTATCTATCATGTACGTGGTAGGCCTTCAAAGTATTACCAACACCACGTATATATGAGAGACACATGCACTTAGCTATCTCTAATGGTTGAGACTCATCGAGAGACTCTCTGAGAGAATATTTCACGCCACACGAGCGAAGAGTCTCTCTCGCTCCAACAGAGAGTTTCTTTGTAGAGCCCATTCGTGAAGAGCCTCTCCGATAGTCAAGCACTCCGATGGCTTGACTCTTCAAGAGGTTTTTCGGTTGATCCCGCGTATTAAATATCCAAATGAGTTTTTTGTATCATATTATTGATTAAATAATTGATAAAAAATAATAATAAAAATTGTATGAGAATAATTCCAACAAATAAAAATTTAACTTGCGGATGAAAAATTTGACATAACGCAAAAAAATAATTTTATTAAATTCAAATGGTTAAACATAAAATTAAACATACGATAGTGGATACATTCAGATAATGAAACTTAAAATTTAACATCAACGTACTAATTAAAAATATTAGAAATGTGACAAATAACGACTAGTTGCCATGACCACTTCCAAAACGCTGCCAAATGTGTTCAATCAAATCCCTTTTAAGCTGGGTATGTATCGGTTGAGTACGAATGTTGGAATTTTTCACGATTACATCAGTGAAAGCAATTGGAGCCCATGTTGGATATGAGTCGATATTACGTTAAAAGTTCCTTGACCGTCGTCGAAATCATAATGTAGGCCATCAAACTCTCTCTCATCCTCAATAATAATATTGTGCAATATGGCACATGGCTTCATGATTTTCGTGTGGGTTGAGCATTGCCAAAAGCAGGTGCGGCCATGGAGGATGGCAAACCAGGATTATAGAACTCCAAATGCTCGCCCCACGTCCTTCCTTGCTCCTTGATGTTGTGCAAACAATCTGAATTTATTTATTTGGGGCAGGGGTATCGTCTTCACAAATGCATTCCATTCTGTGTATATACCTTCTGCAAGATAGTATCCCATATTATACTACTTTCTGTTGACGAAGTATTGAATTTGAGAAGCTCGTCCCTGCAAAATGTCAGAGAACAAGAGAGATTGGTTTAACACATTAATATCATGGTTGGATCCAGCAACACCAAAGAAGGCATACCATATCTAAAGGTTCTGGGAGGCGACCGCTTCTAGAATAATGGTCAGGACTCCATAATCACCGCTAGTAAATTGTCCTTTCCATACTACAGAATAATTTCTCCATTCCCAATGCATGCAATCTATACTTCCTATAATTCTCGAAAAATCACGCGCCTCTCCTTGTTGCAATAGGCACTGCATGTCTTCGACGGTTGGCCGTCGGAGATATTTCTCACCAAAGTTGTCAATCACTCCATCGACAAATTTCTCCAAGCACTGGATTGTTGTGGATTCCCTGATCCGTATGTATTCATCGACAGTATCGGCAGGAGAGCCATACGTCAACAAAAGAATGGCCGCAGTGGACTTCGGTATAGGAGACAACTCTCGGCGGTTAGTAGCATCTCTTCTTTCAATAAAAAAGGTAGACCACTCACCAAGAGATCTGAAAATTCAAAGAAAGAGAGGTCTCCTCATCCGGAATCTCCGATGAAACAGGTAGTCGGGGTAAATTGGATCCTCATAAAAGTAGTTCTCTATAAGGCGATTATGGTCGTTTTCACTGTCGATGTATTGCCTGATACCGCGTCGACGACGGTGGGAGGTAGAAACTTGTAGACTAGCTTACATACCAGCTATAAGACGCTCTTCTAACTCCACCATGGAGAGATCTTCCTCTACGAATCCCACAAGAAAATTCTGTAAGTTATTGATAGCCACTTCCTCTTCACTACATGTACTTAAGCTAGAGCTAGACGATATTTTTGAGAGAGAGGGATTTGGAAGAAAGAGTACTTAAAGATGAGAAGTGAGGGTCATCAAAGGAGGAGTATTGCTGAGGATGAGAAGTAGGTGTTGGGATGGTTCGGTTTATATAGGTTAAGTACAATATTCCACTTGCTAGTTTTCAATTGCAATGTTCGAACGACTATTTTCCAAACAAATGCATCCAACGGATAGTATCCAAACAAAAGAGTCCAACGGATGGTATCCAAAGATATTTTAATTGCACAAATGATGGATACATAGTTCTACAAGTATATAGATAAAATGATACATGACATAATCTAGTCCAGATTAGCCTCCTTGATCAAATCTTTAACAAACTTCAACGCTTCCGCATGATCCTTCATTTTGTCGTCGTTGAATTTTGATTTTTCGCCAATTTTGTGAATGACTTGGAGAGTACTAACTTTTCCTTAAACTTGTGGTCATTCAGAGAGGAGGCCGCACAGTCCATTGCCTCACGCCCTCAGTGTGAACCTTGACAAAGATTTGTAAGTCTTCTTGCACATCCGTGCTGCATGAGGTAGATTGTTTCTTACCTTTTTCTTTGCGCTTCTCCTTGACTGTGTCACGACTTTTTGGCCACGTCTCCTCCACGAGGACATCTGGGTTGGATGAGGACAATTTGTGCACACCGTCTTCATTCAGCCTTGCTCTTTTGCTGGTGTCGATGTAGGTTTGGTTTCATTTAGGTTGGTCTCTAATACCTATCCACCAGTGAATGGGTGCCCCATCTCCTTTCTGTACAATTTGTGTGCTTTTGCCATTAGTTGGTTGTCGGAACAACCACTGGCGTAGACCTCCTTAAACCTACACCAACAACCATTAAATTAAACAATTTTTTTGTTAGTCCGCAGCCAGTGGTCTTTGCAATGCACTTTCGCAATACTTGTCGCCCTTTTTGTTGTTCCCATCAACTGGGTTGAGAGAATTACTCAACCATGCACTGATTTGTGTAATCGAAATAAAACATTGTCATAAAATAATGAATATGAACCTTACAAAATTTTGAAGTAATTCTCTCCATGAAAATTAAATGTGAAAACAAATTACTCATTAGTGTAATATCATTGGCCGCTAACCAAAGAAATCGCTTGCGACTGACAGAATCTAGAAGAACATGGTCATCATCGTCATTAATAATAACTTGTGAAGTAGAATGTGACATACTGGAGTCTGACACAGATGTGAATTTTGAATTTTTGGATGGGGGTTGCAGTGGCGAGGGCTACAAATAGTTGCCGACATACTGACAAAATAGAAATTTTGCCCATACGATGCATATGGATTGCCAGGTGGATATGAGGGGGGGCAGTGGATATGGAGAGGGATGTGGATATGGAGTAACATGTGAATATTGATGGGCAGGGGGATATGGAGGATAATCAGAAGAATAAGGTGGTACTAGAAAATTTGAATTACCGGGTGGATATGGTGGAGGGTTTGGATTAACGGCTATTTCATTTTCTCTAGGTGTATTAGGAGAAGTAATCCATTTTAGACAACCCTCGAGAGATTACTATCCATACGAAACACTAAAAAAAATTAGGGTGAAAATGTTGTATAATTAGTGTAAAGAAGGTGTGAGATATGTGAAATGTGTGTGTTGAAATGAGCAAATGAGGGTTCTATTTATATGGAACCAATGAGGGCTCCTGAATTTTTGTGATTTTTTCTGAATTTTTGACAAATTTTTGGAGCCAAAACAATTAAAAAAATGTCCGACGACTCTTTTATAACGACTATATTTCTAACAGCTAAATTTGAAGTCTATGACAGGTGGGTCCCACTACAAAAATAAATTAAAACGATTGTGAATACTAAAAGTAACAAAATTAAGTGCACACTATATATTGAATCAATCAAGTCATCATTTAACTAAATTGGGATTATATGATCATGATGGTTACAAGTCAATAAATAACAAGATTCCTTCCATGTATCACAATTAATTCAAAATATCTTTTATTGGGAAACAATAATTTTTATTGTTATCTCATCATAACTATAATTGTATACACCATAATATGAATAACAAATAGATGAACAATAACAATTATATAATTGAATTCATAAGTATCAAACAATATGGGCAAGATAACTGTATGTACAAACATTTATACAAATCATGCGAACAAAGACATGTCTATAATGTCCATCCTATCAATATGACCATTAAAAATCTTAGGGGGCAATCCCTTAGTTAGTGATCCACTATCATTAAATCTGTACCAATATGCTCGATTGACACTTTATATTTTTGTACTTCCTCTTTAACTAACAAGTATTTTAAATTCATGTGTTTTGCACCCTTTGAGTATCTATTATTCTTGGAAAAGAACATTGATGCGATATTATTACAATAAATTCTTAATGATCTTTCTATACTGTCAATAATATGAAGACCCAATACAAAATTCCGCAATCAAATGCATGAATAATGGCCTCAAAGCATGCCACAAATTCAATCTCCATGGTGGAAGTAGAAATTACATATTGTTTTTCACTCTTCCATGAAATTGTCCCTCCAACCAACAGAAACATGTAGCCAAATGTAAATTTTTGTGTCTACATCCAACAAAATCTAAATCTGAGTAGTCGACAACTTCAAGATAACTCGATCTCTTGTATGTGAGCATATAGTTCTTGGTGCCTTGTAAATACTGAAGGACTTTCTTCACAGCTTTCCAGTTATCCATGCCAGGATTACTTTGATATCGACCTAATATCCAAACTGCGAAATTGATATCTGATTGACTACACGTTGAAGCATAATTAAACTCCCAACGATTGATGCATATGAAATATATTCCAATTCTTTTCATTCCAAATCATTCTTTGGACATTGTGTTGCGTTAAACTTGTCCCCTTTTTGAATTGGAACAATACTTGCGGAGCACTTTTCCATTCAAAATCTCCCCAATACTTTATTGATATAACCTTTCTGAGACAATCCTTACAATCCTTGTGTTCTATTACAGAATATTTCTATTCCAATTACATACGATACCTCACCCATATCTTTCATTTCAAAATTATTAGAGAAAAATTTCTTTACATCATATAACAAAAACTTATCATTAGCAGCAATTAGAATGTCATCAACATATAGGACCAAGAAAATGAATTTGCTCTCACTGATCTTCATGTAGATACATCGATCAACAATATTTTCTACATATTCGTATGCCATGATGGTATTGTTAAACTTAATATATCATTTGCCTGTAAGTTTGTTTCAACCCATATATTGACTTCTTTATTTACACACCAAATTTTCCTTTCCTGAGGCTAGAAAACCTTTCGATTGGTCCATATAATTAAATTTTTCTTGAAAATCCCCATTTAAAAAAAAGGCAATTTTTACATTCATATGGTGAAACTCTAGATCATAATGTGTCACCAAAGTCAAAATAATTCGTAGGGAGTTCTTTGAAATAGGAGAGAAGGTTTTCTTATAGTTAATACCACCTTTCTGGGTACAACTTTGGCAACAAATCTAGTATTATATCTTTCAATGTTGCCTCTTGAATCATGTTTGGTCTTAAAGACCCATTTACATATGATTCATTTTGAACCTTTAGACAACTCGACTAGTTTCTAAATTTTATTGTCATCCATTGATTTAACTCTTCTCTCATGGTATTAATCCATTTTTTAGAATCATTACATTCCATGACTTCTTTAAATAAGATGGCTTCTTTAAATAAGACTGGATCTCCAACACCTACTAGCAAAAGGGCAACCAAAAAAGAGATGCTTATGTGTTTCCAAGCAAGTGGAATGATAGAGCTCACATGTATAGGATAACACCAGAAAATATTTTCATCTCAATTAGTCCCTTGTGTTTAATCTTTCACAGAGAAAAATCCAAAAGAAAACTTTATGTTTTTCTTGTGTCAATTTAATAGTTGCATGCATGATAATTCTTAGAATCATGAGAATGATCATACACAAACACCTTTTCACATATAAACACTCTATCACAAAAATATTCATTTTTTTATATAAATGGAGAGAAGAGAAATTGTATACTCATTATTCTAATATTTTTAGCCTAGCAACATTACACTAGACTTATTTATATTAGAATTAGTTCAACAATTAAATAGACCACTTTAGATTATAAAATAATCACACACTTTGTTGTTAGTTGTAGGGAGATATGTAATATTTCAATGGTTAACACAATTGTGTAAGGGGTCATGTATATATTTAAGTCCTTACGGTTTTTTTTAGGGAGTTAGCTTCAGACTCCGACTGTCTAGTTCAAAACTTTCAAAGACACAAAATAGGCCCGCGGTTGGTCCACCACTTGCATATTACCTTAATCCACTAATTAACTAATCTCTAAAGTCATTTTCGTTATAAATTAATGTATGTATTATTCTTCTCTGGAGTGAACGCAGAACACAAGCACACTTACTCCATGTTCTAGTCGTTGTAGTCTTCTTTGTTTATCTTAAATCTAATCACTTCATCTGATGCAGGATGGCAACTAGGACATTAACAAATCATTTTGGTCAAATGAACTTTAAGATGAAACCCATACTGGTTATTAATTGTCCCCGACAACAATAAGCTTGAATTTTTCTTGACTCTTAATTTAGTCTCCTAATGTCTCGGTTGTTGTTGACCAATTCCAACACCAAAGTTGGAGCATGTTTAATTAATTAAGACAAAAATTGTGTAGAATCAAAACACAGTATTTTTTTTCCTCAACTGAAGGGTTAAAAATTAAGAATAGCAGTTTTTAAGAGAAAAGTTGGAGTTTAAGGCCAAACATTTTTTAAAACTCCCAACTATGAAGTCAAATGTTTTTATTTGGAACTTGAGATGTATAGGTCTAGCTTCCCTAAGTTGGATGGAATCGGAACTCAAGCACACGGTCGCTGTTGACCAATTCAACTCCCAAGTATGTATATATATTACACAACACACTCCACCAGGTATTCCTTCATGGGCAGGTAAACCGATGATGACACCACATCACCATCCAAACTCAAGATTTTGGGAAATACGCAATTCAGCGTTGTCCGTCGTGCAATTTAGAGCAATATTGTTCATTAATTTGTAAACTTGTACACAAATTAAATAAGAAAAAATATTTGCAACCGTGTAATTTAAAAAGACTAACAAAGTGAAATTGTAAAATTTCTGTTTCACACCACCAATCAAAATCAATTGAGTTTTTATGAAAATAGATAAAGTAATATAAATTTTTTTTATTTTTTTATATCAATTTAAATTATTTAAATTCTGATTGAATTATTGAGATTATAGAAAACATATACACTTTCTTTTGTTTTATAAGAGAGAGATAAACTAATTACGGTTGAGATGTCAACATATGGAGTCAAATAAAGAGCTCGTTCATTACTTCACCGAGTAGCACCTGAGAGATCTTTTCAAATACTTAGCACCACGATGGCGACTGTTGCTTTCTTCCCGTGTACGGTTAAGTCGGTAGAAGTATCGGGTAGGGGAGGAGATGTACGGTTAAGTCGGTAGAAGTATGGTAGGGGTGATGTTTCATATGAATATTTTATATTATTAGTGTAAGATATTATTTTTAAATTATTAGTTATTTTAAAATATTAATGATTTATTAGATTCTTTAGACGAGTCTACAAGTAAATAAGATATTTATTAGAATTTGTTATTGTAAAATAGAATGATCATATTATTTTGTTATTGCAAGGATGCCGAGTCAAGCTGCAAGACCATTATAATGCATCTTTGATCACAACATGCCTCCCACATATGTCTCTTCTTGCTTCCATTCTTAAGAAAGACCAAACAAAACTAAGGACGACTAACCATGGCCGGAGGAGGAGCGAAAGCCGGCGCCGCCGCCGCCGCCGGAGGCGAGGCAGAGATAACGCTTGAGTACACGCCGACGTGGATCGTCGCGGCCGTCTGCTCCGTCATAGTTGTCATCTCTTTGCTCTTCGAGCGCCTGCTCCACCGGCTGGGCAAGGTACAATTGTTTTTATGTGTTGAATTTTTTTTGTTGAGTTACCAGTACCAATTTTTTATTCCTTTTATGGACAGAGGTTAAAGAAGAGCCACCAGAAGCCACTGTTTGAGGCTCTCCAGAAGGTCAAAGAAGGTTAGCCATGCATCTTTAAACTTTGTGCCTATGTTTTATCACATATATAAAATATTGTTCAGTTTATGTTGCGGAGTCATGAATGTCTAATCTATCTAAAATTTATTTAAATATTGTTTAGTTCATATTTTTGTTGTATCAATATAAATCATGTCTGGAGTTAGATTAAAAAAATTATGTATGTTTGACTAGCACTAAGACACCAACTAATAACATTGTTACGATGGTGCATGCTAGCCTCGCAAATATTCTCAATCATCTATACAAGTTAGCATCAGGCATCAACGATGTTGATGAGCACACGAAGCAAACGGTCTCTAAATGCATAAAATTCTGACCATGTTGTTTTCGTTGTTGTGTTTGGATCAGAGCTGATGCTGCTGGGGTTCATATCGCTGCTGCTGACCGTTTTCCAGGGCACCACGCAGAAGATATGCGTCAAGGAGAGCGTTATGCGCCACTGGCTGCCGTGCAAGCTCGAGACGACGGCCACGACGGCGCGCTACGACAGCGCCGCCGTGTTCCCGGGAGTGCTGGGCGGCACGAGGAGGCTTCTGGCCGCCGGAGCCGTCTCGGACTACTGCCAGAAAAAGGTAACTCTAAACACGAGTGCCAATTCCATATATAATTTTCCAAAAAAATATTGGTTAGAGATTGAGTTGACTTGGAATGTGGCGTGGGAATATATAATTTGAATTCCTATATCCATTATTAAAGAACTTTTTTTTTTTGTTGCAGGGCAAAGTTCCAATACTTTCAGTTGAAGCTATTCATCAGTTGCACATATTTATTTTTGTCTTGGCACTCACACATGTGGTTCTCAGTGCTATCACAGTTATTCTCGGCATTGTCCAAGTAAATGGAACTCAATTTTCCATGAAATTTTTGGTTAATGAATTACTGTGTTTTCTTTTCTTAAATTTTGTTGATTTATTTAGATGAGAAATTGGAAATTTTGGGAGAAAAACATCCAAGAGAAAGATTATAGTGGTATGTACAACAATCTCTTTCCAGTGTTTGACATAGACCATGTATTATTATGATTTGCTTATAAATTAATGAGATAAAATTTGCAGCTCCTAAGATGATCAATCATGTGCAAGGATTTAAATTTATCCGGGATCACTTCAAGGGTCATGGCAAACGATGGCAAATATTTGGATGGATGGTATTTTATCTCCTCATTGTTTGAAATTGTAATATATGATAGCTCCAATTTTTTTTTACTTGTCATTACTTTTAGAAATAATTTTTTTTTCTCTAAAAGAATGTTATTTTACATTTTAAAGATGAAATGTAGTTATATATTCTGAAATACTCCAATAGTCATTATTTCACTTCACATTAATTGTTTGGCAAATCGCATCTCTACCACATGGTTGGTATCTTAAAAACTATGTATATGTGGAGTTAAAATGGCATGTAGAAAAGAATGGAGAGTATAGTATATACTGCATGTGTTATAAGAAATTAAAAAGCTACTTTTTCTCTTGTTTTAGCGCTCTTTTTTCAAGCAATTTTATGGGTCAATTACTGAGGAAGACTACACAACAATGCGACTTGGCTTCATCATGGTAATCACACATACACTTCCAATAGTTGAAATCACTCAACATGTTTTGTTAATTGTGTTTTCTTACCGTTGTGAGCGTTTATTTTTATTAATTTTTGTTACAGAAACATTGTAGAGGTCACCCCAAATTCAACTTTTACAATTACATGATTAGGGCATTAGAGGCTGATTTCAAGAAAGTTGTTGGTATTAGGTAAATACCTAAAACTACAAACGCTAAATATCTGAATTTCTGTATGTGACTTGTTCATGATATTTGTGTATTAATAGCTAATCCATGCACATGTTGTTTCAATGCAGCTGGTATCTTTGGGCCTTTGTAATGCTTTTCTTGCTACTGAATGTTCATGGTATAATTTCCATTATCTAACCTTACAGCTATAGATCTTTTAAATTTTTTCCATTATTTATCACTAATTATCATCAGTTATAGCCACGTCAAAGAAAATGCTTTTGTACTAAATTACTAATACTTTTGTCATTTCTCATGTAAATTTATTCACTTTTTGTTGCAAAATTGCCTAATATGAAAATTGACATTGTTGTTTTGTTATTGTAGGATGGAATGTCTATCTTTGGATCTCATTAGCTCCATTCATTGTAAGTACACATAAATTATCGTGATAACAAAGAAGTTACAATACTTGATATCGTAGGAAATTACAAACTCTTTTGTTTGTTAAATATGCATATCATTAGGAGTCTAATGTTTGCTGTAATCTTTTTATAGAAAAGTAAATTATTTCACATTGTTGAACTTCTTTGCAACAAATGTGATCATGATTTATTTTGCTATTTGCAGTTGTTGCTTGTGGTTGGAAGTAAGATGGAGCACATCATTACAGAGTTGGCTCTCGAGGTTGCACAAAAACATACGGCTATCGAAGGGGATTTAGTAGTTTCTCCATCAGATGATTTCTTTTGGTTTCGCCAGCCTAAATTAGTCCTCTTCTTGATACACTTCGTCCTATTCCAAAATGCATTTGAGATTGCATTTTTCTTTTGGCTACTGGTAAGTAGTTCATTTACAAGCCAACTTAAGCTTGTTGGAACAAGTAACTATAAAAGGGAATAGAGACACATTTGATAGACCCTTGTCATCCTAAAATGCTAGTGTAACTATAAGATCTTGCTATACTTATCAGCATAAATTTTAGCCTCAATTTAACCTAGTCTAATATACCTTTGTAAGATACCACAAATAGGATAATCCTAAGAGCTGTATTCAGATTAAAACAGTTAAATTTTATAGTATTGACTATCACAAAGTCTCACATTGCACTTACACCCATTGATATCATGGTAGAACCTTTGGTGAAGCTTATAAACAGTGGATTTTATTTTTTTCTCTAATATTACCCACTTCACTTTCATGTGCAATTGCAGACAACATATCGCTTCAACTCTTGCATCATGGGAAAGACAATATATGTAATTCCACGACTTGTCATCAGGTAAACCTTAGAAATTTCACTATCATAGACCCAACATTTCATCAACTCATCATATGTGCTCTTTATGTGCTCTCAGTGTCATCAGTCAATTCCTATGCGGCTACAGCACCTTGCCTCTCTATGCCATTGTCTCTCATGTGAGTTTAAACGTTGGTCGCACAAAGTTGCATTTTAAGTTCTTGAAGTGACAATTTGAGTGAATGTGTAACTTTAATATGTGCTAAAAGTAGATAATTTTGAAATGATTTTGCAGTTGGTTAACTAAAACTTCGACATAGTTCAAAACAAATTACATTACACTAATGAAAATTTCCCATTTTGAAGTTATATATTACATTAATTGCAATGAAAGGATGCCACCATAGGCCCCTACCAATTTTTCCATAAGAACTTCTATTAGTTTGTTTCAATATTTTTTTCTAACGTAAAAATTTATTTGATTTCATGAAACACCATAAATAGTAAGTTAATTTTCTACTGTCTTACACCTAGAAGCCTTTTGAGTGTTGATAATCAATTTCCTTTCTCCTCGTTGAAGATGGGGACTTCATTCAAGAAAGCTATATTCGATGAGAATGTTGCTGAAGGCCTTGTAAATTGGGCTGAAAAAGCTAGGAGGCATAGAGGGAGGGGAGCCACGAGAATTGATGCAAGTAATTCACCTACTGATGAGGCCAACAATGGGGAAATTCAGATGGCAAATGCACAACAAAGGAACAATACATCGATAGAGCAAGGGACTGCTAGACTAATCTAAGTGAAGGCTTGAGCATGCTAATATATAATGATGTGTATTGTCTTTATGAAAATTTGATAGAGATATGCTCTAGAGACAATCATGGAGATAGTTGTATCATGTCATGTTTATGAATTTGTATTATATTCTGTGAATAAAGTATTACTTTTATCAATCAATAAATATGTGACTTGTTCGTGGATAATGATATATAAATTGTCCCAATTTACTTACGACATTATCAGTGATATTTATTCTAAACATTTCTGACTTTCGGCATTACATGGAATAATAATACAAGATAAGTCAGCACAATCATTGATTGATAATCAAGTTTCATGAATCATAAATATGAGATATCAAGTCAATGTCATGGACACATGTTGGAGAACATGTTGGTCGGAGATATTGTTGAGATTTTATGTGCCATCAATTTATTTTTAACAATTATGTTGGTTTATCTTTAGATCTAAGATCATTATAGTTTCATACATGTATAGTAGCATACCTTGGTGTCATCAACTGCTGCTCTTAACTGAGTAGTCATAAAAGTGACATACATATATATTGTGAATCATGTGGTTGAAATAGAATTTGTCTCTCTCATATCTTGAAAGAAATATCTCTGAGCCTCTTGATATAATTGGACTAAGAAAGTGCATGGTCATATCAAATATAGTTGAGAGTCAATTATGGATAAAAATTAGTCCATTACAAGATCGAGAAAGGACCGATGATATGGGGTGCCCGATCTTTACGACGTAGAATCGTTGATAACTCGTTGATTCGTGTAACCTGACAAACCAATGGTGCCAACCACTGTCAATACAGCAACCTGCGACAAAAGAATTCGCCCAACCACATACTTTGATCGTTGTCTACTTGACCACGCAAAAGTAGACGCACTGTTCCTGCAATCAACGGAGAAATTACAAGAACAATGGTAAAGAGAATAACTCCCAATTCTAGGTGGTGGCTTATGAGCACAAACCCTAGAACAAGAGCAAAAACTTCTCTAAAAATATTTGTGTATTCAATTCGTGGTTCTCTCAAAACCATGACCATGCCTCTCTTTTATAGAGAGTGGTATTTACAAAAGATAGAAAGTTTAAACTAAACTTTCAATCTGAATCTAATTCAAAACGGAATAAAAATCCTAACATACTATAAAGATAAAAGAAGTCCGGAATTAATATTCTCGGATTTAGATTCGGACTCGGACTGGACTTTTTCTTTCTGTACAGTCGTTACTCTTTTGGGTCTCCTGGTTGCATACAATGTCAGAATTTAATGATTCTTGATTTGTTTGAAAGATCTTTTCAATACCTTTCCAACAAGTACTCATGAAATCCAATTGGACATCTGTGCTGAGAATGGTGCCTGATCGAAGTAGCTATTTCTCACGGATCCGAACAGGACTCTTTCCTTTCGTGCACTTGACATTCTTTCGGGGCTCTTGGTTGCATACGACATCCGATTTTGATGATTCTTGATGCGTTGGAAAGCTCTTTCGAATACCTTTCCAGAAAGTACTCATATGACTGATTAGAACATCTGTGCTGAAATTAACACTTGGTCGAATTCTCTGAACAAACATTCGATCGTCACTTGGTCGGTAGGTTGTATGGTCCCTAGGTTGCGACCATATGCTTCTGATTCTGGGCTGCGACCTTGAGGGATGCTGCAACCTCGAGCCTTTCTGGTTGAGCACAGAGTTCTTCTAATCAAGAGCAAAGTTCTTCTGATCGATCGTTGATGCGAAGGATGTCCTCATCAACCGAACTATTTAAGGATGACACGTTTCTCACCTTGAGTTCGATTTGGTATCGTGAGGCAAAGAGATAATCTATGATAAGTTGTATAAGTTCGTCGGATATGATTTTCATGTATATGCAGGTAGTCATAATGTCTTGTTAGGGACCGCTTATGACGTGATTCGAAAAGTTGTTTCCGGTCGCTGCTAAATATATACGAACCTACAGGGTCACACACTTAACGGGTTGGAGCATTAATTCGGATGTGACCGAAATGGGTCCCCTATTGGTAATGGGTTTACCATTAGGATTAGGGTTCCCATTTGAATAAAACTTCTCTATAAAATCTTATAAAAGAGGTGTGATGGGCATGCAAAAATCAACTAATCTATTCTGGTCGTCACCACCATCCACGAGATAGATCTCGTAAAACCCTAGCTGCGTATGCTAGTGCTAGCACATGACCACACAGTGATCTCTCTCCGGACGTGTGGACTTCCGTAGAGGTGCGGCTGCTACTGCTGCACTGTTAGTCACGATTTGGTTGCAACATCAACTCTTCTTCCACTGTTGCGCTGTCACATCTACGCGTCTAGTGGTAAATCTCTTGATCTATGATTTTATGCTTGCATGATTTTTGGGTTTTCAGGTTAAAAATTTTGAAATTAAGACTAGAGTAGCTGCCCGTTTTCTTTCCGAATTGAATATCTTTTTCTCTTTAAATGGAATCTATATATAGTGTACAAATAACCAATAAATGGTAATAAACCTATGCTTCTTCCACTGTGGGGAGGAAACATAGACAAATTTTGTCAATTGGTTCTTCAACCTTGAGAACCCAACATACACATTGGATCTATCCATCTTCCATGACTTATCAACATTTTGAACCATTTTTAAGCCTGGAATAGACGATTTAAAACAAATTAGTTGACTCAGTGTATTCCTCTCTGAACTTTGTAAACTCAAAACTTGTGAACAAATTACTCAGCTCGGTGTATATGTATTCGCTTTGATCCTTGTCTCCTCGATAGCTACATAGAAACATGGCAAGCCAACTTGCCACAATGTTGATCATGTACTTCCCCTGAAAAAAATTGAAAATAATTAGGTCATGACCCATCTATTTGCAAAGTGAAAATATAATGGAGCAAAAATCTTTTACACTTGCTTTATCAGAACAATTCCTACTGAGCCAGATCGTGCATGTAAAGATTGCAATGCCAACCAAACATGGTCTTTTGCTTTTGGATGAAAATTGATTAGTCTAGGCATAGTATAGTTGTTTGATTGATTGTATATGATGAAATGAGATTTTATTTAATTGTCTATATAAAATATAGGATATTATGTTTGTTTGTCTGAATAAAAGTATTATCTTTGTATGAAATTTTGATTGTTTTAAATAGTAATAGCAAATTTGTTATATACGATCAACACTAATCTTCTTTAGTCACCCTAAGTCGTCTCTAACTATTATCATCGACCACTAATTACCATTAATCACCATCCATCACCATTAATAAAACCAAACCCGCATAACTTGGGTCATGCAACTATAGTGTGTTTTACTAACTATTTATTATTTTTAGGTCAAAAATTATTTGGATCAACAATTAATGGGTTAATAAGATATGATTTGTTAATCATGTCATATCATATCAAACTAGACACATAAGTAAATAGAAAATCAATTAAAAGGAAATTTCTTATATCATTATGAAAATTATGATATTATGGTTTATAAAATTAATAAGATGAAGTCAGATCGAAATATTA
This sequence comes from Pharus latifolius, assembly GCA_019359835.1. Lineage (NCBI taxonomy): Eukaryota > Viridiplantae > Streptophyta > Magnoliopsida > Poales > Poaceae > Pharus > Pharus latifolius. The sequence goes on along the minus strand of CM033320.1, from coordinate 69,403,193 downwards.
ATAAAATATCCAACAACAAATACAAAATATTAAAATTTAATAGTTACATTAAAATATTACCCCAATAAATGTCTTCATCACCCATTTATGATCTCCACATGCATATAGTAAACCTAAACTAATGTAAACCACGTAATTTTTTATACTGTATTAAATTTTGACAATTCAAACTCAAGCTAAGCCAAGTGGGACTATGATATACTGTATGACGCTTTAATATTTTCTCTGTTTTTAAATATATGTTATTTTTTAGCACAAGAAATAAGATATGAGTTGAAAATATCATAGTAGTATTATTTAATATATTTTATTAGTGTCTCCTAATTCTCCAAAACATATATCTGTCTTTTCAAAATATTAAATAAAAGGTATACAAGAAAAATGATGTATAATTGTATCTCGACATCATAAAACAACATATATTCGAAAACAAAACTAGAAAACTAAAATGACACACATTTTGATGTGAAAGGAGTTGTTAATATGTCCTGTATTTTTGAAAAAAAAAATTAAGATAAGAAATTTCCTATTATAGAGGAGAAGGGGGAGGATCTCTTAGCCTAGCTGATTGTCAGATTTATTAACAAATAAAATTCTCTGAGGTTAAGTTCAATACAAAAAAAATTTTAGAGAGACTCTTCGGAGGAATATTTTATGTAACGTATGCAAACACCATTCGAAGACCCAACGACTCTAATGCATATGGTGCTTAAGGGTGTGTTTGGTTGCAGGTGATGGACCATCTCATGCATCATAAGAGGAGGTTTGGTGTTTGGTTGACTCCATCCTCCATCATTCCATGCATCATAACTCATCCCAAAACAGGGAATATTCCCTCAATATACTGCACCATTCCATTCCTCAATCTTGGATATATCATTTGGTCCATCACCAAAAATTAAGGCGCGCTGGAGGGAAAAAAAACGCGCGCTTGTACGTCTGCTCACCTCCTTCTCGATCTCCACCTCACCTCGTTCTCTCCGCCTCACCTTCCCCATTTATCTCGACCTCCGTCTCGGCCTCACCTCCCTCTCTCTCCGCCTCCCCTCTCTCTCCTTCTCCTTGCTCTCGGCCTCCGTCTCTGCCTCACCCACCTTGTCCGTCGCCATCTTCTCCGGCGAAAATCGACGAAGGCTTGTGGATCTGCTCATCTCTTGGCCTTCGTCTCCGGCACAGTGTACGTGGCTATCTTCTCTGGCGAAGCTCGACGAAGGCTTGTAGATCTGCTCATCTCTCGGTCTCCGTCTTCGGCACAGTGTACATGGTCATCTTCTCTGGCTCAGATCTAGACGGCCGGACTAACTGGCTTGTAGATCTGCTCATCTCCCCCTTTTTCGTCCCTTCTGTTCAAGCAACCGGTACAGATCTAATCCTTCTCCTTTACTTATCCCCAAATTCATAGATCTACCTTTCTGTTCACAGTGATTTTACCTTCTTTCTTGATTTTATACTTGTATGATTCTTGTTTTCATTTACAGTGATTTATTCATAGTGATTTTTTATTCTTGTATGATCCATGATTTTGTTTACAGTGCTTTTACCTCCTTTGTATATGTTTTAAGTGATTTAATCTTGTCAATTCACTGATTTTGTTCGCACAAAACAGTCAAAGTATCTGTGAACAGATGTTTTTAAATGTGTTTTCCTTGTGAACAGAACAGTCTCAATTTTGTTTTCAACTGTGAACAGAACAATCTCAATTTAATTTGTTTTAACTATGTTTTCCTTGTGTTTTCAATACATTTTGTTTTCGATATTCTTTTGCATGTTTTCTCCTATTTATGTATGTAATCTGTACACATTGCTTCACATGTTTAACCTGAGCCTCTCCACTTGGTTCTGTGATTATAATTGTATATCTGATATGAGCATGTGCCCTACATTGTCAACCATGCATTGTAGATGTGTCCAACAAGGAATAGGGGAAGAATGTTGCTTTTACCTCCTTCGTATATGTTTTAAGTGATTTAATCTTGTCAATTCACTGATTTTGTTCGCACAAAATAGTCAAAGTATCTGTGAACAGATGTTTTTAACTGTGTTTTCCTTGTGAACAGAACAGTCTCAATTTTTTTCAACTGTGAACAGAACAGTCTCAATTTAATTTGTTTTAACTATGTTTTCCTTGTGTTTTCAATACATTTTGTTTTCGACATTCTTTTGCATGTTTTCTCCTATTCCTGTATGTAATTTGTACACATTGCTTGACATGTTTAATCTGAGCCTCTCCACTAGGTTCTGTGATTACAATTGTATATCTGATCTGAGCATGTGCCCTACATTGTCAACCATGCATTGTAGATGTATCCAACAAGGAATAGGAGAAGAATGTTGCTTACTAGGGCTGCTGCCTACTTAGCTGGAGTATTGGTTGCTCTTTTTGTTTACTCTAGGTTTAAGAGAAGAAGGCCACGAGTGACTTATGCCCCAATATCTGTTAGAAATATGCAGAGAAATGTATATTTAGATGATATTTATCATAAAGATGATGTTAGTTGTCAGAACATGATTAGGCTCAAGAAAGCACCTTTCTTTCTCTTGTGTGATCTTCTGAGGGAAAGAAGTTTGCTTCATGACACCTTGCATTGCTGTGTTGAAGAGCAAGTTGCCATGTTCCTTCACACCGTAGGGCACAATGAAAGGAACCGAGTTGTTGGCCAAAACTTCAAACGCTCGGGTGAAACTGTCAGTCGTTCTTTCAAATTAGTGTTGCACGCAATAGGTGAGCTACGCAGCGATCTTATCAAGCCACCATCTTTGGATACCCCAGCCAAAATTAGAGGCAGCCGCAGATGGTTTCCATGGTTTCAGGTAATATATGCACATGTCTACCTACCCATGTATAGCTTGCCACCTCAATTATTCTGTTACTAATGTCAACAATTATTGACACCTTAGAACTATATTGGAGCAATTGACGGTACCCATGTACGAGCCAGTGTGCCTAAGAGATGGGAGGCAGCCTTTAGAGGTAGAAAATGCCATGCTACTCAAAACATAATGGCAGCCGTAGATTTTGATCAACGGTTCACATATGTTTTAGCTGGTTGGGAGGGGTCTGCTCATGATGCTGTGATCCTAGCTGATGCACTAGAGCGAGAGAATGGATTTAATGTGCCTGAAGGTAATACCTATGTCACACAAATCTTAGTCCAAATTATTATTGTATAACTTAACTTTCAAGCATTAATTGTCATTTTGTTAGGTAAATTTTACTTAGTTGATGCTGCCTATGCGGCTAAGCCAGGATTTTTGCCACCTTATCGTGCCACCAGATACCATTTGAAAGAATGGGGGTCCAATCCAGTTCAAGATGAGAAAGAGTTGTTCAATCTTAGACACTCTTCTCTACGAGTGACTGTAGAACGTGCATTTGGGTCTCTCAAGAGGAGATTCAAAGTTCTTGATGATGCAACACCGTTTTTTCCTTTTAAGACACAAGTGGATATTGTTCTAGCTTGTTGCATTCTTCATAATTGGATAATTTCCCATGGGGTGGACCAGTTTATTCCAAGTGAGTTGTCCTGGAATCCAAACCATACAAATTCACAAGCCCATCAAGCCCATGACTCTAGTGAGGTGGTGGGAATGAGACAAGATATAGCCAACAGGATGTGGGTGGCTCACCAGAACTACTTAGCACAACAAAATGATAACTGATGTTCAATGCATCTGGTAGTCAAAGTGGTTGATATGTGCTGTGATGTTAATACTTACCAATAAATGAGATCCTTGTGGAGAGGCAATGATGCACTTTGTCTTATAATGCTAGTACTATTTTTTGTTTTCTCATTGTACTATTGCATTTGTCATCTCATGACACTGGAGAGACAATGATGTCCCTTATTTAATACATTTTCTCGTTTGACCTTCTATTTGTAATTGATTTTACTTTGCCTCATTTTGCTTTTATATTTATATATCTTTTTTGGGCTATTTTGTTAAGTATGTTATTTTAATTTACTATCGTGATCTAGCAAATGGAGGGTGAAGGACAAGAGGGTGCTAACCTAACTACCCCTCTTGTGTGGACAAATGCAATGTCTGCATTTGTGCTAAAGTTCATATCAGAACTTATTGCAAGTGGAGCTAGAAATGACAAGGGGTTCAAGAGTGCACAACTTAATGCTGCTGCGAGGGCTTTGGTTGATCACTTTCACATCACGATTAATGGCATCCAAGTTGCAAACCACCTAAAAAAATGGAGAGCTAGATGGGCAAAGATATGCAAACTCAAAAAATTGAGTGGTGCCATATGGGATGTGGAGAACAAACTCATTTCTGTTGATATTGGCCATTTTATGAGACATGCGAAGGTAATTTGGTTAGGTAAATGGAAGTGTTGGCTGTGAAATCTTGTGTCTAAATGCACTAATAAGTATTTTTCCCAGGACAATGCCAAAGATGCAAATTTCCTGAACACCCCAATAGAGTTCTATGATGAAATGACTACTATTTTTAGCAATGGGATGGCCACAGGTGTCTTTGCAAAAGGATATCCAATGATGCATTGGAAACTGAATTACCCGATCCTACACCTGAAACTGAGAAGAGTGAAGAAGAGCCTACCATGACTGAATTACCCGATCCTACACCTAAAACTGAGAAGAGTGAAGAAGAGCCTACCATGACTGAACCAACTGCCACAAACAGCAATTTCTCAGCAAATAATCCCACAAAGTCCAAGAAGAGGGCACATAGTGAGAACAACCCCTTGATTGATACCATCACCCACACCCTTGAGAGGCTTGCTGCAGCCATTGAGAAATCTGGCAAGGCAGAAGAGGTGCCCGAGGATTTGTGGGATCATGTTTCTGCCATGCCCGGTTTTGATGATGGAGACTTAACCCACTACTTCACTTATCTGTGTGATAATCCAAGCAAAGCCAAGGCTTTTCTTAAAGTCCCCTTGTCCAATAAAATGATTATGATTGCTAGGTTCCTCAAAGACAATCCCTAAAGTATGTGAGGATGACTATTTTGGTTTAAACTTTGATGCAACCCTATGCATTTTATGAACCATATGTTTATGTTTAATTTTGTTGGACTTGATGGTGTTTCTGTTTAATTCTGTTGGATTTGCTGATGTTGCTGCTCCTCCTGTTATGCTTGTTACTAGTGCTGCCTCTGTTGTGGTCAATGATGTTTGTACTAATATTTTGTTTTGGAAAGAATGCCCCTAGTGTGGTCGATGATATTTGTACTAATATGTTGTTTCAAAAGGAATGCCCCAAGTGGTCAATGATGTAACTGTTTATTCTTGATTTGTTTTGCTGGACTTGTTGCTCCTAGCTGCTGCTATCAACTGTTTTAAACTCTTTTCATTGTGGTTCTCATTGTTGCTGCTGCTCCCAGCTGCCGGTATCAACTGTTTTGAACTCTCTTTGTTTTGCTGGTTGTTGTTGCAGCTGCTCCCAGCTGCTACAGCTGCTCCCATCTGCTGCTCCCTTCAGTGAACTGTTTATTCTTGATTTGTTTTGTTGGACTTGTTGTTGTTGCTGCTCCTAGCTGCTGCTATCAACTGTTTTAAAGTCTTTTCATTATGATTGTTGTTGTTGCTACTGGTATCAACTGTTTTCACAATTTTTCTTTTTGGTGGTTGTTGCCGCTGCTGCTTTGAGCTACTGCTGCTGGTCCCAGCTGCTGCAGCTGCTGGTATCCACTGTTTTCACAATTTTTCTTTTTGGTGGTTGTTGCCGCTGCTGCTTCGAGCTGCTGCTGATGCTCCCAGCTGCTGCAGCTGCTGGTATCAACTGTTTTCACAATTTTTGCCGCTGCTCCCAACTCCCAGTTGATGCAGCTGTTGGACTTGTTGTTGTTGCTGCTCCCAGCTGCTGCAGCTGTTGGACTTGTTGCTATTGCTGCTCTCAGCTACTGCAGCTCACCCATGTACCAGCTGCTGCAGTTGCTGCTCCCAGCTGCTTCGAGGAGCTGCTGCTGTTTTGGTGGTTGTTGCTGGTGTTGTTTGACCTACTGGTGCTGTTTGAACTACTGCTCCTAGCTATTGTTGCTGATGTTGTTTGAACTGCTGGTGCTGTTTGAATTATTGCTATTTGAACTACTGTATTGTTATTTCTGAGACCACTAGGGGCAAATTTCTTTTCCACTCATAAACTGAGACCAATTTTCGTAATTGTTATTACATTAAACTGTATTGTTGTTTGCTATTATGACATTAAATTTTGTTGACATTTTTTGTAATTTTTCATTAGTAATGGCTTGGTACGTGGTTTTTGCTAGGAGGGAATGTGAGATCTATACATCTTGGGCTGATTGCTATGCTCAAGTGCATGGATTCTCAGGAGCATGTTACAAAAAATACTCCAATAAAGAAGAAGCTGAAATCGCAGTTCATGAATGGTCGAAGCAACACCACCAAAATACTTTGCGTGTACAGTGTCGAAAGGAGCAATCTTTCATATGCTATGTGTTGTTGTTTTTTGTTGCCCTAGTGGCATTAGGATTTGCAAAAGCAATTATGTAATCCGTATGATATATCTCGATAGAAATTTTATTAAAATAGTAGACGTAGGGTATAGAACTCTCTTTTGTGGACATGATTATGTTTAAGTAAATTACTCTAGTTTTGATATTATGAATTTTGTCATTTGTCATTTGTCATTATATAAAAAATATTTGTCATTTATAATTTGTCATTATGTTTAAGTAAATTCTCATTTGTCATTATATAAAGAACATTTTTTAAAAATTAAATTACAATTTTAATAAACAAATTTTTCGTACATACACAATGATTTGTCTAAACATTCAAATGAGAGGTAACCTTACCATTCAAATAGGAGGAGGTTATCACAACACTCTAGCTACACAACCAAACACCATTTCATCTCATCCTGAACTAACTCATTCCTCCAACCAAACAAAAACCTGGACCATTCCATTCTACACCAACCAAACATCTATCTTGGACCAATTCGTGACACACCACTCATCCCATCCTTTTTCATCCCATGATGGATGATTCGTCCAAGCAACCAAATGGACCCTAAGGAGACTCCTCGGTCGTACTCATGTGCGAAAATATTTTTTATTTGTTAAAGAAAAAAAATAATTAGATAATAAATAAACACATAAATCAATCAGGGAATAAAAAAATAAAAAATCAGCGGTGTCTGCTGCCTTGTGAGGGTTCTCCTGGCGATCTTGGGTATTAAAAAAAATAATTTTTTTTACGAAGTGGCAGGCGAGGCTTCGGCATTGGACTCTGACCATCCGCAAAACGTCGGACGGCTTGATTTAACTGCAGAGAAAGCTTAAGGTTATCTCCAACGTGGGTTTTCAACCAGGTATGCGGTGGTCGAAGCAACGGGTCGACAGGTGCATGCGACGCTCGAACGCGGGTTGAGACGCTCGACCACACGGTAGGGGGGTGAGCTCGAAATGGCGGGTCCTACTGAGCACGGTGGTCGAAGCGGCGGTTTTGGAGGTGGTTGAAGGCACGCACAATGTTTTGTGGGGCCCACCATGTTGCGAGCAAACCGACAGTTCGCAACCCGACTCCATGAATGACAGGTGGGGCTTTAATCTCAAGGGCCCGCGTGTCAGGGCTTGCGTGAGGAAAGTCTTTGATTCACGAGGCGAATGCGGTGGGCCCATGTTTGACATGTGTCAAACTTTATTTGTCCCCCACGATGACCGCACGAACTCCAACTGTCATTCAATGACACGCGGGGCCAGAGTTGGTTGGGTCTACCTATCGATGACGTGTGAAGTTTTATAAACGGTTAGTTTTCTAAACGATCGGGAAAATTAGAGTTTTAAAATTTTTTTGAAGTGGGACCCACTCGTCAGTCGCAGAATTTCCAGCCATTGGAAAATTAGCCGTTATGTATTTTTAATTGTTTTTTCATTAAAAATAGCAGAAAAATCCCAAAAAAATCTGAAAAACTATGAAAAAATCATAGATAATCTCCGCAGCATTTGTCTATAAATATAAGCTTCATTTCCTCACTTCACCATAGCCATCTCACACATTTTACACCATTTACACACCACTTTGACATACTTTGTGCATAAATTTTTTTTTTAGCTTTGAGGTATGGATAGTAATCCTCTTGAGGATTTTGTAAACTAGCTTAGTTTTCCTAGTACACCTGGAGAAAATCCGGAAACACCCGGTAATTCAAATCCTCCATCATATCCACCCAATAATCCACATTTCTTCCAGCCACCTTATTCGTCTAGCTATTCTGCGTACCACCTCGGCCCTCAGTAATGCACATGCTGGTCCATATCCGCACCCCCTCCATATGCACTGTCGCCCTCATTTCCACATGGCCATCCGTATGGAACGTACGGGCAAAACTATCATTTTGTCGGTGCGTCGGCCAACTATGGTCATTCCTTGCCACCACCCCCACTCGGGCACAATTTGAGATCCGCATCCCCCAGACTCGGGTTCTCCACATTCTACGACGCAGCTCATTGTTGACGATGACGACGACCATGGTCTCCGAGGTCCTGCCCGGTGCAAGCAGTTGCTCTGGTCAACAGAAGATGATGTTTGACTTGTGAGTATTTCGTTTCGACATTCATGTTTTGCGAAAGGAATTTTATCAAAATTTTACGGGATTTTATTTGAAAGGTTTACATTCATTTCTCATGACACTATTATGTTTCGGCTGCGCAAATAAGTGCATGGTTGAATAACTCATTGGAGCCAGTCGACAGGAATAACAAAAAATTCGATACGTATTGGGCGAATGTGGCAGCAGCGTACAACGAGAGCAGCCCAAGAAATCGTAGAAGGGAGGTCAAGCATTGCAAGGACCATTGGCTCAAGACTAATAGAAAAGTTGTTCAATTTAATGGCTATTAGTGCAGGCTGAAGGAGGTGTACGCTAGTAGTCGTTTGGTTGACCAACTAATGGCACAAGTGCACGAGTTGTACAGGAATGAGATGGGGCATGCATTCACTCTAGACCATTGGTGGATGGGTGTTTGGGGCCAACCTAAATGGAACCGAACATACGTCGACACTTGGAAAAAGAGTAAGGCTGAATGAGGATGGTGCGCACGTCATCCTCGTCCAACACAGATATCCTCGTGGAGGAGACGTGTCCGAAAGGTCGCGACACAGCCAAAGAAAAGCGTAAGGGGAAAGGAAAGCAGAAATCTCTCTTGTCCAACGCGTCCGCGCAAGAAGACCTGCGAGCCTTTATTGAGGCTAATACTGAGTGCATGGAGGCAACGGACCGTGTGTAGCTTCTAGGCCCCTAAAGAGTGTTTTAGTAATTAATGACAACTACAAATGCTATACTAACGATACCTGCTAAGTTGTGTCAAGAAAAAACTTAAAAGACAGGTTAATAAAAGGCAAAGAAAGAGCCTCATGATGAAGAAAGGGCATTGATCAAAAAGGCAAAGGTACGAAATAGGGTCTTTTCCATTTTTACCGGTCTAAGGTGATTAGAGAAGAATTTTGACCGGATTTTAGGATAAACGCCGTACTATTAAGAGGAGCATGTGGTGTATCACGAAATACTTCATCTATGTGCCACAAATCACAAAATCAACTTGCATTGCATACTAGAAGGTCATATACTTTGAAAATGCTTATTTCAGCTCATTTCTGCTCAGCACTGTCTCAGTCGGTCTGACCGTGTGTTAAACCGGTCTGACCGAATACACGAACTGACCAAATAGGATCTCAGACTGACCGACATTATGTCTAAGTGTAGTTTATTCTTTAAAAAGTCAGTCTGTCCGTAGTTAAGACCTAAGTCAGTTTCCTGGAACTTCTTGATCTATCTTTCTGATGTTTTTGTGTTATGACGGTCTGACCGTTTGATTAGACCGGTCTGACCGTATTTTTGAACTACGGTCTGACAGTATGGCCGGTCTGTCCGTATTTTTCGGCCTGACCGTATAAAGTGTCCAGAAACTATATCGTCTCTGGACAGTTTCACGGTCTGACCGAAATTTGCTCCGGTCTGACCGTGTGTGTGCTTGACAAGGGCAGTTGAGCATTTATTGCGCATGTTTATGCCGTTGCAATTGCGGCGGTCTGACCGGGCTTATACCTGCGGTCTAACTGCCAAGTGATCTTTTTCTCCCAACGGCCTGTAACGGCTATATTCATTGTGGGGGGTATATATACTCCCATGCACGGCCCTGTTCACAACTTTGGGCATAATCTTGAGCATTGTCATCATCCTTGAGAGTTTAAGCTAGTTTCATACACTCTAGGGTTCAAACTCTCGAATTTGTGAGAGTGTGCATTTGAGATCTTCTAGTGCATTGCATCTAGATCATTAAATCAATCTTGTGGCACTAGAAGAAGGCTAAGTGATCATCACCGGCTTGTTACTCTTGGAGTTTGCCGGCTCCTAGACGGTTAGGAGAAAGGTTTTAGAGAGCTCTTCAAGGAAGATTGTGAAGAAGCCTCAAAACGTCTTGTGAAAGGGTTGAGCACGTCTTGCCGGAGCGGTAAAGTGCATCCTTAGTGAAATCGAGGTTTGGATAACTCATCACACTAATCTGGCTCAAGATCTAGGTCACTTCTCGAGAGAAGGTTGACTAGATAGATGAGCGGTTAGAGATTTGAGTTTGCCTCAACGTGGATTAGGGGTGATCGGCAAATCATCGAGATCACGGGATATATCCTTGTGTTGAAATTGTTCATTGTTCATCTTGTATTATTTATTTACTCTCTTTTTCTATAAATTGGTTGATTTATTGATAATTTGTTAAAATCGCCTATTCACCCCCTCTAGTCGATATCCTAGATCCCTTTCACCGTGCAGTCTTTACTCTGAGCGAATACGACAAGCTCAACCAGAAGTTAGTCCTTGCAAGGTCCTTCACAAAACTGGTCACCACAGACAAATCAAAATTCAATGATGAGGAAATGAAGGATCATGCGGAAACGTTGAAGTTTGTCAAAAACTTGATTCAGGAGGCTAATCTAGACTAAGCTAAGTCATGTAGCATTTTATTTTCAGTATGTCCTTGTACAATTATGTATCCTTCTTTTGTGCAATTGAAATATCTTTGGAAAATAGACATTGGACTCATCTGTTTGGAAAATAGCCGTTGGACGCATTTATTCAAAAAATAGTCATTAGACTCATTTTGTTGTAAAATAGCCGTTGCAATATTCGACCTGGCCTATATAAACCGAACCATTGTAACACATATTTCTCATCCCCGGCAATACAAATCCCTCTCCCTCAAATATGCCATCCAGCTCTAGTTCGAGCACATATAGTGAAGATGAAGATACCGTAAATACCTTGCGGAATCTCCTTGCGGGATTTGTCAATTTAGATCCCGCCATGGTGGAGTTAGAAGAGCGTCTTGTAGCCGGTATGCAAGCAAGGCTACAACATTCTAGCTCCCGCCGTCGTCGACGTGGTAGCCGAAGATATATCAACAGGGATCATGAAAACGGCCATAACCACCTCATGGCAGACTACTTCTGTGAGGATCCGGTTTACCCCAACCACCTGTTTCATTGGAGGTTTCAGATGAGCAGGGCCCTCTTTCTTCGGATCGTCGGATCTCTTGGTGAGTGGTCCACCTTTTTTACTGAAAGAAGAGATGCAGTTAACCGGTGAGGGTTGTCTCCTGCCCAAAAGTGCACAACGGCCATTCGGTTGTTGACGTATGGCTCTCCTGTCGATGCAGTCGATGAATACATACGGATTGGGGAGTCCACGGCAATCCAGTGCTTGGAGAAATTTGTCAATGGAGTGATCGACAACTTCGGCGACGAATATCTTCGGTGTCCGACCGTTGAAGACATGCAACGCCTCTTGCAACAAGGCGAGGCGCGCGGTTTTCCGGGAATGAACGAAAGCATAAACTACATGCACTGGGAATGGAGAAATTGCCCAGTAGCATGGAAAAGACAATTTACCCGTGGCCATTATGGAGTCCCGACCATTATACTCGAAGCCGTCGCCTCCCAGAACTTTTGGATATGGCATGTCTTCTTTGGTGTTGCCAGGTCCAAAATGATATAAATGTCTTGAATCAATCCCCTCTGTTCACTGATGTTTTGCAGGGGCAAGCTCCTCAAGTACAATACTTTGTTAATGGACACGAGTACAACATGAGGTACTATCTAGCATATGGTATATACCCAGAATGAGCTGCCTTTGTGAAGATGGTACCCCTGCCCCAGACATACAAACTCAGATTATTTGCGCAACATCAAGAAGGAGCGAGGAAAGACGTGGAGCGAGCATTTGATGCTCTACAATTCCGCATTGCCATCCTTCACGGCCTCGCCCACTTTTAGCAACGCTCAACTCTCGCGAAAATCATGAAGGCATGTGTCATATTGCACAATATGGTTGTTGAGGATGAGCGAGAGTCTAATGGGCCACTCTAGGATTTCTACAACAACCAAGGGATTTTGAGCGTAACATTGCCTCATATCCAACATGGTGGTACAGTTGCTTTCGCTGATGTAATCAGGAGAAACACCAACATTCGTGCTCAACCGATGTATGCGCAGCTCAAAAGAGATTTGATTGAACACATTTGGAAGCGTTTTGGAGGTGTCCATGGCAATTAGTCGTTATCTGTCGCATTTCTAGTATTTTTAATTAGCACGTCGATATTAAATTTTAAGTTTAAATTTTCACATATATGCGTGGGCGTATGTTTAATTTTATGTTGAACCACCGAATTTAATAAAAATATTTATTTTTGTTATGTCGAATTTCATATCTACAAATTAAATTTTTATATGTTGGAATTATTGTCATACATTTTTAATTTATTTTTACTAATTATTTAATCATTAATACGATGCAAAAAACTAAACTAGATATTTAATACATGAGCCCATCAAAGAGTTTGTCGAAGAGACTTTGCATTGGAGAGAGACTCTTGAAAAGACTCTTCAAGTGTGACCCCATGAAGAGTCTCTCGAAAAATATGTGTATTGAAGAACAAGAGATTTTTTAAAAAGACTATTCACTGATATAGTGAAAAATATTGTCCCGAAGAGTCTTTATAATGGAGCGGCCCGCTTTGGACACATCCTAATACTGCATCCCGCGGGTTCATGCGTTCAGCTATTGTGCAGGGCCCACCTGGCAGAAACTCAGGAATTTCCTTTGATCTTGGCTGCAGGCTATCTGCTTCAACATTATTGTTCTCCCCATCAAAATCACACCCCATACCATAAAAAGATAAAAGAAAAAAATATATAGAAACTGTCTCCATCTCCATTTAACTTTTGCTTCTCCATTTGATTCCCTCTCCCATCACTTCTTTCTTCCATCAAAAAAGCCAAAAAGATCTTTATATGCATGGCCTTATGATCTTGCCAAATACCAGGTTTGAGCACATCACAGCCTCAAAAATTTTTTGCAAAATCCAACTTTTATTAATTATTAGTTCTATTCATGTGTTTTTTCGATGTTGTTTTTTTTGTCTGATTTCTTCTTGTGATCTCTTCTCTCAACATTTTGATTTGGTAAATTGTTAGTAGTTTTGAGGGTTCTGTGATGCCGACCAACCTAAAGTTTCGATCTTTTTCGTTCAGCTAAATCTTTTTCAGGCTTGCGACTAAGGGGGTGGCTAATTGTACTCCCCAGCTATAGATTGACTCAATTTTGGTTGCAAAGATGCGACCTTTCTGTATTAATTAGGGTTCTTTGATTGCTTATGATTAAGGGAGGTGGCCCAATTTTCTTGGGAGGGCGTCGATTAGTGCAATTGGATTGCAAAGGTTGGATCTTTCTTGCTGCAGCACAAGACCTTTGGTATGGCAGGTCACGGCGAGCCACCAGCTACACCGATGAAGGCGATGCCTTCGGAGAACTCGCCATTCTTGGATATAGAAGCCGATGAGATCGGCCGTGTAGAACATGGTGAGGGAAGTGGAGTAGTATTTGCAAGGGAAGCACCACTAGCCCCCAAGAATGTCCAAGAATGCAGTGCCAGCCATGGCCATGGTTGTGGTATGATGCAGGAATCCGATGAGTGCATGCAAGATCGGGGGCTAGTACGGGATGGGTGGGTTGACTTGGGGCACTCGTTGCAGTTGGCGCTGTTCTCGCGCGAGTGGGGCATTGCTGAGAGTCTCGTTGCTCTCGCGAATCACACATCAGTGCTGGATTATGCGCTGTCTGTTGCTCTGGATTCAATATGGTTCCTGCGGACCAGGCAAGATCTTGAGGGGTTCACCTGTCTGATGGAGAAGATTGTGGCATCTGGAGCAAAGGATTTTGCCAGGGCAATACTCAGGACAACGTTGCTCGCGTCTTGTGTTGCCGCCTGCCAGAGCAAGATGCTCGTTCTAGGTGACAGCAAGGAAATCATAGCTCAGAGGTGAGCTCAGCTCGTAGATTATTGTTCCTTTTGGAGTGGTCAGTTCACTATGTGTTATTTTCTTTGATTTTCTTTTGCAAATGTAGCTTACACGAGCGTCTACAAGATTGTCCCGGTGATGACAATCTAAAGGCTGAGGCTGGTGCCAAAGTGCAGAAGTTTATGGAATGGGCTCTAAAGTGCGTTCATCTTCACCATTGCTCTGAAGAGGGCAAAAGGTACAGAGGGAACTGCTGCACCCTTTTTGAGGTCCAGCTCCATTTATCAGCATTTAGAGCCTTTTTGGACCTGACCGGCAACAATCTCAGTGGCAAGGTTTTTACTGAGGCATTTGATGCGGCATGCTTCCCACTTACGCTCTTCTCAAGCTTATTTGAACCTGGATGGTCCTTTGGGACTTCAGCAGTCACCATACAAGGGCTTCTTTCCATGCTGGTGGAAGGGGGTGCTGATAATGTAAACCAATGCTTCCTAGAAGCTTCACGCTTTGGAAGCACTGAGCTTGTACGCATCTTGCTGCAGGTAATTGCCATTTCTGTGGATGATCCTAACTTGGAGCTAAGCATTATGTTTCCTAATTATGATAAATGGTCGTGCAAATGGCTGTTCATATTTCTGCTCCAGAAGCACTTGATCATTAGACTAGATATTGATATATAACCAGTACCCTAATAGTGCTTTTCTAGCTTTGCTACATCCCTACAGGGGAAATTAATGGCATCCAATCAGATGTGTTCCAAATTGGGTGTATGATTGTCAAAAATATTTATAATGTTTATATGAGACCCTATTATAGTTCATTCATTCCTAATAAATATTTTCAAATTGATAATTGTATTTTGCCTTACAGTTTTTTTATGATGCATATTACCTACAAGCTCATGTTTTGCTTAAAGTAGTTCGTAGTAATGATGAATTGCACAGAAAACATACTCAGTCATGCAATGATGATATCGATATAATGCGCTACTTGTAATCACTATTTAGTTCGTAGATAATTTTTATTTGTTGGATTGTTCTGTCCCTGTATGATCTTGCCAATCTGTTCTCAGAAATACCACCTGTGCTATTCTTGAAAATTGTTCAGTTCTACTAGAATCTTCCTGACTGCTCTGCTATCATCCTCTTTTATCTGCAATTCGTTTTTCCCCTGCACATTACAAAATTTAGAAATCCTTACGTTTTTCATTCATATTTTAGGTAAGTTCCAGTAGAGGTCATTATCCATTGATGAGGAATATTCTAAATCTAAAATCTATGTAAATACTGATGGATTTTACACGATCTCTTTTTAGTTACATAAGTAAGAATTGGTTGCTCCAATGTGCTGTCCTAAATCTTTAGTTTGATTGAATAGTCCAGTAGAAAAAACAAAGATGGCTTAATTTACTCCATGGATTTTGTTAGACGGGTATACCAGAAATCCAAATCTGTGATTGCAAGATGGTTGAGTATTCCTTGAAGGAAAAATAAGAACTGGTTGGTTCAATAAGTCATAGGATGGTACTAGAACAGGCATGGGTACAATGATAATAGGGTTTGGTAAGGCTGTTGTCCTACATGAATTCATCGTTACATGTAATGTCACTCAAGAGTCAAAAGTTGGTCTACAATCGTCCCCGCAAACTCCTCTTTTTCAAAAGATAAGCGAAAATGTAAATTGCAAGAAGTACTATTTGGTGTGCATGTTTTTCTATAACTTTGAAAAGTAGAATGCAAGAAAAACAGTATGGCACTCTAATTTTGCTCCATTATGTAGATTGCTTATCAGAGTAGCTTGGCTGTGGATATGGATCTCGCTCTAGTTTATGCCTCTCACTGCAGCAAGTTTGAAACCATGGAATGCTTGGTTGAGGAAGGAGATGCCGTCTCCTTCCTTGGTCCTCTGGTAAGAGCGTCTGAGCGTGGGCGCCTGCAGGTTGTCCACTGGTTCATCAACCGAGGTTGCCCGGACACTGAGATATGCCTTGCCCTTACAGCTGCTGCCTCTAATGGTCAATTTGAGGTTGCCTCCTATTTGCTCCCACATGTCTCCCAGCACATTCTTTCAGCCTTCGCCGTGCAGATTCTCAAAGCTGCAAGGGAGCGGAGCAGCGGGTCCCTTGACGGTGTGGCTTTTCTTCTCTGTTCCAACTTCCTGAATGATGCAGCTGCGACATATGCAGTGGCTGACAGCATTGCAACATCAGACGACACTAGCATGTTGCCAGACCTACGGGCATTTCTGAAGGAGCACTGGTCTGCGACTGCATTCGCTGAGGGAGTGAGCTCCGGGGAAGCACATTTTGTCAACATCGCGAGGGTTCTTGGAAGAGGAACATCCTCAATCCGCCTCCAGGACCTTCCAGGTTCCCTGGTGATCGCCATCGCATACCTGCCGCTCTACCGAGCATGCATGAAGGCAGGTGGTCAGTTGCTGCCACAAAGGCTGAGAGGGGAGCTAGTCGAGGCGGTTAACCGACTCGGAAGGCCGGCCGACATGTACAGCCAGGGAAAGGAACTCCTGCTGGTGCTGGAGAGTCACCTGCCGTCATTCTTGATCGGAACCTGAGATCATCTTGAATTGTAAGTAACTGTTAGCATAGTCTGAGGGGGAAATTGCTTGCAGCTTTCTGCACATTACTCATATAGTTCATGTATGCAAGATGATACTGTTAATGGCCAAATACAGTTTTCAGCTGATTAGAGTGTATAACAGTCTACAGTTGCTTAAACTTGCCGTAACATGGAAATGCCATCTTTTGCTTTAGAACTTCACATTGTTGGAACACTGGTGCATCACAAGTCACATTATCCTGCGTACAAGAAGTTTTGTTTTCATTTTTTTCAATTTGCTTACATTGGCCGTAGAAATATGAATACTGTCTTCCAAAATAAATAAATAAATAAAACCTTAAATTCTTAATATTTTGGGGAAATTTCAGAAAATTCCCTTACAACTCATAGGTGGTCTCAATAACCATCACAAGTCAATTTGTAACTTTAAACACACCCCCCCCCCCCCCCCCCCCCCCCCCCCCCCCAATGCTAAATGTTTCAAAGATCCTCCTTCCATTTAATTTTCGTTAAGTGTAACGGTTCTATTAAAAAAAAATTATAAAAATACAGTCACATATAACGAGGAGAAGCAATACAACGATTTTGCGGGCAATTTTTTTTTGGTAGTAGTATCATCGTCATGGACTTGTGATCATTGGTATATTGGGCCGCCTGGGCTGCTATTAAATGTGCATTACACTTAATTATTTTGCCATGATGTCTCAATGGTTTGATGTAGCACAGGCCAACATCTAAGTCTTATTAACGGTACTGTGCTACCACTAGAAATCTCAAGAATATTCTACAGAAATTTAAGTTACATTTGATTTTGATACATTATAAAATACATATTAATCAACCCATTTATCTTGAAGAAAAGTAGACGTAGCTCTCTGTCCGCATTGTGGAAAGGTAAGTTCCATATTGTTTTTTTCCCCTAATGTAATAGGATTGACACAATTGTTAATTCACACATAGTCCACTAATATAACATGTAATAGCCGTGAAAGATGCGGAGGGGTATAGTTAGGAATTTTGGAAAGGCAATTCTAGTTTTTTTTTTTTTTTGTTTTGGAGGTTATGTTTGTAGAGGTGTCTATGGAATTTACGGCGACTCAGCATATCATCCACTTGTTAATATGCTCAATCCATAAACATTATCCGATAAAAACAGAGTTTTCCTCAAGATATGTCCACATCCGAATAGTGAATAGAAATATGAAGATAATTATACAGGATTACAATATAAGAATTACATAACTTACAGCATAACAAAGTTTAGGCCAAACAGGGCAATCATTTAACAATAATTTGAGCTAACACAAGTATAAAGATCATCTTCGATGCCAAAGTAGGGCGGATTAGGGTTGTAGATGTCCACCTCGAAGTCTATCGAGTTAGTCTTTCACGTCTACTAATGCCGCTTCGCTAGTGGAGAATTCTAGGTTCACTCAAGGACATACATATATAGCAAGAATGAGTATTGAGGTATTCAGCAAGCTAAGCACTACAATACTTAAACTAAAGTGCAGCATACAAGAACTTAACTAGTCAAGAAATTAATAAGATTATTAGGCAAGGATGAATTTTTTTATCAAAACATTTTTAAGACTGAGAGTTTATTTAAAGAAACTCTACTAGTCACTTTACATCAAAGGGTTGGGGCCACTTTTAAGCCTTCTTTCCTACTGTGACAGCAATTTCTATCTTGAAAGTAAAAAGTGAATATTCATATTTTACTTTGCAGAGATGTATCATTTTACCCATAGAAAGTCTTGATTTACATATGGCTGTCTATCAATATCTCTCTGCATTGCTCAAATGAGTGACAAAATCAAGAGAATAGAGTCTTTCTCAAATCCGCACATTAGATATCTCCACCAGGCAAGATTCCACCATGTTGTTATAGTTGGACGTATCTGCTATTCCACCGGTTGAGCCTATAGCTTTGGGCCTGCCTTAAGGTCATGCTTTGTACTGATATTCGGTTTGAAGTAATGCCTCAAGTTAGTTCTATGGTTTCTTTTAGTGGAAAAGAAATTGTAGAATGGAATCTTGATGGTCTAATCGAATATCAAATATTTACCCTTTGTCATCAAATGGTTATGTACGCCAATGCCTGTAGGGTCAATGGCAACAATGATAAACAGGTAACAGGCATGATTGCCACAGGATTCTCTGGTAAGTTTAGAGGATGGTGGGATCATTATCTTACTCTTGAACAAAAAGAAAACATCTTAGGGGCCATTAAGATTGATTCAGAAGGAAATGCTTTGCCGGGTAATCCCTCTGATGCCATTACCACTCTTTTATTCAATATTGTCTATCATTTTGCTGGAAACTACGATAATATCTACGAAAAGACTAGAGAACAACTGATCAATTTGAGGTGCAAAACAATGTCAAATTTTAGATGGTACAAAGACACATTCTTATTAAAACTCTATACTCTTCCTGACCCCAATCAAGAATTTTGGAAAGAAAAATATATCTCTGGCCTACCTCCCTTATTTGCTGAAAAAATAAGAAATTTGTTAAGAAAAGAAGGATGAGGTAGTTTCAACTATCAGCCTCTAGATATTGGAAGAATCACTCAAAAGATTCAGCTTGTTGGGGCTGATCTTTGTAATGATCTCAAAATTAAGAATCAACTTAAAAGACAAAAAATGTTGGGAAAAAGAGAACTAGGGGATTTTTGTTATGAGTTTGGTTTCCAACAAGATCTTTATGAAAAAGAAAAAAATCAGGTAAAAAACTTCAATAGTAGACACCCAAAGAACGACAGATTTAGGAAAAGAAAACCTAAAAAGATCCACAACAGAGAAGATAAAAACAAAGATATTATTTGCTTTAAGTGTGGAAAAAGGGTTATACTGCCAACAGATGTTACAAGAATGATTTTAAAAAGAAGATCCAAGCTTTGCTTGAATCAGATCCCAAGGACCTTAAAGGGAAGCTAGGAGAAATTTTAAATAGCATTGATTCAGAGGCTGACTATACTTCTGATATAAATTGCTGTGAAAATAGTGAATGTTCTTGTTGTGAGCAGGATATTTTGGAAGAAGAATCTGAAGAAAGTATTTTGGTCCTAACGAGTTTTGAGCAATTTATTTTAGAAACAATTGATTCAATTCAGGATTCTGAAGAAAAGAGAAATCAGCTTGAAAAATATATTTCCATGATCAGTGGAAACAAAGACCTTGAGGTAAGATCAAACCAAAATAATGAGTTCTTCACTATTGACGAAGTCTTTCAAAAGACCAGGAGTTCTAGAGGAATTGGTAAGAAGCTTTTAATTGAGGATTTTTGACAAGAACAAAATATTCTCAGAAAAGAATTGTTTGATCTTAAAATAAAAATCCAAATTTTAGAATCTCACAAACAAAATAATCTTGAAAACTTTCCTGGTATCAGAGCCCGGCCGTCCCGGTCAGCCCCGCCGTCTTTTCGTCCGGGGGGAGGGAGGAGTTGGTATGGTATAGTAGGTCCAGGCGGAGATCCCTGTTGGCTTTGTCGGGGGTCCTGAGGTAGCGTCGCACTTTTAGCTGTGTGATAGGCATTTGGTGGGCATAAATCTCGAAAGGAACACTGCAAAAGAACGAGGTTGATCTTCATTGTGGGAGTTGTCCCTGCCGTTGACTGGAAACTATCCATTACTCTCTCTTCTGTACTAAAAGATGTCTTGGCTGATCAAGACTCTGAGCACTGCTAATCAGGCGGTTGCCTCAAGCAGTCAGGAAAAGTCTGTTAAAACAATGTCGGTTAAAAATGGTTCTTCCATATGCTTTGTAGATATAGAGAAAAGTATTGCCAATTGGAAGATACCTAAGGTTAATATTAGAGAAATATATCATATAAGAGCTTTTAGTTTAAGATCTGATTATTATGTAAAACAATTGGAAAAACACTTTCTATTAGTTCCTTACATGAAACATTGCATCTTTTATCTGAAAATGAAATCGACTGTATTAGAACTAAATCTCAATATAATTATCTGCATATCGGTTTGGTTCAAATTGCAATTAAATCTTTGACTAGAAAAGGGTTAAATGTCTCTGTGTTGGCTTGTTTAAGAGATACCAGAAATAAAAAGTTCCCTGACTCTTTATTAGGACTGGTTGAAGCTAGTCATAGTAATGGGTCAGTGTTTTCAACACTTTCCCTGATTTTTTTGTTTCTCTTACAGATGCAAATATCAAAAAGGTTTTGACCTTAAATCTTCAAACATCTGGCTTTGATCTTGAACCTGGAAGTGAAAATATCGCTGTTACTTATCGAGTTTATTACAAAGCCATGACCACTTTAGCCCCTTGTGCCAAACAATATACAAAGAAGGGCCTGACTACTTTACTTCAAGTCAATCCTAAAAACAACTCTATAACCCCAAAAACATTAAAATGGGATGAAATCTCTCGCCCTATAGAATGGACTCTTTTCCAAGTTGTTAATCCTAAACCTGTTCAACAAACTGAGTTAGAATCCTTGACTGAAACCCCAAATGGAGATGTTGAGGTAGTTTTCTCCTCACAAAGAAGAGCATTTATTCAGTCAAAACTTTCCACGAGATATGAAAGAAGACCAGTTAAACCTCAAAATGTCGCATTTGCCACTTATGAAGATAGCACCTATGAGCCTTCTGTCTCAGATTTTGAGGTCAATGTCATCGAATTTGCTCAAAAACCTGATTTTGAAATAGATAAACCTCTCCTCATACTAGAGTTTAATCTTCCTAAAAATAAGATTAAAAAGAAAGATTTTTCAATAAAGTCAAATAACCTTTCAAAACTAAAATCAGAGACCTTTGGTATGCTGATATGATGAAAGAAAAGATAAACATATTCTTCTTCAACTAGTACGAAGATTCCTTCTGGATTCACGTCGAAGACTATTTGTTTGAAAAAAGAGAGCAAGTCTCAGTTATCAAAAGGGATTCCACTGATTGGAAGACCCCTAGTGGAGAAGTGGTGGAATCAGTTCAACTACCTTTTGAATTTGTTCAGATATCTGAGAATATCAAAACCTGTCCCCTTAAGGTTATGAACAAAACTTCTTCAGTAGAGCCTGCCAAGATAGAGCATATTAGTCATTTTATGGAACAACAAAATTTTGCAAATGTTTCCATGCATGCTCTGGGAAAACAAACTGATAGTAGTATTCAGTTTAAAATAAAAGGCAATTGGGCTGAGATGAAATTCTCTTCCAAGCCAGAAGAAATCTTTCTAGATCATATGGACAAAACCTTTTCTTACAAAGAGCATTTTGTCCAAAATATATCTATAGATCATCAAGATAATCCTTTTTTCAGGAAAATAGAGAAACCATAAGGCAATCAATTGATAAAATTTAGCACATGGAACCTGCCACTGCCGTCTCAAGGGAGACAAAACTGCTTTAATCATAAGTTTCCTGCTACAAAGATACAACAAGGGTTGCTAAACTTGATTTGGCAATCTAAATTTGCCTCAGATAAGGCTTCAGCACTCAATGCATTGGCATATTACTTCGCATCCACATGTAGATAATATAGTCCAGAAGATCATGCATCTAGATCACAGAAAATTCCTATAGATCAGTCACCTCATACTAGTAAGCATGTAGGATCATCAAATTTGCATTCATCCATTCAACCTATTGCAACATCTATTAAAGCATTCCCTATAGGTAGATTAACATATAATAAGGAAATAATAAAACATCAAAAGATCATGCATAACTCTGCAGTTGAACATTTAATTCCTAGATTAAACTTCAAAACAGACGAAGAAATGTCTTACTTCAGTAAAGACATTGTAGATTTAATCTGGAAAAAAATTGAAGAAAGACAATTGGGAGTCTTTATGAGACTTCAAGATTATTTTTTAGATATTTATTTGGGTAAAGAAGATCCCCATGGGATAACTCTATACAAAGAGATTATTCCTCTCTTTACCATATATACAACTATTTATTTCCAACCAAAACACCGCTTTTTGGTGTTAAGGGCGGAGATAGATTTAAAACATTTTAGAGGTTTGGAGATAGGTCCATATAGAGAAACTATTTCTCTCCAAACTCTCCTAGATCAAGGTTTATTGCGGGCCGTTTACGGAACGCTAGATCAAATACTACAATCCGATCTTGGATTTGTAGTAAAAAGAATTTGTGAAAACATAAATGATCTTTGGGGTAGCTACAAAATATTCTTTCGCTCAGTTCCCCCAAAGTTCCAACAACCCTTGAGGCCGGCAAGTCATCACATTTGTGTGCTGAAAGGAAAATTTGATAGCTCGCTTCGAGAAATCTATGTTTTGACAGAAGAAGACAAAGAAATACTGAACCAACCATATGAGAAAATCCACAAAGCATGGAGGCATTAGATGGAATCCTCTGAACTCGAGCAGCATGTCAAGATAGATCCTGACTATGAAATGATTTTCCAGAACCAAATAATGAGGGTATTTGTTAATCGAGATATTCGGTTAAACGAAAATCTTCATTACATTGTGAGACCAGAATATAACGACAACAACAATACACTGCAAAACTACAGAACTATGGTGAGATGGCTAGAAAACTGGTTTCCTCCAGACGAATGTTATTATCAAGGAAATCGAGCTCAATAATCTGAAGATGAAGAAGAAATTTTCTTTCATGAAGACTAAAATATTTCAAGATACATCAATAATGGAAACATGAAAAGATATAAGAGTCAAAGGTATTCTACTTGAAGACAATATTGACAAGACATATGAGTCAAAAGGCACTCTACTTGAAGACAACAAGGACAAATTATATGACAATACTATTCAAAAGGACAAAATTATATGAAAACACTATTGAAAGAGCCCTTCTCATAGGATCTACATACATCCAAGACCTCTATAAAAAAAGAAGTCTCTCAAGGAGAAGACACACAAGTTGGAAGAAAACACCACACACAACACACACACATCCACAATACTCTTCCTTCCCACTTCCACTCCATGCCACTTCCCTTCCACTTCCATCTCAACTTCCACTTCACTTGTAAATAAAATCTAAATAGTATTGTAAATAGGTTTGCACTAAATAAAAAGTCTATATAGAGAGTCGTAGTGTGTAAGATTTATACTAAACTTGAACGCATGTATTAAACTGAACGCATGTACTGAACTTGAACGTGTAGTGAACGTGTACGTGCGTGAAGGTAGCAGAAGCACTCGCCTTCTGCCTTTGTAAGTATCATGCTTTCTTAATATAATTGTCCCTTTTGTATATTTCTGTTCTTATTATCTCTTTGCTTTGTTTTCCTAGTTTATTGTTTTTATATTATTACTTTGGTTATGTGATTTACTGTTTATCTTCTTTCTTTTGCACATTTACTGTTTATCTTCTTTCTTTTGCATATTTAGTATTCTTTATTTGCATTGCATGTTTAATATTTCTTCATTTGCATTACTTCAGGTTTTCATCCTTGGTTTCTAAAAATAACAATAGTGTTTCTCATATCCCCATTGCTATATTAGAACTATTATCTTAGCCTTACCTTGTCGAGATAGACCAGACCTGTGTTTGGGTACTTTCCTGGTATCAGAGCTCGGCCGTCCCGGTCAGCCCCGCCGTCTTTTCGTCCGGGGGGAGGGAGGAGTTGGTATAGTAGGTCCAGGCGGAGATCCCTGTTGGTTTTGTCGGGGGTTCCCTCCGATGCCATTACCACACCGGGCTCTGAAAATAGCAGTATATATGCATTCCCATGTGGAAGTAATTTAGTTTCCATAATAAGATACTTGACTAGACTTGTCTCATATCGTGTATGTGGTCGTTGCAAGAGATATGACGCTGGATATAAGTGGTAGTATATATGTTGCAAATCTTAGCTTTTAATCCAAAAATCACAAGAATATACAAGCTAACCATAAGCTCTACAAATGTTGTTTAGCCATTTCTCCAAGGTTAACTATGGCACCCTTCTCGAGGGGCCGATCCCCTTTCCAGAAAATACTCTTTTTGATACAAGGTGATAAATTATCTAAAATGATAGCTAGTTTGATACTCAAACATCAATCAAGTAAATTCAACATGATCGAGTAATAGGACTTGTCTGGATCAGCAAATTCAGGGTCAGAAATCTACAAGTCACCCTACTGTTCCTCGCTTTGATCCACTCCTGGGGAAAACAATCATGCATACAAGTTTCTAGAAGAACATTGGTGAATACAATGTAAGGATGCATGCACTATGTGCTTCTCGTTTCCTCGCCTCACTCACGATCATGAAAAATTACTTAGAAAATAACCCCCAATAGATAAATTGAACACTCGGAAAATATAAAAAGGTTAATTTTTTTAAATAAGAGTTACTTTCCTAGGTAAACCAAAATTTTAGTTATTATCACTTAAACTGCATGATTGAATTGCCTTTAATTTTGACAAAATTAAGTTTTGAAAAGTGAAATTTGTATCAAACACTTTCCTATCTCATTTTCAAATAACACCTAAGTTAATTGTATTTGAGTCATAACTTTAAAAAAAAGTTAAATTACTTTGTAACTTAATTAAACTAATACTTAAATAAAATAAAGTAAAATAATTAAAACAAAAACTTAGAACTTTTCTTTTATAACCAAGTCATTTAAAATATTCTCACACACACATAAAAAATATTTAAAACCTTTTATTTCAAGTGAGAGCTAAAAACCAATGTGAAATAAGTAAATTTAATTTACTAATGGGTTAAAAGAGTGGCTATTAATATAAAATTAATTTCATAGAAATTAAACAAATTAAATTGGAATGAAACAAATTAAATAGAAAACAAGAAATAAATAAAATAAATAAAACAAAATAAAATAGAAAGGTAAAAGAATAACCTCACCCTCAAGTTGGGCCAGCCCAAGCCCAACCCCCTCAACACTACACCTCCCCCCCTCTCTCCCTCACCCACACTGACACACACCTCGTGCACGCGAGCAATACTCCCACTCCTTCTCTCGCTCGCAACCACCGCTAAACCTAGTTGTCTTTGGTTTCGCCATCGGTAGCTAGCCCCCATCGCCTACTCCTCAAGTACCACCCTCACCTCTCAGCCAAAACATGTGCACACACTTGCACAAACCCTAACCCTAGATGCTTCTATCGCCATCCTCAGCGCCAACCGTCTGCCCTCTCACCAGTGGCAACCCGACTTTGAATCCACCTCATCTGCTACTCTCCTGACCAATGTCTTGACGGAAGCTCTAGATCTACACGATTTCCCAAAACCCTAGCTTCCCAAGCCTTACCGCCGTTCACCCTTGCCAGTGACGCACTCTTCTCATAGCACTCACTAACCCGAGCTGTGCTGCATCGCCTCCTCTCCATGGCCGGCGACTGCGCGAAGCCGTGCCCTTGTAGTGTGGTCGCGTTGGTAGCCTATCACACGCATGGATGCCATGCTAACCAGCTTTGTCCCACCCGGTGATGCAACGCTATAGGTAAGTCACCGATCCCCCTTGCTATGGTTGTGGTTGTGGCTGTGGCTGTGGCATCTGAGGGTTGACCAATCTATGTTGTGTTCATATGTGATGTGTTCATGTGGCAGCAATGGTCTATGTTAACCTGGGATGTGATTTGGGGCTTGATTGTGAATAAATTGCAACCTTTTTAACCTAAACATGCTAAATTGGTATTGAACCTTTTTCACCTTGCTGTTCTTACTCTGGTACCTCCTTCTGCTCCCCTACTGATCTTACTGGGACTCCCATGAAACAAACAATGCAGAGGGGGTGTGAATTGCTAGAATTTTAACCCTAATTCTACTACCTAGGTGAACTTTCCACTACTTACCTTGATTTGGGCTGTTTTGGGTGCTTAATTATGTGCTTTGTGTGTATAAAATGGTTAAGTATTGTGTAATGTGCATGCAACCACCCTTTGATGGGCTGAGTTGGTCAGGGTTACTGTTCCAGTGAATAGGTGTCGATGGTTGAGGATGGTTGAGTGTCTTTTGGGTCTTTTTGCAATTTTAGAGAACCTCAGGGAGTTATGTGTAAAAATGTAGTGGATTGGTTGGAAATCCTGGACTTTCCAAGGACTGAATTGCAAAAATATTGCTGTAAAAATGGCATATTGGTGAATTAGGGAAATGGGGCATCAAAGTAAGTGCAAGTTTTCTCTACTCTTCTCTCCTACTCTCTCTCTCTCTCTCTCTCTAACTCTGGAACGAGGCCCGAAACAACTTGCAAAGACCCGTTTTCGAAAAACGTTGAATGATGACAAGTAAAGATACAAGGGCGAGTAGCGACACTCGCTTAAAACTAAGAGGTGACTACAATAACACTCTTGAACAGATACTGTATAGTCTGAAAACAAGATTTTCAAAAATCCACATCTTAGCTCCGTGTTTCATTGCTTCGTCAGTATTATGACCCTGAGCCAACCATGTGGCTCAAAACTGCCGATCAGCTTCGTGATCCTTACAAAATTCCACATAAAACTACATTTAAAAATTTAAGAAGGGACTAATACTTGAATCTTAGATTTAGATGATCTTGTATATGTAACTTTAAAAGTTTGTGAGTAAATTTTTATAAAACGACTTTAAGCTGATGGGCATTTATTTAATATTAATGGGAGTTGAAGGACATTTATTCAATATTATTGAGAGTTATACTTAATTTTGAAAGCTAGGAGGGGCAATTAATATATAATAACTACACCTAATAATATTTCTTTCTAATTACCAAAAAAAATCAAGAGGCACTTGCCCACCCTTGTCTTTGAGTGAATCCACCTCTGCCCTCCTCCATGTCACCATTGTTACTAGATACCCCATAAAAAAATTAAGAAAACCCAACTATTGATACATTTTCTACATGTCATCGGTCCAATCATTGATATATCAGACAAGTGACAGGTCCATAGAGAGACTCTTGAAAAAATATAATTATAGAAGACCATATTACGAAAATTCTTATAGATAGTACCCATTAACAATACTATGATATGTCGGAGAGGTTTTGTAATTTTCCAAAATATTCCAACATGTGTATGATGTGTGAATTAAATAATCCAATTTAAAAAATAAATTACAAAACTAACCCATAGTGAATCGAAATTGCAAAAGTGACTTATCACGTTTGCTTGTCGCGGCTTGGAACCGCGACAAACTGCTTGTCGCGGCTCAGCGAGTCAATTGTGGTTTCGAACCGCGATAGGCGGTTTCTCACGCCTCCAAGCCATGACAGCATCTATACAGGACCCCTGCATGCTCAGCTCATGCCACATCAACCTATCGCGCCTTGGAGGAGCGACAAGTCTCTTCCACATGGCTCGGCTAGGCTTAGTTGGCTCAAAGGCCTGTTGTGGCTCCAAACCAACATGATTGTCATCTCCCCCCATTGGAAAATGAAATGTGTGTATCTCAGGATGCCATTAATCTATCAAAGCGATGATCAATGGCATGTCCAGTGTGAGACCATGACCAATCTTCAGCATCTAAGCAAAGGATAGTAAACCCGCAGCTACGAGAATGGGGATGTATCCCGCATGAAAATGCCATAACTCCATGAGAGTCCTCAGTACAAGTGGCTCAAGATCTCGTCATCACGACAACAAACGTCCACGATGGACTACATCATACCTTCTAGTTAGCAACTCTGGAAGCTGTATATCCTTCTCAGTCATATCTACAAAAATTTATATGCCATAATTAGCATAACTAACTAATATGACTGATATTTAAGTTATAACTGTAGACAAATTTAGATCTACATTCTTTTCATCTTTAAGTAAAGGCTCGCCGCAAAATGTTCGGTCATTCGGATAAATGTCACAAAGTACGATGTAAATTATAAATAATTTTTCAAGTTACAACTTCTTTAATACCAATTTTTGAAACTATATATTTTTTATTTTTCATATTGGTTATTTACATAAAATATGATTTTTTTGGGGGGCTAGTTGCATCCGATCGACTTCCCAAGTGGCGACTGAAGTCCTTTTTACAAATATTTTTTCTTTCAGGTTATTTATTTTTTAAAACTATATTATTTTTCTGATTTTTATTCACTATTTTGATTAGTGCAAATATTTTTTTCTCAGTTTTTTATATTTCTAAAAAATAGTAAACTTTTTTTCAAATTTTTTGTTCATTGTTTGCATTATTTACTTATTTCTCTGATATTAAAAAAATTTCAAAGTCATCATTATTGTGTTACTAACATACCTAATAACATCTCATTTAACATAATTAACATGCTATATAATTACTAATAAATAGTATAATTACTTTATCCAATGAACAAAAACATATAACCATCAGCTTGCACATGCAAACAATTAGAACATATATGCAAACAATTACTAACAATAACAATATTTATAATATTAACATATGCATACAAATAATTATTAACAAAAACATGACTAACTTACATCACCATAAAACTAACTTACATCACTATGTTTCACCGGGAAGATATCTCTTCTGAGAAATTGTCCCCTTTTCGTGTTACAGGTGTGCCAGTATACATAAGTATACAAATAGTAGAAAATGCACAATCTTATGAAGCACTGTACTTTATTAATTCTGAAAAGAATTATAAGTTACAAGTTCCTTTGAGATTTACAATCTCTCATTGCGCCAGAGAAAAATACATCTTGACTTCAGGGGATTGTATGGTTCATGGTTCCTCAGGTTTGTTGAAAATATCCTGGTGAATTACATCTGCAGAACAAATCCACAAAAAACCTCTGCTTAATCTGTGTTGATGGTCATCGTCTTCAAGTTTCAAGATAATTTTACCCTTGAATGAATGAATGCAATGTGTATGCCCATGCATTCAAGTATGCAAATCCATAGCCTCGTCAGACTATATATGGTGCTATCACAAAATGTGTTCTTCGCCTCGTCGGTGCCCGGCCAAGGGGTTGTTCGGCCTCGTCGGTTGCGAACAAATTGATGCCTTCGCCTCATCAGTACCCAA
The DNA here is from genome assembly GCA_019359835.1 of Pharus latifolius. Taxonomy (NCBI): domain Eukaryota; kingdom Viridiplantae; phylum Streptophyta; class Magnoliopsida; order Poales; family Poaceae; genus Pharus; species Pharus latifolius. The sequence goes on along the minus strand of CM033320.1, from coordinate 69,373,423 downwards.
CATAAATGGTGTCCGGCTTTGCCAATCACAGACAAAAAGCATATTGCCTTTTCTTCATCAGTACCCAGCAATATGTAAATTATGGATGGAATGACTTGTGATAACATATTCGACTTCCTTAGCTTCAGGAAAAGTACATTTCATGATAAACAACCTATTAGAATATCCATCAAAGACTTAGTAGGATTTCGACTTATCTTGACAGCTTCAGACATGATTCAACATTGCACTAGCTCCTCTTCGACTAATTGGATGGGAGCCTTTCTGGCCTCTAGTTGGTCTGAAACTTGGAGGAATAGTTTTCGACATATCCTCGATTATTCATCAAAATTTGAGATTAATCGGACCGTCGGATTAGAAACTATCCTCATTACATTACTCGTACGTCAAGCTGGAATTCAATAAGATAGAGTTGTTCGTAATGGTCTTGGTGGTCTTATGGTTCCTTGATTGAGGTGAAACTTGGTTAAATTATTTCAGCATGAACCTGCTGTTCTCCATAAAAATTTGGGGTCGATCGGACTTTTAAATCAGAAGTTATCATCGATCTTCTCCCATGAGACAAGCTGAATTTTCTTTTGAACGAAGCCTCTCCTCTAGTTGAATTGGACCTTAGAGATCTTTGATTGACTTGAAAATTTAATGGAGAAGTTTCACATAGAGTCTTCTATTCACCATAAAATTTTGGGGTTGATCGGACTTCTGGATTATAAGTTATCATTGATCTATCTCCTATGAGACAAAATGAATAAACTTCTGAAAAGAGCACTTTCTCTGGTCGAATTGGACATTAGAGATCTCTGATTGACTTGAAATTTAGTGGACAAGTTTCCCATAGATCCGCTGTTCATCGTAAAAATTTGGGTCGATCGGACTTCTGGATGAGAAGTTATCATTAATCTATCTCCTATAGGACAAAGTGAACAAACTTCTGAACAGAGCACCTCCCCTGATCAAATTGGACATTAGATGTCCCTGATTGACTTCAAATTTGGTGGAAAGATTTCTCATAGAGTTCTATATTCACCATAAATATTTGGGATCAATCAGACTTTTGGATTAAAAGTTATCATCGATCTATCTCCCATAGGGCAAAGTGAACAAGCTTCTGGATAAAACTTTCCTCTTGTCGAATTGGACTTTAGAGGTCTTTAATTGACTTCAAATTTTGTGGAAAGGTTTCTCATAGAATCCTCTATTCACCATAAAAATTTGGGGTCGATCGAACTTCTGGATTAAAAGTTATCATCGATCTATCTCCTATGGAGCAAAGTGAACAAGCTTCTGAACAGAACTTTTCTCTTGTCTAATTGGACTTTAGAGTTCTCTGATTGACTTGAAATTTGGTAGACAGGTTTCCCATAGAGTACTCTATTCACCATAAAAATTTGAGGTTGATCGAACTTATGGAGTAGAAGTTATCATCAATCTATCTCGCATAGGGCAAAGTGAACAAGTTTCTAAACAGAATTTTCCTCTTGGAAGAACTCTTTTGAAAGTACACATATGACCTTCAAATCTTTGATCAACCAGAACCTAGGTGGTGTTTGATCTTTGATCGAAAGTAAACAACTTTTCGATCTTTGATCGGCCGGGACTTTGGTGAGGTTTGATCTCCGGTCAAAGGAAGAACATGCATTTTTGGATCCTTGATCAATCGGGACCTTGGTGGCGTTTGATCTTTAATCGAAAGTAAACAACTTTCAGATTTTTGATTGGCCGCGACTTTAGTGGTGTTTGATCTCTAATTAAAAGATGAACATGCAATTTTGGATCTTTGATCAATAGGGACCTTGGTGGCGTTTGATTTTTGATTGAAAGTAAACAACTTTCAGATCTTTGATTGGCCGCGACTTTGGTGGGGTTTGATCTCTGATCAAAAGATGAACATGTAATTTTGGATTTTTGATCAACTGGGACCTTGATGGCATTTGATCTTTGAGCAAAAGTAAACAATTTTTAGATCTTTGATCAACCGTGACTTTGATGAGGTGTGATCTCTGATCAAAAGATGAACATGCAGTTTTTGGATCTTTGATCAACCAGGACCTTAGTGGCGTTTGATCTTTGATTGAAAGTAAACAACTTTCAGATCTTTGATCGGCCGCGACTTTGGTGGGGTTTGATCATTGATCAAAAGATGCATGATGCATGTTCATGTATATGCATATAAATAAAACTCACTCATGGCCATCTTCAAAAGCTTGCTTGATTGGATCTTCGGAAGGCACAAGCAAAAGAGCTCTTGAGCCTCCTCTTCTGTCCCCTTGTGCCCTCTACCCTGCACCTCTGTCTGTGTTTTTAAAAGGCTAGCACCCATCCTCTATTTATAGAGGCTCTAGGTTGGTTGCAACCATCCAACAACCTAGAGATATTTAGGGATTTGAATTCGAATAGGAGATATATTTTTATATTGAAATAAACAAGAGGATAAAAATAGAGATTATCCCTTTTGGAGCTTTGAATTGAATAGAAGATAGTGTTTTGTCATTTAAATAAAATAAATAACGTTAGAGATAAGTCCTATTAGAATTAAAACTGAATATGGTTGAAATCGGGTCGAATTTGACCAGTTCGAGTCAGATCCGAGTTAGATCAGATCCAATTCGATCAGTCTGAATCGGATCCAAATTTGACCAGAGCGCTCTTGAAGGAAATTTGGACCAGACCATTTTAATAATAGATTTCGACCAGTTTTGAAGCCACTTCCACCAATTTTGGGAGGCATTTCGACCATCACAGTTGGGCAGTAATTTTGACTAGTTCAGCAGTAATTTCAACCAGTTTGACAGTAATTTTGACCAGTTTTGAGAGGCATTTCAACCAACACAGTCAGCAGTAATTTCGACTAGTTTTGAAGGGTATTTCGACCAGCCTTTTGAAGGTCACTTCGACCACTTTTTGAAGTCATTTTGGCTGGTCTTTGAAGGCCATTTCGACCATCCTAATTTGGTAGCCAATTTTCGACAAAAGGTCTTTTCGACCATTCAAACATGTGTGTATTTTATTTGAACCCTTGTGGTCATACAGGACTTTTCTAATGAATTTATTGTAAAAAATTCATCAAACACACTACATTAACAAGCATATCTAAAATAAAGTTTAGCAATGTGAAAACTGTTACTAACTACAGTAACAAATACATGCAAACATGCATCCATTACCTAATCCAAATATTGATCTATATTATTACTAACTAGATCAACAAAATATTAGCAACAACTTATCGAATTTGAACAAAATTTACGTAGTTTGGAAGTGTGTCGTTTGAGTTCAAATGTTTGCAACTTCACTGATTTGATATTAGAATTAATTTTTGAGATAATTGGAATAAAAGAAAAAAAAAAGAAGCAAGTAAAGAGAGGAGAAGAAAACAGTGAATGTGAGTGAGTGTGAGACTTTGTATGAGAGAGCAGAAGTGGGGAGTGAATAAATCAAAGAAAACTAGAAAGAGGGAGGGACAGACAAGGCTACATAAAGAAGGAAAAGACAATGCATGGGAAAGAGATGGCACGAGAGGGCAGAGTTGTCGTGGTCTGGAGCCGCGACAACCTTGCACTGAGCTGAACTGAGTCAAGCGGAAGCTTATCGCAACTCTAGAGTGCAACAAGCTATTTTTCATGTGGAAATGGCTGGGGACGTGCTAGTGCGGCTGGATTCGCGACAAGTCGTGTGTCGTGAATCAGAGTCGCAATTAGCTTGCTGAGCTGCGGCATGCAGTTTGAAGGCACGACAAGATGACATGTTGGATCATTTCAGTAATTTTGATTCACTGTGATTAATTTTGTAATAAATTTTTTTAATCTAGATTGTTTAAAAAAAAATTCATGATTTGTAGCCTCTACTTTGAATAATTCTACTGGACACCATTGCCAGAATATTTTTTGACTTCGACGCCAAAAAAATCACGAGAGCAGGCAGTCAATGTGTGCAGATTCTCCTTTGGGGTTCACGGGCAAGATTTGATGAGGAGGGCTAGAAAGAATATGATGACGTGGCAATACATGATTGGCCCAAATTTATTCTCTCACTGTCAAACATTTTTTTCCTCAAGAGTTTTAATGTATGCAACTAGTGCTAACTCGCTCTAGAAAATCCCTCTAAATCCATCAGAAGGATTCGAATTTGTAACTTCTCGCACAACAATAATCTTACTGTTGTGGAGCACTTACCGCTAAGTTTGAGAACAATCAAACAAGAACAATGTTGAAAATGATGCAATGAACTTTTTTTTGGTTTTCTCATTAGTTGCTTCAACATGCCACCTAAATATTGGGTAAATATTTTATGTTATTATAAAACTTTAATATTTTATATGTGCTAAATATTTACTGCAAGTGATATGTTGTGAATATATGGCCTTTTCTAAAAAGGACACACACACACATCATATCATGATTAATGTGACACACCATATCCTACTTCAGTGATGCATTTGCATAGTCCTTTTCTTGTATGCTATTGACTTTGTAGACCCTCACCAAGAAATATATCCTGTAGTGTGTTTGGCATTTGGTTTTGTCACTGTATAATCCATGCATGCATGGTAGCCAGCATTTTCCATTCTAGGTACTATCATTGATGAGATCTTGTGTAAGATTTTAGACATAAGGATGGATTTTGGCATCTCAAAACGCAGTCGTTTCACACATGTTGGGGTTGTCCAGACTACTATTTGGGTCCCATAGATGATAGCAATTTGCCCTATCATCAAAAAAGTTTTATAAGATCTAATCTTACAAAACTATATTAGACCTATATTTTAATCATTGAATCACATGATCATTATGGTATAAACATAACTACATGATATCAATTTCATGATGTACAGAAAAAATCTCTTTTTATTAGAGATATATTATATGTACCTTTTTATATAATTTCTAGTATGTAAAAACTACTATGTACAATTTTTACATAAGAATAGTCTTTTTTTTTTGGTTGGGGGGTGGGGGAAATACATCACATAAATTACCCATTTTTTCTTTAGGAAGCAATTTTAGTACCAGACAATATTTGTTATAGAGTTGAAATATTTGTCTAGTTAATCTATACCAATATAACATGCACCCACCACATAAGTGGTAGAGGTTAATTTTCATTTGATTAATGTAAGAATTTATAGATCTTGAAATGAATATAGTGTATCTAACTAATTTCACTTGTTAATTTCATTATTATAATCTATATCCACCAAATATTTCGTGGTATAGATTTTTTTTTCCCTTTCCTCTCAACTAGTGTGAGACTTTTTTTATTTAAAGTTAAAGTGAAGTGCACTAATCTCATCACTTTTTATTATATATTAGATTTATATATTTTAGTCCATGTAACTATAAGTATTCTAAGGCAAGGATCGTACTCCCTCCATTTTACAATGCAAATCCAATTTATTGAGAAGTGTCATTTCACAATATAAGTTAATTAATAAGCATTAGAGTGCTTCATTGTGTTATTTGATTATTTCCAATTTTCCTTATCATGAATATTATCCGTCTTCCCATAAATGCATGCTGTAAGTGAATGTTAAAGTGTATGGGAGAGAGAGTAACTAATAATATCTCTGCTCTTTTATACTTATTTTAGTAAGAAAATTTTATAGTCAAAATAATGTCACTCTACAGTTTTTGAGATGAAATATAATATAACTCTATTTTTCCAAAATGATTCTATTTGACAATTAATTATATAATACAAATAACACACTTACGATATTAATCACAAATATCGAGAACAGAATTATAATTTTACATCACTTCTTGAAAATTATACACAATATTTTAATGATAAATAAATAAAATAGAGTTGATACTATATTTTAATTAGGTATTTTTTTTATTTTTATTTTCTTTTTCTTGCATTCATGATTCCTTGATCCACGCTAATCTGACAGTTGGATTTTTAGTGTGAAATGGAGGGGATAGGCCTAAGCCTAGGGACCTAGATTTTTCATGCCCTTAGAAAAGTCAAGCCTGGGTTTGTGGCTACTATGCTGACTGAGTTGCTTGATATTAGAACAAATTTCTTATGCTTAATTAGTAGCCTGGTAACTGTAAGTAATGATCAAATTATTCAGATGACTAACATAGCCCATATATATAAGATGCTAGTAATAGCTAGACAAACTAATAGAAGGATTTCCAAGCATCAAAATTTACTAGTAAGTTAAAGAGACCAAAATCAATAAATTTAATTCACTGACCAAATTCATCCATCAAATTCATCCTAATCGTAAAACATAATCTATCTGATCAGATCTAAAAGGACCATGGCAAAATAAAACTACAAAATTAAAGAGGTAAATCATACCTCTTTGTGCTTCAAATTTACGAATTCGAAATGCTTCATGCACAATAAAACTTCGCGAGCGTTACAGAAGCGCTAGCGAAGTTTAAATTTATTCAAAACCTCTCTAAACCAAAACTAAAACTAAAAAGAAAACTATACGAATCATAAAACAAATTAGTTATTAAAATGTACAGAAGTTATTCAAACTATTAGTAACCGCATGTACTTTAAGATCCGTGTAGTGTACTTTTAAGAGGGCACAGAATTAAGCAGGTACTTCTCATAAAAGACAAGCGAGGAAAAGACAACAAACATATATAATCTACAAATACGACGTCGGACCGGTGGCCGTCACGCTCCGGCCGCCTACCGGCATGAGCGCCAGCACGACCAGAAGCGCCAGCATTGCCACCGGCAGCAGCAGCAGCGTCGACGGCGGCGGCGGGAGCGGCGGCAGGACGAGGGGGAGCACCAGCAGCAGCACGGTGACGCAGACGAGCAGGACGAACGACTCCATGGAGAAGTACTTGCAGGCACGGAGGCAGTCGCTTTCCCCAATGGTCGTCGACGGCGGTGGCGGGGGACACGACGACATGCTCGCGCAGACGCTTTCGATCCCGTCGTCGTCGTCCATGGCTGGCGCTTTGCCTTTCGAATCAATTGATCAGTTCTTGGACGTCCTCTGAAGACGCAGCTGTTGAGCTCAAGAACATGAGATACGTTTGTGTGTGCGCGCGTGTTAGTTGTTGAAGTGAATGTTGTGGAAGAGTCAAATTAAAGTCATGTAGGCAGGAGAAAAGGCTCAGCTGCAAGGCCACTTACGCCGTATCAGACACAGGTAGAGATGTCAATTGGGCCGTGTCGGGCCGGTACAGTACGGGTCCGTCGGGCCGATGGCTTATGCCGTGTCATGTCCAGGCCGGCCCGCGGACTGTCGGGCCATGCCGGCATGGCCCATTGGCTTGGCGGAGAGGTCCGGCACGGCACGATAGCCCGCAGGGTGTAGTGCGTGCCGGGTCGGCACGAGCACGGCTCATTCCAAGTGTTGGCATCGAGCCGTTGAGGAGACGAAGAGGTGACTGGCGAGGTCGGCGATGGAGAGGCGTGGAGCAGATCCGGTGGCGCGGCACGTTCTGCGGCGGCGCGGCGCGAAGCAACCGGCGATGTGGTACAGTGGTAGGAGATCAGATCTGTAGAGGCGGCCCGAGATCAGATCTGCTGCGAGCCGGCGACGGTGCGGCCTAGATCTGCGGCGACGGCACGACCCAAGATGAGATCTGCGGCGGCGGGAGACGGCGAGAGGAGGGCGTGGTCGCGTGGAGGAAAAGAGGGCATCGGTGAGGAGGGCGACGAGTCGTCGGCACCGCGCATTGCGTGGAGGTGGAGCCATGGCCCATGGAGCGGTGGAGGAGAGGAGGGCATCGGCGAGGAGGGTGTCGGGCCGTCGGTGCTGCGCATCGCGTGGAGGTGGAGCCATGGAGCGGTGGAGGAGAGGAGGGCATTGGCGAGTAGGGCGTCGGCGAGGAGGGCGTCGGGCCGTCGGCGCTGCGCATAGCGTGGAGGTGGAGCCATGGAGCGGCGGAGGAGAGGAGTGCTGTGGAGTGTGGATTGTGGAGAGGCCGTGAAGAGGAGGTGGGCTAACGGGCTAATGGGCTACCGGGACAACCTGCGATCTAACGGGTCGTGCCGGCCCGAGCACGGCTCGCGTTACCGTGCCGTGCCATACCGCCCGTGAGTCGAATTTTGGGGCCCGGCACAGCCCGATAACCCGTGCCGGACCGGCACGGCCTGTTAACTTCCCGTGTCGTGTCGAGCCACGTGCCAGCTCAAAATACCGTGCTTCGAGTCAGCCCGACAACGGCCCGACCCAATTGACATCTCTAGATACAAGTCCAATCAAAGAACATGTACATAGTTAATATAAAATCTTTTAAGTAATATACATAAAGTATCATGATTGAGCCTGCACATAATATGATGTAAAGAGACATCCGAGAGTCTTTTACTGAGAGTCTTTTACTGTACACAGTGGGTGTAACAGTTGGAATGCTTACATGCATGAACCAGAGTAGGTCAACCTAATTGTCCTGTGAAGTGGAACTAATTACTATTTTATTGGTAAGACACGTGTACAAAAGTTAGTCTTTTTTTATCCAAAAGGAGAGACAAGGATACAAGCAAGAGAGTAAAAGACACTGATCCCTTCTTCTTTGAGCAAATGGAGCATCTAAATTAAGGACTAATCCAAATCATTTATATAGAAATTAATGGTGCTATTAATTAACAAACCGATTGATTATACAAGAACAATTAATTAATCTAACACCATCTTCCCCCTACGTGTGCATAAGAATTAGCAAAGGAATAAAGGTGAAGACAACTACATGCATGCATCCATGCATCAAGGAAGAAAAAAGAAAAGTAGTAGGGATCATAGAAAGTACAAGCATGCTGCATACCTCATCAGATGGTGGTGAGCTGATCACATCTTGGCATCTTTTTATGTCCATGCATGTAGGTGCATGTAAGGAGAGAGAGAGAGAGAGAGAGAAGGCAGATGCATGAGATAAATGGGTTAGGAAGAGAGAGAGAGAGAGAGAGAGAGAGAGAGAGAGGAGAGGAGGGAGGGGGTGGATGCAATGCATCCAGCATAATTAGTGATAGCCCCCACGCAAAGGTGAGGTGATGGCGGGGAATATTATAAGTTAAGACTTTTAGACAACAAATACATTGGATTCAACGTGCATGCATTGTAGGTTCATCTCCTTTTTCACAATTTATAATTTACTCACCGTTCTACAATATAAGATACACAATTTTTTCAATCAATCTTAATATATAATACAAGACAAATATACATTCATATTTATTATTATCTTATTATTTTATTTTATTTACTTATTTACTTTTTGTGTTATTTATAACTAATTTCTCATAATAATATTCTCTCTTATTTCAAAATTTTACAAATAAGAATAATTTGATCATTTTTCTTCACAATTTTCTTGATCTTAAAACTTCTAAATCTGTTCAAATATGACTACTATTTTGCAAACGAGGGAAGTATGATTAATTAGTACAAGTAGTTTCTTAATTATCTGCAGCATTGTTTGTGACTCGCAGATATAGTCAGGCAACACGTACGTACAAGTCCACAGGCTTTTTTGTTTACTGAGTCTGTTGTACCTAGATTCTAGGGGCTTCAGATGTAAGCACTTTTGTTTAATGGGGTTAAACAGCTCGTATCTGGACCTGTCTTGGCAGCATCATTAGTACATCTTCGCGTGATGAAAGTACCATGATGTCATCTTTACGCTCTTATTATGCTGTCTCCAATAACGACGCAATCGTCGGACGTCTTAACGAAGACAATCGTGTATTCGCTGGTTGTTCATTGTGATGAGATGTGCGTGTTCTTTGGATGGAAGCGAGCGACGAACGAGTGCGATGAGTGTGTTGCCGTTGGAGACGAAGGCAGTGTTTCTTGACGCGGTTTTGTCAGTCTCACCAAAATTAAAATCATCTAATCTTATTTGTAAATTTTTAAATTTGATAAATGGGTCCACAAAACAAACGATTCCACTATCAGTGCGATGTGTTTATGGTGAGCGCATAAAAAGAAATCAGAGGCGTGGAGCCCACAATTGGCGTAGTACGGTTTCAAACTTGAGTCACTAACATATAAGCCCAGTGACAATTGACCCCACTTGTAAGTGACAGATAATATTTTGTTTACGTGTGTTAGTGATGTGAAATTTTTTGGTGAGGTCACCTGTCAGTGATATGAAAATTTTTAATAAATTTTAATATTTATTTGCCAAATCATTAAAAGTATAATAAGAATTAAGTTGTTGGAGACTTTACTGTTGTCTGACTCTTTGAAATTATCCTCGCACACATGACAAAAAATATTCTGTTTAAGAACTAAATAAGAGTTAAAAAAAATTGAAGACAGTCTTATACAACCATCTCTGTGTGTGACAGTGGATCATTGAACAGAGATATTGTTGTCAGGATAAATCTGATATTTCACTTTTCATGAGGATATGTTTACAATTTCTAAATTAAATTCAATAGGACAGGGATGAGATGGATTTTGTTGGGACATATATGACATTTTATTTTTAGTAGAGGTATATATAAAACTAGATTAATGGAATTACTCCATTAAAATACTAGGTGCGGTTTTCTTTAGATCTAATTTTAAGACTTTTGTAAGTTCATTGTGGTTTACAATATTAGGGACATGTAAGGTTTTAGCAAATTTGCTTGAAACTGTAGAGTTCTGGCACATCATTGTCAGAAAACAAAATTCTTCTTCTGTATGAAGTAGAAACTCTAGCTGCTGTCTTTGCCTCGAATTCTTCATCATCTTGTGCTTGGAATCTCGAGGAAACTTTGACATGCAAAAGTAAAAACTAAAATACACACACATTATACTTAGTTCGGCGGCTCTAATGAGCACGGGACAATTACTTTGCAAGCCAAAAGAACCACATGATATTGTTGGCAAAGTTGTACAAGATCTTAGTTGTTGTTGGAGACAGATTGGCCGGATGCTTGCAGCCAAATTGGAAAGCGCCCAGTCTGTTTCACACGAATCACATGAACAATGATGAGCAGCTAGATGGTACCTTTGCAGCGACCTTGCATTGCAATACGAAATAAAAATGCTTACCGTAGTGTTATATGGATACAATATTACACTCTTGCTGGTGCAAAGCCTGGTACAGACGTACAGTATGATGCTCCAAAGGAAGTGTCTGACTTGAACTGTTGTTTCTTAGCGGAAAGAGATGAATTATTTTGCTCCAAAACAAATGGATGGCCAAACGCCATGTTTTTAATTCCTGGTTGAGGCCTCCGACAAATAAATTTGCACAGTCCAGGTCAAGGTTGGTACCAGGATTTACTAGGCATCGCATGCACTAAGCAAAAGCTAGACAATGATGAAAAACTATACAAACATAAAAGAGTTCATAAAACATGATTATGGATGGGCTCAAGATATTCGCTGCCCTCCAAAAGTGCATTGCTGAGCCCATTTCGGATCCGTGGAATAACCATATCAGCAGAACTATGTTACAAGGCTAGTGTTTGTGATAGTTGATATTCACTAGTCCTCCAACTCGACGAGCTGAGCTCTTCTTTCAGCTGCTTTCTTCCTAACAAAGATGCCCCACCGCATAGCCGCCTTGATTTTAAGCCACCCAACAACGGCTTTCCCAGATGAGCGGGTGCGGTCATCCTCAAAGTTGAAGTTCTGGGCAGGAGACGGCATGTAGGAAGGAAAACTTAAGTCATCTTCCGTCATGTTTGTCGATGTGCCACCCATGCTCAAAATCCGCAACATATGCTGCATTTCTTCGTTCTCTAGTATCTCGTGACTCTTCATTCTAATCTCCTCCAAGTAGTCATCAACTCCTGCACGGTTCTGCGACTGAGACCAGTCATCAAAAGGATTCAGGCCTGTTGGCAGCATGGACTGACCCACTGCTGGAAATTCAAAACTTTGCTGATGCTGATGCTGCTGCTGCAGACCCAATGCTAACATATTGGAGCTTCTTGGAGCTTGACTTTGGAGGGAAGAACCAGTGAACTGGATTTCAGGGGACAGTAAATTTCTGTCGTTGATGTTTCCATTTTGTGCATTTCTAGTTCCATCTGCTGAAAAGAACAAAAGAATTTAGTAACATATCAGTTTATCAAGCTTGCATGATAAGTTTACTTCAGAAGCAGCATCATGTTATCTTTATCCGTATGTAGATGTTCAACCAACAATTATTGTAGAAAAAGCTTCTGACTTCCAAAAGGTCAAACTTAAGTAATGAAAAAGTAGTCAAAACAATCTTCTGACATAGAAGATTGCCCATGTCAGCAAATTGTTTAGTGAAAAAGTAGTCAAACAATTTACTGAAAAGTAGTAAAAAAATCTTCTGATTTCCAAAAGGTCAAACTTAAGTAATGAAAAAGTAGTCAAAACAATTTGCTGACATAGAAGATTGCCCATGTCAACAAATTGTTTAGTGAAAAAGTAAAACAATTTACTGAAAAGTAGTAAAAAAAGCTTTTGACTTCCAAAAGGTCAAACTTAAGTACAGAAAACTTCATAGTACCTATTGGAAGTTCAGAGTTTTCAAAATCTTGTTACCTTCACTCGTACTGCCGATTGAAGATTGCCCATATTTTGCTGGCAGTGACAATTGCTTCTGTGCATGTGCTGAATCATAAGAAGCAGGGTAGCTTGTTGAAGCTGCTGCAGCCTCACTTCTTGTTGTGACTGTTTTCTTTTTCTGTTTGAAGCTCAAGAGTGCCTTGCCATCATATTCTACAACATGAACCCAGTCCTCATATGCCTTCTTTACCAATGCATCTGCATAGACCTGCATTCAAGTTGAGCAAGTTAATGATTTGTTCAACAGAAGATTTGTGTTTCACTATAAGGGTTGAGTCAAATTATAGCGTCTGTATCAGCAACATATTTAGAACAGTAGAATATGCATGAAGTTGAATTGGCTTTAACTATATCTGATATGACATTGACACACATAGCATTTAGGACAAAGCACACGTGCTTCTAATATGGCATTTGTTAGAGATCTTTTCTTTTAGTTTTCATGGTGCCACAATTAGACTTATCTACATCGAATGCTTCATTTATAACTGGACTTCATTGGATCAAGTTTGCAACATCAAATAGAATAAAGAAGCAACATGAGGGGTGTAAAGTTTGCTAGACTAAGTAGAATTGACATGAGCTGCACATTGATATGAACTTGACGTGTGTGCTCTTATAATATTTGAACTTGGCATGCCAAGCTTGCACAAATAGAAGTTTGACCCATGGTCTTACAATGTTCATTGGTCGATGTATAAACTATGCGGTGTAAACTGCTGAAACTTGTGAAGTATGGCTTGGAACTATGTTTATTGGCTACAGTTTTCTGTTCGTGTAATAGAGAAAATATATTCTATACCTGGGAGTAGTTACATCCAATAGTGAGTTCGGGTATTTCTAAGTTTTCAAAAATTCTCAAAAAATCATGACAAGTAGAGAGTGATAAGTTATGATATTCTACAAATTTCATGACCAAACATGATCATATGTGAGAGAACAAAAAAAAAACTATATTCAGTCTGCAGCTTGTTTTTTTTTTTAAATATAGTTTTTTTCTTTTTTGTTCTCTCACATAAGGTCATGTTTGGTCTTGAAATTTTGTAGATCATAGGTATATTCCCTCTATATAACTGAGGGTGCATAATTAAATCTATATTTTATTTTTTTTATAATCTGGAACAGTATGCTGGAATAACCCAGTACCAAAATGTTCCATTCCAAGAACTAAACCAAAATGGCTGCCAAAATGGAATTTATAACTGAGACTTCAAGAATTCAGTACCAACACCAATTAAACACACATTGATGGGGAGGGCTTTCCAACAAACATCCTCTGTTCACTACACTTAGCAGATAATCAAACTGAGCACCCAAAGATCAACTACTGAAGTAAAGAAATTTCAAGAATCTGATACCAATCTCAATCAAACATGCATTGATGGGGAGAGCTTTCCAATCAAAGTGAAGAAAAAAGCATCTGTAGTATAATAAATTTCATATGGTGTACCCTAAGTGGTGTACTAGTACTATACCATACTGGATTATTCCAAATGCATCAGTAATACCATATCAGCAATCAACATAAAAAGCGATCAGACATAAAACTTGCACAAACCAGGATTAAGAAAGCAGGTAGATACCAACCTTCTGGTTTTCAGTGAGATTTTCTTCTGAAATGAACTGATCATCGCAAATCAAACCAGTAAACTCATAGATGTTATTGAATATTGCACCAACATTTCTTGAGTCACTTGCATGATATACATAGTGCTTTCCACTCAAACCACAAGTCTTTGCATGCTCAACAAGGCTTTCCCACATCTTATTTGACATGCCACTGCCAAGAATCTACACAGGACAAATAAAAAAAATAAAAAAGGTATTACATTATGATCAACCAAATGGATGAACTACATTCTAGTAACAGCATGGTATAACTTACGCTTCGTAACCTCTGTTGATCCCTAACAAGAAGCTGAAGAAAATCTTCGACTGTATAGATCCCACTAGAGTTTAACTTTTTGTGGAATGCACCATCCTTGCCAATCTTTTCTAATCTCCAAACATCATCCTTTAGAGCAGGAGGGTAGTGTTTTTTGTATACTAAAAACAATTGCAACTTAACATGCTTAGCAAAAACAATTGCAATACAATATGCTTAGCAACTAATGCTTAGATCATTTAAGAATAGGAGTAAATCGATAAAGTATGGCATAAACATACATTCTCCTCTGTGATCCTTAACAGTAAAAGCTTCTGTCTTTGCCTCCCTAACACGAATACCTTCACAAAAGCCTGGAGCAACCCTCAGCCCAAGTCTAAATTTCCTGCTTCTTATCCAGCTGGAGTTGTCAGTGAAGATAAGCTCCCCTATGGTTCCAACACCTTCTTTAAGTGTGACCTGAAGGTCACCAGTCAAAAGAGGCCTCTTCCCTTCACGCTCCTTGACAATGTGGTTCTCAAACTCCTCATCGGTCCAATCCCCATCTTCTTCTTTATTAAAATCACCCTCAAGCACAAGAACATCCAATTTGGCAAATGACTCAGGTCCTGAAGTCACGACATGTCCAGTTTTTGCATCCATCAGCACAACATGTATTGCTGCTCCCTGCTCGCCTTCCACTTTTCCACCAGTAAAGAGAGGGAGTGACAACCTAGTTCTAAATTGAAGCTGCAGATTTCTCCCATCTGGGCCTTCAATTCTTATGGGGGATGACCTGCTTTTATTTGGTATTACTATATAGTGTTTCAACAATTATAGAGCTCAAGGCTCAAGCTAATGTGGCAAAACCAAAACTGCAGAAATATATATCTATATTATCAGATTAGATTCACCCTAAAGAACAAGTTCACAATCTTGTACCTTCCTTGAATTCTACCAGGACCCAACTTGGCTAAAGCACGTTCTACCTCTTCACTGACCTATCCCAGCATATAACAAATGAAACTAATCAGAAAAGCCACCAAATATTGGCTCTAATAAAAATTCAATAACAGAAATTACAAGTGCTTCAACTCACAACTTTCCGGAGAATTGGCTCTAGTGATGAACAAAGCTTCTGCAAGCTGTCCAACTTGAGAGCTTCCACAATGACACTGCCATATGAACAACTTGCTGAACATTAAAAAATTTAAACTACCAGACAAATATCACAAAGTGTAGCGCATGTTCTAAATTCTACTTAAAATACTCTCCACAATTATTGGTCTCATTAGACTTTCAGATCGTTGTGTTCAGTAGATTAACAAAATAAATTGGTTGACAGAGCAAGATTTCATGTTGCATTTCAAACCCTTTGTTGTCCGTAGATGGCCTGACATGAAGCCAGACAGCACTCCAAAGAGTCCCCAGTCAAAGGCCTCGAATCTATCTGGACCACAGTACATTTTGGGGTTATAATTATCCTTTCAAGTCACTTCCTTCAGCTTGCAATGGTTAGCACACTGCACACATGCTATTTTCCAAGTTCCAATCCAATTTTTAGTTAACTAATTAAACTCGACATAGTTCAGTGAACCTTCGTTGCCCAATTCGAGCCAAGCTTACCAACAGCATTAGCAACCTTTGCTGCCTGGTTCGATCCAAACTAAGTGAATGATTCAAATTTCCACTGATTTAAGCTCCCCACAGCCCAATCTCACCAAAATCAAAACCCTAAGTAATTTTTGCGCCATACAAATGTACCACCACTCATCAAACAAAATCCAACCACCATACGCACCTTGCGAGGGCGGGAACACGGGGGCGCTTGGGGGCATGGCTGTCGTCGTCGCCGCCGCCTCCGGCGGTGGGGTCGAGCACGCGCTTCGAGCCCGACCGCTGCAGGCTCCTGGTCGGCCGCTGCATCGCACCAAAACCGTAACCCTCCCCTCCTCCTCCGCCGCCGCCGCAGCCGCCTCCTGTCAGATCTGCACCAACCACCACAAATCAAATCCGGATCAAAAAAATCCCAAAAAGAAAAAAAAAACTACGAATCAGCAACAAAGCCGAATCGGCGCAACGTGGTACCAAATCGTAACACTCCTTGCAAAAAATTAAAATTGGGCGAAAAAAATCGATGAGTAGAGGGAGCCAAGCGACTGGGCTAAGACTTCGTGCGAGCTCAGGGAGATCTGTGTTTGGAGTGTGGGACTGTATCTGTATGTGTGTATGTGTGAGCTTTGGCTCTCTATATCTATCTATTTCGTTATTTGTTTTACGTGCGCTGCTTCGCTCACGGGCTGTGACAATTGTACAACGTCTCTCCCTCGCTGACCGTAGGGCCTGCAGTCTTGGCCGGTGCCACGTGGCATTTCCTTGTGGGTATGCAAAGTGGATGACAGGTGGAGCAGGGGTATTGTGGGGCCCGTAGTCGGTGAGATATGGATTTGTGGGTGTTGTGGGGAGGTGTACTAGTGCGCTGGCGGCTTAGGGAAAAGATAGCCGGGTGTACGGCAGGATATTTTTTCCGGTGAGGATTTTGTGTACCGCGGCTATTGTTGGTTTCTTTCTCTGACAGAAGGGTCTGGAAAAGGATGGCCCAGTGGTCAGTTGGTTTTGACAGGATTAGTAGTCTGGCTGACAGGTGGGCCTAGTTCTACATTGGATCAAGGAGTTGGTAAACGACCACAGCCACTACTGTAGCTAGTCAAGGCTACACGGATCGTCTGTGGGCACTGATGCTGTGGTATTGTGGTGTGGTTTCCACCCGTGTAGCCATCATGTATGGTGCGGAAAAACTCTGATGCATAGTTTTTTATGTGATAGGTAAGGCGTATTTAAGTGGATTGATTCCAAGTACACCGCATGTCATCCCTAAAATATTGTTTATTGTTCATATATTTTACTATTTTTGTTTCCATTATTTATATAAATACCATTTTAATTCCGTAAAAATGTTTGATATGATAAATACAAATTCGAACCTAAATTATTTTCTATATAGTGCTGATAAGATCTCTATTACATTAATATTTTTAATGCAAAGAGAAAGAATATTGCTTCCAATAGTTTCCATATCCAACAAAGTATATGGAGTGAGATCATTTTAAGTGGTATTGTGAATGGATAAAGTTCTTTTTTTTTTGTTAAAGTTCGCATCATGCATGTTTATAATAAGACACCGATCATCTGTGTGCAAAGAGGGGGAAAGAGATGCTACACAGCATCAGAGTCATAAAAAAATGAGGACAAGGAAAAAAGTAAGAGAAAGAGATAACTTAAGTAAAAATTGAATATTAGCCAGCCTCAACATTCAAATCCTTAAAATATAGAGAGTTACATACTATCTTGCGTGTTATTGTGATAGCAGAGACATAGGATGCCATTGTTTTTAATGAATATATTTCATATTCTGATACATTGTTAATGCATTAAAATATTTCACATTTTTGCTATATTGTTGTATTATGATAATTGTTGTTTGAAATGAAGAGGCCTTCCACCGTTAATTGTTTGAATAGAGTTAGAAGCAATGGGTTTAATAAATAATGTGAAGTGGAGTTAAGAGTATTGGGTTTAACAAATGATCATGCATAGAGAAGATGATACAAAAGTTCACAATCAAAAGGAACAATCCAATGATTGTGGGAAAAAGATGTTATGGTTTAATGTATTGCTCCCGTAGGAATAAATTATATAGGTAAGAATTATTTAACATGTATTTTTTATAGTTAGTTGCATAATTAACTAATTTGAGTACTCTCTTTTTTTTCTAACAGGGTGCCACTAGACAAAGATATCAAGCTGATAAAGGGGTTATTATAATTTAAGACATTTATAGTCTTATAGAAAGTACGAAAAGCAATATTAGAAAAACTACAAGATGCTCATGAAGTGGTTTCTCTATCAAAAATCAACCCACAAATTAAACTACATGATCCTCGAAATAATGTGAATCGTGGGCCTCAGTTTGCACATTTATAGGCACAAACTCATAGAGTGATTAAAACAATTATGTGCTCAGAACATGCCAAATCAAAAGTTGTCTTGTTGGAGAAAAAAGTAGGAAACTTCGACAACCTTGCAAAGAGTAATCCTTGCAGCTTTCAACCATCAAAACAATTTCTATCCCCGTTTGACAAAGAGTATCGTATAAAAATAGAACACACAGAACAATGTAAAAACTGTTTGAGAGGAGATTTAATTCTATCCAGTAATATAAACAGAGTATTTAAAAGAATCCCATTTTTCAAACACAAAAAAAAAAGGAGTACTACAGTTGCATAAATAAATCATACATAAACAATCCACCTTCAATCATATACCACAATTATCTCAATCATTCAGGGAAAAGAAAATAAGAATCAACACAAACACATCTAAATAGTTATGGCCTTTCAATTTGTAGAGCATCTGAATAGTTCGACTATCTTTGTTAGTCGAACATCATTAATCTCTCTATCTTAGCTATTGTGATCTTTCAATTTTGGTTTTGTTAGCTTCCTCTTGCAAGGCCAAAGTTCCATTATAGGACTGAACCGTATCGTCTATTGAGAAGTCTTAAATATATGAGCAATCTTAAAATACGTACACCTGAAAGGTCCAATTGAAAGCCCAAGGAAAGCCTATCACTTTCAAAATCATACAGTCCATGAAGCAAATACACTAACTATACAAGTACGACCTATGTACTTCCAGTAGTTTGTAGATGCAAGAATACTTACCCAAAAGACTCCATCAGAACATCTAACTGGGCAAGAACCAGCAAGTCCCCAGCTGAATTGATATAGGTCATATGCTCTGATGATGCTTACAACTTATGAGAATTTCTCCTTCAAGAAGCAACGTAAAAAAAAAATGGGGGCACTTTGCATTACATGAAGAGAACAATGTAAGAGTTTGAGATGCATCCTTGAAGTAGCAGGCAAGCAAATGGAACTGAGAAAAGAAGCAATTCAGCAGCAATGATAGAGACAAATCTTGCAAACAGGCATCAAACTTATCACAAGTGTAGCTAAGAATGCGTAGACAGGCTTCCGTGATCGTTGAATACCATGAGCAGAATATTCGACTAAGTTTCATAAACTGATACATGACAATACAAGAACATGATTCAAATGCTCTACTCTACTTAGCTACAGTCTGCATCACAGCTTACAGGTTTAGACTGCCTTTGCCTAAGCTACCAGCGGAAGCATGTTAGCAACATGGCAATCTTTTTCCCTTCTGTTCATACAGAACCCACGAGAAATGCCATCACAGGATGATCCTGATCCATTGCAAGTGATGTTACAGAAATATGTGGCTGACAGAGATTGAAATCAAAATATGAAAGAAACAACATGCAAATCCGAAATGAAAAAAAGGGACTATAACTTCAGGGACAAGTCAATAATCTCATTTGCAAGCTCTTCATTGCCCACACCATCTTCAATGGCTTCACGGATCCTTGTGCCAGATGATGCTGCACCACCAGATCCTTGCACTGCCAGCCAAACCTCTTCATGATGCTTCTTTTCACTCCAGGCCTCGCTGACAGATTCAGCAGAGTGTCCAGGGCTTCCCTCCTTAGCCCCAGCATTTTCACCCTTCCCTTGGCCTATTGCTAGAGCAGCCTCTCGGCTCCTCTTCACAAGGTTACGTTGTAGCTTGTGCGCATTCTGGTGGCCACCTAGAGCCTGAGAGCTCCGGAACTTCTTAGGACAGTAGCAGCAGGAAAACGCTGTTGGAAGCCTCGGAGAAGATGGTGGATGAAGCGACAAGTTTAGGTTGAGCTCCTCACTGCCCATCTCCATGTCCATAAACTAAGATACAGCCAGAAATGGACTGGATGAACGATCAGCTGGTGGGAGAGCAAGTGGTTGGTACTTGCTCCTCCCTAGACTCATCAGGATACTATGGATATGTATTGGCTTGTGGGGAACTTACCTTAACATATATGCAGTTATATTAGTAGAGATGTATGAGACACATTTCTTTTGTTGGTTATTCTGTCTTTCTTGCCTAGTCACTATGTAGACACTTTCTGTTTGCTTTCACCCCAACTATTGTTTGATGTGTTCTGCATGGTACTGTGTTTGCAATACGAGGAGGGGACCAGACCAGGTCAGACGCAACACTAAACCTGGCATTTTATGGAGGAGGCTTCATAGGCTTAAAACATGGGTGGTGTCCCATGACTATGAGAATGAATTTGAATCTAGGAAGCTTGGAAGCATATAAATTACCTGGTCCCATCTCCACTTGTCATCTAGTTATATGCTCTACCAGACTAGAGCAGGCTTGACATAGAAGGCTACAACTTAATTTTACAATGGTGACAGTGGACCCTCCACTTAATTCATTGCTAGGCTGTCTACCTTGTTTTCTGAGAGTTCATAGCAATCAGATAAGAGATTTTAACAATGCCATTACGCCATAGAACTATTGTAGCCAATTATCTGTTTAAAATATATAGCAAAACAAGTTCACCATCATAAACCTGATTAGAAACCTATCAATGGCTAATAGTCATTTGATTGGTTTTTCCATGTAGAACTCAACCACTTCTTACTTGACCAAAGCATAGGACTGATTGCTCAAGAAAGAGGTAGAAGGACAGACCAACATGCAAACCACCATGATTAGTACAGCAGATTTCCTCCAGGTATGCATGGACCACAAGCCAACCCGACATATAGTACTCTAAATCAACCAAACGTTGCATCCATCTAAGTATCAATAATTATGTACTTATTTGTACAACTCCAGAACTGCCCACAAAAACAAGCTAGGAGGAGAGGACAGTTGGTAACTTCATTAGTACGTAGTGGCACTGGAGGTGTGCAACAATGAAGGTAAATTCATACAAGATAGTTGTCCATTGAATTACCTCTAGAACTGTTGCAATAGAACATTTCATCTGTTCAAACCCAGGGAATAATTATAGAGAAAACATGTCGGTATTTGCACATCATACTGGAACCTATGTAGAACCCCAATTTTGCCCGTACCAGATACATTTACTAGGTATACAGGATAGAAATACTAACTGAGTAGTGAGTATCATATCCATAAAGTTTACTTATTATATGTTGGCATAACATTAGAACAAAACATTGTTCAATACGTTAAATGACTGCTTTACTTAAATTACTCCAGGTTTAATAGGCATCATATACATATACATGTAGATCTATAATATTAACATGGATACACGATATATCCTGTTATATCTGCATCATAGGCATTTGAATTACCACTAATTGTTACTCATGTTCCTTGCACAGTACGCCTTCCACGGTACAATAGTGCTTCAGGCATGACAATTGCAACACCAAAGCACGACACTAGCACAAGACAATGTCGGAAGCATCAATTGTATTCAGTTACACTAAGATGTACAATCCAATCTTGCACCAATGATAGGTCCAAGCCGACGATTGGATCAATTTTTTTTTATTTTTTATACCTTAACTATTCATTAGTACTATTCCATTAGGCCCAGTACTCATGTAACTTCTTGTCAACTTGACAGCTGGGTCACAGCTCATACTTTTCTCGAGGAAATTAATTACAAGGATGCACTTCAATGTGACAAATTCCCAGAGCTCACGTATTTGCAGCATGCATTTGAACATGTGTGATGCTGATGCATTTGAACATGTGTGATGCTGATGCATTTGACCATAGATGCTCAAATGTGTTAAACAGGATATCATCGAAAAACTAATCCAAAAACAAGAACTGAATGAGCCCCAAATGATGAAATTTAGTTCAGACTCTGATAAGTTTCTCTTTCCAAACCTGGACTGATAGAGCCCAAGACTAATTAGCTTGTAGTAATACAGTTTACCTTTGAATCAAGCAACTTTTAGTAAAGCAAGAGAACAGTTAAGCTCCTTGATGAAGGCTTCATTTTTTGTTTGACAAGGTTTAAATCTATGCATCCTAAAAATCTCTATTTTGCTATCCTTGTTTTCAAGGTAGCCAACATATTTACATTCTTCTTCCTCTTCAATGAAGCAACCTTTTTTAGATGTGCTAGCAACTTCAGCTCTTGACTGTGATGTACCATACCAGAACACCTTTGAGAAAGGACAAGCTGCTAGTGTCGATTAAGAGCCCACGCCATTCATCATTCATGGCTCATTTTGGACTTGTCTGATTTTCATAATTTAATTCTCCAACACCACATAGAAGCAAAAACATCCTTTCCCCGCCAAAGTAGTACAAACATCGAGATTTATTTAGGGTTAGTAGAACCTAAATGCTATTGAGTTTGATAAGGTAGAAAAGACTATTTTGAGCTTCACCTTTGCAACTTACTTTTTTTCTTTGGGTGACTGTCTAAGAGAGTAGCATTAGCCAATTAGTTAGCGGATTATCATATACTTTATTTGTTGACTTGTAGCTGGAAGTCATTTTAATTTAGCCATTAGCACCCACTTTAATTCATCTAGATAATTTGTGCTTGTTTACTCAAATTAAATGAAAGGATGATTTGAGGAAGAATTTTATGTATTGTTAAATTTTTTTAATAATGTAAAAATTAAAAAGTGAAGCAAAGACGATGAATCTCACTAACTCTATACTTGTAGGAATGACACAAATTGGTGTCAATGGATCACTAATCGATGAATGGACCATCTATACTTATTAGCCTAGGATATGTTCAGCAATTCTATTGTCTCTTCTTTTTTTTTTGTCCTTTTTGAAACACTTTTCTGTTGTGATCATCTAACTTTCCTTGGGCATTTTCTTCATTCGGCGTTTCAATTTATTTAACATTTACATTACCAATTTTGTCGGGCGCTTGATTCCCCCAACATTGCAATTCTTGTATATCACCGTGAGAACAATGATCTAACAATTGCATACAACAAATGTTTCAACTGAGAGATAGTCCACATCTTCTGATGGTGTATTATTGACCTCGTACACATCAAATTGCTCATTACTAAAGTTCAACATAGTTAGTTTGACAATGTACTCTATCACCATCAATACAATAAACCTAGCACGCACGAAGTTGCTCATTATTGAAGTTCAGGGTAGTTCATTTGACAATGTCATAAAAACATTAATTTTCCACAGTACATCACCAGAACCCTTGGAACCAAGAATCCAAGAACCTAATTTTTATCTTCAGACTTCAGAATACCCACCATATTTATCATGACAAGGTAACCAAATCCACAAACAAGTCCTGCTTTCATAAACTACACTAATGTCCTTCTTGTTGACAGCACTACAAATGCCCACAAAACATCTCCCCCAATGTTCGATTGAACAGATTGGATCTTACACTTGCAATACAGCTAATTTACATCTCTATCCAACCATGGTGTAATTCCAACACAAAAAGATCAATCTTTTGCACCATGTCAAAATCAATTAACTCACAGGCGCATTCCATCAAACAGGTCATGATCCTACACCATTTCAATAACACCATACCTCTATGTCGGCTCGACGCCGAACACGCCATCCTTCCGGATGACAAACTCGCATGCCCGCTCAGGCAGGTGTGGCGCGAACGCTACCCTCATCCATCGCCGCGTCCCGCCGCCGCAGCCGTCCTCCTCCCGCGTCAAGAACAGCCGCGTGTTGACGCAGTTGGCCCACGCGAGCCCCAGTGCGGGGCTCACCCGTCGCCCCGACGACCAGACGACGGTGTTCCCGGCCTCCGCATTCTCTACTACGTCCACCACCTGGTTGGTCACCACCACCACGCACCCGTGCCTGCACGCTAGCTCCTTCAGCTTCGCGGCAATGCGGAACAAGAGAGCCGAGCGCCGCCTGAGTTCGGGGGCGGAGGCGTCGAATTCGGCGCGGAAGAGGGTGGCGATGGAGTCGACGATGATTAGGCGGATGGGGGGACGGCTCGGGGAGGGGTGGGAGAGGAGGACCTGGGCGCGGGCGAGAAGCGAGAAGAGGTCGTAGGGGGAGTGAGCGGCGGCGACGAGGACGTGATCGAGGAAGCCGGGCGGGGAGGGGAGGAGGCGGAGGCGGCGGAGGGGGAAGGGGAGGTCGGAATGGAGAAACAGGGACGAGGAGGAGAAGGGCGGGAGCGGCGCCAGGACGGCGAGCTGGAGGCATATCTGGGTCTTTCCGGAGGCCGACTCGCCGGCGAGCTCGGTGACAGAGGCGGCGGGGAGGCCGCCAGCGAGGAGACGGTCCAGGAGGGGGCAGCCCAGGGAGAGCTTGCGGGAAGGGAGGAGGAGGAGGGGATTCGCCGGCCGGATAACGCCTTCGCCGTAGCCGGCGGCGGTGGAGATGGAGGTGTGGGGATTCGGCGCCGGCGGCCGCATCGCCGCGGCGGTTGGGGGGTTTCGATTTGGGTTTGAACTTTGGAATGGATTCGCGGGTTTCGTTTAAGTTTGGATATAGGGCTGGATTGGGCCTGGCCCACTAATCGGTGCCTGAGAGGTATAGTTGGATTATGTGGTTTTGGAATAGCATGAGTATGCCTCTCCCACAATTAATCGAGCTTCTTAAAATTTTTTGTTCGAGCAAACAAGTATGTATGTATGACATTAATTTATTTAATTATTGAGGACTAATAAGTCATACTTAATTTGTATACTCAATTTTCAATAGTTGGAGTATCTAAGTATAACTAGTAAGACTTCAACTGGGCATATCAAAATTTGTTGTCTGATATCATGCTATCACTGACTTACATGTGAGTTCACCCCTTGTTTTAATAATCAATCTTGAGCGCTGTTATAAAACGGTCTAAGACGGCACTTAAGTGCCCGCTTAAGTAGTAAGCACTCTCTCCACTTATCTTTTATATAAATAATGAGAGTAAGTGATTTAGCGATTAAGCGAGTCACTCAAATAGTCAAGTGCCCGCTTAAATGCTTAAACAGCTCAAGTAGATAAAAACATATATATATTCTTTTATTTTTTGTTATCTAAAATAAGTTGGGTCACTCTTAACAATATTGCTCCATAGTAATCATTAATACCATCTATTTCTTCTTGATTTGTACACAACATGATTTATAATATTATGCATGTATTTTTTTAATATACAATCAGCTTTCAAAACTACATAAAACACTCACTTATCATGTAAATACTAAATAGTCACCTTAGTGATTTTTAGAACATTAATCTTGAGTTTAAAAAGCCTTCAACACAAAGATATAACATAACAATACATGAAAATAAATGTCTCTTTGGCCAAACTTCAACTATAACTCAAATAAATAAGTCTATTTTTGATCCTCTACTTTCAGCAAAAATCTAATTTTGGTTTTCTATTTTAAAATCATTCAACTTTCATTCTTCTATATTTAAAATCATATAATTCTCATCTAACGAATTATATTAAAAACTTAAAAACGACTTCAGCTTGTTCATACTTCTAATTTGATTTCTGACAGGACAACCTCCACCAACTCACAATTTATTGTGCAGTCTATTCTTAGTGGGAGCCATCCGATAGTTTCAAAGAACTTGATTCTTTAGCGTCATTAGGCTATCTCCAACACATCGGTGCTTTGCTTGACGTTTCAACAGAATATTCTCCAGTATATTTTGTGCCACGTATGCGAAGCACTATCTGAAGCACCACCCTTTTCCAACCCACCGGCGCTTCGCTTGGCGCTTCGCGAGGCACCTTCTCAAGCACCACCCTTCTACAACCCACCAGCGCTTCGCTTGGCGCTTCGCGTGGGGCCCGCACATACATTATTTATTACACATTAACAAATTGATAAAATAAAATTCAGATAATTCGAAGACAACAAATTAAAATAAAATTGTTGTAAATAACAAAAAAAATTTAAAATTATTTTTATTTAAATGGCACACGGGAAAAAATATGACATATACTAAATTAAAATTCGGCAACAGTCGGCCCTTAACAACCACACAAACAACTACTCATCGATACCGCCGGCCCCGAAACGCTGCCAGATGTGCTCGATAAGATCCCGTTTCAGTTGCCGATGTGTTGGGCGAGCACGGATCGCATTATTTCGATCTAGCATATGTTCAAAAATTGGCGGAGCAGTGCTGTGGATAGTAGGCGGTGTTACGGTTGATGTGCCTTGAGTATCGTACAATTGAGTGATCGGGTCATGAGAGTTCCGCTCATCCTCGATTATCATGTTATGGAGGATGACACACGCTTTCATGATATTGGCAAGAGTTGATTGTTGCCAAAATCGAGCGGGGCCGCGGACAATAGCAAATCGAGTTTGCAACACCCCAAATGCTCGCTCCACATCTTTTCTTGCCCCTTCTTGATGTTGTGCAAATAACTTGAGTTTGTCCGTTTGGGGCAAGGGTGCGGTCTTCACGAAGACAGCCCACTCGGGGTAAATACCGTCGGCCAAGTAGTACCCCATATTGTACTCTGTCCCATTAACAGAGTACTGAACCGTAGGAGCTTGACCGCGCAACACATCAGTGAAAAGGGGGATTGATTAAGCACGTTGATGTCGTTGTTGGATCCGGCGAGAAAAAAACTGGGCGGATTCGTTTACGCTATGCCCCAGCCCTTCGTTCGCCTTTGCCAGCGTTGTCGTCGGCCTCGATCACTCCGGGGGCCGAGCTATGTGGAGTCCCGGTATCTGATACAGACGTGGACTGCGAATTTTTGCTCGGTGGTTGAGGGGGCGAGATTCCTGTAGACATGGTCGGAGCTCCAACGTAATGAGGATTTTGGCCGTAAGGGCCGTAGGGGGATTGTGCGTATGGATGTGCATATGGATGTGGTTGGCCGTATGAAGGGGGTGCAGCATACGGTGGATAGCACATCGGGTATGGTGGAGGAGGAGGCTGAAAACTGGGCGGATTTTGACTGTTTGGCGCTTGGGAGTTCTCCTCATCTAAATTTGGTTCGCCAAACCAATTAACATAACCGCCGGGGGGATTATCGGCCATTGGAAATTTTACGGAAAATACTGGATGAACAGGAGAGTGCAAAGTGTGTGAGTTTTGGGTTGCTTGAGGGTAAATGAGCTGAAAATTGGGCATATTTATAGGCAGGGGGTCACACAAATTTTCAGGAATTTTTTGCAATTTTTTTGGAATTTTTTGAATTTTTTATGAATTTTTAACCTCAGAAATGAATAAATTAACTCCAACGGCTATTTTCAAACGGTTTAATTTAAACGGCTAATTTTTAAGTCACTGACAGGTGGGACCGAGGGCTAAAATATTCAAACGGCTAATTTTCCCAACCCCACCTCGAAACGGCCACTGACATGCGGGCCCTCTACACACGCTGGCCCACCTGACAGTGACACAGCACGCGCACCCGCGTGAAAC
The DNA here is from genome assembly GCA_019359835.1 of Pharus latifolius. NCBI lineage: Eukaryota > Viridiplantae > Streptophyta > Magnoliopsida > Poales > Poaceae > Pharus > Pharus latifolius. Next base: position 69,345,827 of record CM033320.1, on the reverse strand, counting down.
GCGTTCACACCAGCCACGCGTTTTGTGGGGCCCACCGCGCCTCGTCCCGCACCTGCACACCGCACACACACTCACTGTCACGTGGCCCCGAGATTCTTCTGGGCCTACCTGTCAGTAACATTTCACGGGAGGGTACGAAGCCACCGTTTCTCGCGCTGTGGGCCCCGCAAACCGCGTGACGATGCGTCCACGCGCGCTCCAACGGTGCCGCTTCGCCCAATCACGCGTCGAGGGCCCCACTTGTCAGAGCTTCACGGTTGCATCCTCGCGTGGCGTCGTCTCTCTCCCGTCGCGATTATTTTATTATTTTTTTCCGGTGGGACCCACATGTCAGGGCGTCGAGGATGAGGCGTTGGAGATAGCCTTAGACCTCGGAGGTCCTTTTTGTCATGTTTTTTTTCCTGCATTTTCTTTACTTGTCTTGTTCTTGGAAAGTAAAATCGAGAGATTCAATCGTCAACTCATCCACCATAGAACAATTGCACTAAGGACTAAGGACTAGTTATTACTGATGGTTAGGTAAAGTATATTTATATACAATCGTTTTTTACTTTATCCATTTCAAAATATAAAAAACTCTTTTTACTTTGACTGGTGTCATAATTCAACGCATCCAACAAAATCAAGGGCGTCTTGAATGTTCCTTTTCTATTTTGTGTACTGTAAATGTTGGGAGGGAGATCAAATTGACTGATATTTTCTTTTATATTTATTATTTAATATGTGTGCAAGTAAAATCTTTTAAATTTTAATCACTAATATAAAAAAATATCTAGATTCACCATATAAAAATTAATGATCAAAGCTACATCTTAGAACCTGTAAAAAATTTAAACGACAAATAGAAAACAATGGAGATAGTACTCCCTCCTTTGCTAAATAAAAGACATATAATTTTCTCAATTTTGTTGTAAAATATAAGATGTGTATGTGAAATTAATGATATTTTTTTTGTTATGTTCTCATTTATTACATAACGGAAGTATTAGTATGTTATATGATGCAATGGAGGTAGTAGTATGTTAGGATTCTTGGATGTGTGTTGGATGGAATTTTTTTAAAATAATCTAAAATAGAAAAAATCACCAAACTAACCCACAATTTTGCAAAATAGCAAAAATGACCTAAAAAAATTGTGATAAAGGATGTGACATAGTGGGAGGCTTGCCACGGTATCAAATCGTAACAGTCATGTTCAATTATACATGATTTTTCAATTTTTTCGATACCGATATCTTTTAATTATAATTTGATTGACGATCCATTTGAATAAGTGGAATTGTGAAGTTAAAATGATTAAATTAATATTGTCGTGGTAAAAAATACCTCGGCAGATTTGATGACGTGGCAACACGTGTTCCTCAACGCGTGCTGACCGTGCGACGGGTCATCACGCGCTGGACAATCACAGAGATTGACACAAGGGTTTATACAGGTTCAGGCCTCAGTGGAGGCCCTAGTCCTGTCGACGTGCTCCCGACACGCATCGGCTAGGGGAATCTCTCCCGGAGAGAGGTCTCCAGAGCACGCCTATTGGTTTTTATGATTGGAGTCAAATGAATGTCTTATGTTACAAAAGAGGGTTACAAGGGTACATATAGACCCCAAAAGACGCAAATTACTGAACTACCCTTGCTGCCACCGTAGGATCGGGGGCAAAACGGTCTTCTGACGAGGTCCAGGGCACCGATTTCTGGCACGTGGCGGCCCTTGAAATCGGTGCCCACCAGAGGAGCACAGGGGGAAAACTCTCCCGAGCCCGGAGAGGGGACTCCGGGAGAGGGGCTCTCCCTATCCCGGAGAAGGTGCGCCGGGGAAGTCTCTCCCGACCCCGGGGGAGGGCTCCGGGAGACGTCTTCCCCAGCCCGGAGAAGGGGCTCCGGGAGAGGAGCTCTCCCTAGCCCAGAGGAGGTGCGCCGGGGGAAGTCTCTCCCGAGCCCGGCGAAGGGCTCCGGGAGACGTCTTCCCCGGCCCGGAGAAGGGGCTCCGGGAGAGGAGCTCTCCCTAGCCCTGAGGAGGTGCACCGGGGGAAGTCTCTCCCAAGCCCGGGGGAGGGCTCCGGGAGACGTCTTCCCCGGCCCGGAGAAGGGGCTCCGGGAGAGGAGCTCTCCCTAGCCCTGAGGAGGTGCGCCGGGGGAGGTCTCTCCCGAGCCCGGGGGAGGGCTCCGGGAGACGTATTCCCCGGCCCGGAGAAGGGGCTCCGGGAGAGGAGCTCTCCCTAACCCGGAGGAGGTGCGCCGGGGGACGTCTCTCCCGAGCCCGGGGGAGGGCTCCGGGAGACGTATTCCCCGGCCCGGAGAAGGGGCTCCGGGAGAGGAGCTCTCCCTAGCCCTGAGGAGGTGCGCCGGGGGAGATCTCTCCCGGGCCCGGGGGAGGACTCCGGGAGACGTATTCCCCGGCCCAGAGAAGGGGCTCCGGGAGAGGAGCTCTCCCTAGCCCAGAGGAGGTGCGCCGGGGGACGTCTCTCCCGAGCCCGGGGGAGGGCTCCGGGAGACGTATTCCCCGGCCCGGAGAAGGGGCTCCGGGAGAGGAGCTCTCCCTACCCCGGAGGAGGTGCGCCGGGGGAAGTTTCTCTCAACCCCGGAGAGAGAACTCCCATGGTGACGTTTCTGGCATTGGCTAGTATTTTCCCCCAACAGAAGCCCCCCGCACCCCCGAGGACACTTTGATGTCGCCGGGGGGTGCGATTCGTTACCTTAGAAGCATGGCTCTCTCCCGGGGAGCGAATATAACATCCATAACTCGCCCTCGTCCGGGAGAGGAGCACTATTTAAGTTAGCCATATATTGCCTCGATGTTTGTGCGACCTTTCGTATTCACGGTGTAGATCCCTCGAGCTGACACGTGGCAGCCATCGAGGGCACCTCAGCTGCCTATATAAGGAGGGGCCCACCTCAAGGGAGGCACGTTTTCTTTCTCCTTAATCCTCATAATCCACCAAATTCTTCGGGAGTAACCTCTTCCCCGGTCGCTCTCTAGAACTAACTTCTCCCCCGGTTTCACAAAACCCTGCGGGAGACGAAATGGCGTCGAAGGGACGTGGGAAGGCTTCGGGTGTCCCGGAGGACGCAACCTCCGATTATCTCGGGACAACCGAGTTTTCGGCGGGGGACCGGGATACCCTCATCTCCCGGAGGATTTTTGCGGAGAGGGACATTCGCGTCCCGGCTGCGGGGGAGACGACCCCAAACCCCCGGGAAGGAGAAATTGTGGCCTTCATGGCCTTCATCCAGGCGGGCCTGCGGCTCCCGATCCACCCGCTTCTCCGGGATTTCCTCCGGGAGCACGGGATCGCCTTGAACCACCTAACACCCAACGTTCTCGTGAGAATGGGGTTGTTTCTGTGGTTAAGCGAGACAGCCGCCGGAGTGGAGGGGACCCTCCGCCTCTTCCAATACTTCTACCGGGTGCAAGCGAAGAGCTCCCCGGTGGTGAAGCACGGGCCCAAGTCTACTTGCGGCTCCGTGATGCTGAAATTCGCCCCCTCCCGGGCGGAAGAGTACCCGGTGGCCGCCTCCCAAGAGCACTGGGAGGGATGGAGCCGGAGATGGTTTTATCTCCGGGCGGGCGACCCGGAGATGATTTACTCCGTGAGGCCGGCGACATTAGGTCGTTCCCCCGGCCCTCCGGTGTTGACGATGGAGGAGCTAACCTCCGTCGCCAAAATGAAGGAGGCTCGCTCCCGGAGGAGCATGCGAGACTTAGCGGAGGAGCTGCTCTTCCTCCGGCTTAGTCCCTTCAGCCGGAGCAGGAAGGGTCCGGGACTGGGCCCGGAGCTTCGTCCCCCGAGATTCCCGGTGGCGCGGCGTAAGTTTCTTTTCTCCGGGAGTTCACACATCGCGGGGATTAGTTTTTAAAACTTTGCTTTTTGCAGTTAGGTCCTACAAGTCCACCCGGGAGAAGGCGGAGCACCTCCTCGGGAGGTACTACGAGGACGAGCACTCCCGGTGTCTCGCTGCCATCGGGGAGGGTCCCCCCCGGAACATCGTCTCCGAGGCCTTCGGGATGACCCTCCCAGAAAGGGTTCCACTTCCAACCCCGGGCTCCCACAGGCGGCGGGAGACGGGGGCGCTCCCGGCGGCCAAACGCGTTAAGACCGCGCAGGTACCGGGAGAGGGCTCCAATCAAGCCCACCCCCCTTCACCAGCACCGGCACAGAGGCCGGCGGGGACGCCCGATGCGCCGGGAAAGACAAGACCCCCGGGGCAGGTGAGGTTCTCCCCGGCCCAGGCGACCTCGGGGACGCCTCGAACGCCGGGGGAGGTGAGGCCATCTCCGGTCCAAAGTACGATGGCCCCCCGGCGACAGGGGGAGACTACTCCTCCGGCTCAAATCACCCCCCAGCGGGGGTCGCAGCCCCCGGAGCCGGGGCATGAAGAGAGCCCCACGGACACGGCCACGCTGGTCGCGCAACTTGATGCCCTGATGCCCTGGGGGCATCAGGCGTGTTCGACCACGTGGTCATGGAGGAGGATGAGTCCACCTCCGGGGACTACGACGCCACTCCTTCCCCGGAGCAAGCTCTCCGGGAGGATCCCCCGGGGGTGTACTTCCGGGGTGATGGCGCCTTCGCGCGCCTGGACGCGCTCTTCGCCCCCAACGTCGCATCTCTCCCGACGCCGCCTCCCGGGGGAACGAGCCATCCCGTCCCTCCAGGGAGTGGACCTTCGGCTACGCCACGCTCAGGAGGGGGAGCCCACCGGACGCTACAGCGCTCCCCTTGCGCCGGGGACGGGAGGTCCCCCGCCCCTCCCCCGGGAGACCTTCCCCAAGGCTCCGGGAGTGGGGTCGGTGACGGGGGCCTGCCAATGGGAGGCGACCCCCGTTCCCCGGCGAGGGGGGCGTGTCTCTTCTCCTCAGAGGAGACGCGCAAGCTCTCCTTGAGCCTCGTCACCCCCAAGGTGCGGGCTCATGTCCGAGAGGGCGGCATCGACGAGCGCTACGGAGAGGTCGTCTCCTTGGCTCTACAGGTAAGGACCTTTAACTCCACACCTTATTGCTTGCATTTGCTAATCCTTTTCTTCTCTTAGACCATCGCTGTAGCCCGCGCCGTCCGGACTCGCCTTGCCCGGGAGAGCGAGGACATGAGGGCGGCCTTAGCCTCCGCGGAAGCGGAGCACGACGCTGCCGTTCGGGAGAGGGACGCAGCCGTCCAAGCCCGGGAGAGGTTCGTCCGGGAGAGGGACGAGACCACCCAGGAGTTGGAGCGCGTCCGGGCGGAGTTGGCCCCTGCGGAGGCCGCCCGGGACACCGCCCTCCGGGAGCTGGAGGGAGTGCGGGAGCAACTCGCGTCCTCCGAGGGGGCTCACTCCCGGGCACTTCAAGAAGTGGAGTCCGCAGGAGCTCGAGCCCTCGTCTCGGCGGGGAATAGACTCCGGGCCACGCTGATTGGGCTCGGGGTCGAGTTCCGGGAGGAGGAGAATCCCCGCAACCCGCTGACTTCGTTGGCGGAGGCTCGCCGTTTCCTCACCCGGCATATCGCGGCGATCCCGGCGGCCGCGGATGCCCGAGCCCGAGCCCTTGCACCCACCACCACCGCGCTCGCGGCCTCTTTGGTGGAGTATCAGGGGGTCGGGGCCCAAGCCATCGGGCACCTCGTCCCCCGGAGCTTCCGGGAGTTCTATGAGCCCCGCCGAGCGGCGCTGGAGGGATTGGCGGGGGCTCTCTACGATCGGGTGATCGAGCCCCCAGGAGCGAGGCGTCCCCAAGCAACAGAAGGGGAAGTTTCGGGCGACGCCTCCTCCGGGGGGGACGACGCCGGGCAAGTATGAGGCTCTTGTCCCCCCTGGGTAGATTAGGGGATTTTTTTTTTGTGCATAGGATTTTTGCTCCCGGTAGTTCCGTAGGGGGAACCCCGGACTTGTAAATCATTTATCAATGAAATGAAAATTTTTGCTAAGTCGCGTCTTGTCATGGTCAGGTGTCCGGGGCGGGAGTCCCAGAGAAGGACGTGGAATTCACTCCCGTCTCCGGGAGTCTCGCCCCCGGTGTCCCCCGGGGGGGACAAGCTTTGCTCCGGTGGTTGCCCGATTGGCACTTGGCGAATTTTGACAATCACCGCGCGGAGTTGCCAGAACCTCCCCCGGAAGTGTGGGAGGCAATCCCCTTGCGCATCGAACCTCCCGAAGGGTATGAATGCTGGCCGGAGGACATGTTCAACGCCGCGAGGCGACGAATCCAGAGCTTGTACCGGGACATGGCGCGAGCTTGACAACAGGCTTAGGGGGTACTTGTTCACGTTAGATGTAGGTTGTCCCCCGTATGTCCTCCGGGAGTACTCAACTCCTGGTTGTACTCTGTAAGCCTACCGGGAGAGGCTGTCTCCCGGATTTTTTCCATGGAATAAAAAAGATCGCACTTTTCGTTGTTTCTAAATCACCGGGGGAGAGTATCCGGGGGATAACTACGGGGGAGCGAGGCTCCAGCGAGGCTCTACTTCCGGAGACGACTCTTCCGGGGGACGAAGATCCGGGGAGCAAGGCTCCACCCCCGGAGGACGAAGTTCCGGGAGAGGTTCCTCCTCTGGAGAACGAAGTTCCGGGGAGCAAGGCTCCACCTCCGGAGGACAAAGTTAAAACCGGGGGAGAGACTCCTCCGGAGAACGAAGATCCGGGGGAGAGGCTCCTCCTCCGGAGGACGAAAGTTCGGGGAGCAAGGCTCCACCTCCGGAGAACGAAGTTCCGGGGAGCAAGGCTCCACCTCCGGAAGACGAAGTTCCGGGGAGCAAGGCTCCACCTCCGGAGGACGAAGATCCGGGGGAGAGGCTCCTCCTCCGGAGACCACTCCTCCGGGGGACGAAGGTCCAGGGAGCGAGGCTCCACCTCCGGAGGACGAAGTTCCGGGGGAGAGACTCCTCCGAAGATCCGGGGGAGAGGCTCCTCCGGGGGACGAAAGTCCGGGGAGCAAGGGCTCCGTCTCCGGAGGATTCTAGATGCCTTAGATGCCTCCCGAACGGAATTTAGCTAGGTATTTCATCTCCTCTCCCTGCAGCGGGGGGTGACCTGAACAGGCGGCCCGCGCTGAAATCATAAGAAAATATCGCGGTTGTTCCCATGAGGGGTGGCACCCTCGAAGGGTTATCCTCGTGCAGGCGAGTGTGTGATAAAAGATCTATCGGTCGCCCGACCTAGATCGCTCCCGGAGGAGGAAGAGCATAAAAGCGAGCTCTAGAGTGTATGGGGGGGGACTAGTCCCCCAAAGTGACTCGCTACCTCGGTTCCTTGGGAACTAGGTTGCCGCTTACGCCCTCAGTCCACGAGGGGATATTGTAAGCCGCCCAAGGGGGAACGGGGCTCCCGCCGTCGGGACTTAAGGCTGAGCTGGAGCCTGTAGCTTCCTCGCGATGAGGGCATCCTCAGGGGGCATCCTCACGGGGAGGGCATCCTCGTGATGAGGGTATTGCCTCGGGGGCGATTAAAGAAGTCTGTACAAAAACACATGGAGAAAACCATTTGCATTGATTAAAACAAGCTGTTACAATGCCTCCACCCTCTGCGGGATCGCAGACAAAGGGGCGGAGGGCAAAAGGGGCCTTTGAGGCCATTGTTACAACTCACCGCGCCTTCCCCTTGTGAAATCCAAATAAGGGGAAGGGGGGAGGCTCGGAGACTAAGTGTAAAATTTGCGGAGCAGGTCCGCGTTCCATGTGTGCTTCAGCCCTTGGTCTTCGAGAGTAGAGAGCTTGTAAGCCCCCGAGCCAAGGATTGTGGAAATCCTGTATGGCCCTTCCCACTTTGGGCTGAGTTTCCCTTGGGCTTGAGGGTCGGTAACGCGCTTGAGGACAAGGTCCCCCAAACGGAAGGCCCTCCCCCGAACACGCTTGTTGTAGGCGCGCGCCATCTCGCGTTCGTAAATGGCGTTGCGGAGGAGGGCTCTGTCCCGCTCTTCTTCGACGAGGTCCACCTCCATCCTCTGGTTGTCTTCGTTGGCTTGAAACGCGGCTGCCGAGACTCCCTCGAGGAGTTCGACTCGCAGCGATCGGAAATTGATTTCCGAGGGTAGCACTGCCTCAGCCCCGTACACGAGCGAGAAGGGGGCACGCCCTGTTGCTCGGCTTGGGGTCGTTCGCATGGAGCAGAGAATGCTCAGGAGCTCGTCCGCCCATGCCCCACGCCTGGAGGCGCTTTGCTCCAGGCGGCGACGGAGCCCTTGGAGGATAACTCCATTGACGCGCTCAACCGCCCCATTGCTCTTGGGGTGAGCCACCGAGGCGAAGTGGAGGGTCGTACCCAAGTTCTGGCAGAACTCGCGAAAGATCGCCGAGTCGAACTGGGTTCCGTTATCCACGGTAATCTCGCGGGGGACCCCGAATCGGCATACTATGTTCTTCCAAAAGAACCTTTGCACCGCACGAGACGTGATGGCGGCGAGGGGCTCGGCCTCCACCCATTTGGAGAAGTAATCCACGGCCACAACCGTATACTTGTATCCCCCCAACGCTGGGGGGGAACGGGCCTAGGAGGTCCATTCCCTACCGCGCGAAGGGCCATGTGAGGGGGATTGCCTGCAGAGTTGCGGAGGGTAGGTTGGAGCCCTTTGCCATTTTTTGGCAAGCCCCGCAAGCAGAGACGAGGTCCCTTGCGTCGTAGGCGACCGTTGGCCAGTAGAAACCCTGGCGGATGGCTTTAGACGCGACGGCCCGGGGGCCGAGGTGAGAACCACAACACCCGAGGTGAATATCTTCAAGGAGCTGAACTCCCTCCTCCCGCGGGAGGCAGCGAAGCAGCGCCGAGGCTCCTCGCTTGTACAACGTCCCTTCTATCAGCACGTACGCTCGCGCCTTAGCGCGAAGGCGCTTGGCTTCGGCTTCATCGGAGGGCTCCCCCTCTCTCTTGATGCAAGAGATAAGGGGGGCCATCCAGGATGTGGCCCGGACGATTTCCGTGACGACGGGGTCGCGGGACTCAGAGTCCGGGTCGGGAGTCGTCGCGGAAGGTTTTGAGATGACTTCCAAGAAGGCCCCTTCGGGGAGAGGCCCCCGGGCACTTGCTGGGCACTTGCTGCCCTGGCAAGGGTGTCGGCTCGATCGTTGTCCCTACGCGGGATACGACGCGCCTCGAGGCCGTCGAAGTAGTTTTTCATCTTCCGGACCTCGTCAAGGTAGAGGCTCAAATTCGGGTCATGGCACAAGTAGGACTTGTCCATTTGACATACCACGAGTTGAGAATCCCCCTTGACGAGAAGGCGTCGGATGCCCAAAGAGCGGGCGAGGCATAGCCCTAGGAGAAGGGCCTCATACTCCGCGACATTGTTTGTCGCGGGGAACTCGAGCCTGGCTGCATATTCGAGGGTTCTCCCCTCGGGGCTTCGCAGGACTACTCCCGCGCCGGCTCCCGCCAGGCAGAGGGAGCCGTCAAAGAAGAGGGTCCAGTGGTCGTCGCGCGGCGGGGCTGCATGCGCTTCTTCTTCCAGCCCATGGACCGGAGCCCACTCGTCCACAAAGTCCGCAAGAACCTGCGATTTGATCGCGGTTCGTCCGGTAAGGGACAGCGAGAAGGGGGCTAGCTCAGCCCCCCATTTCCCTACCCGTCCGGTGGCTTCCTTGTTCCGAAGCACCTCTCCCAAAGGGAGAGAGGAAGGCACCGTGATAGGGTGGCCTAGGAAGTAGTGGCGGAGTTTCCTTGAGGCCATCAGGAGGGCATAACACACCTTCTCCATCTTCGTGTATCTCGTTTTAGCGCCTTGGAGAGCCTCGCTCACATAGTAAACGGGGCGTTGGTGCCCATCTTCTTCCTTGACGAGAACTGCGCTGACGGCGATCGGAGTGGCCGCGAGGTAGAGGAGTAGGGGCTCCCCCTAACGCAGGCTCACGAGCATTGGAGGGCTCGTGAGATATTTCTTCAGGTCCTCAAACGCAGCTTGTGCCTCGGGGGTCCAATGGAACCCCTCAAGGCTGCGGAGGATCTTGAAAAATTGGAGACCGCACTCCCCCGAGCGCGAGACGAAGCGACTTAACGCGGCCAAGCGGCCGGTAAGTAGTTGCACATCCTTGACAAAATGCGGCGGAGGCATGTCGAGGAGGGCCCGAATTTTTTCGGGATTGGCTTCGATGCCCCTTTGGGACACAAGGAAGCCAAGGAGTTTTCCTCCGCGAACGCCGAATGCACATTTTTCCGGGTTAAGCCTTAACCCGTACTTACGGAGATTGCGGAAGGTTTCTCCCAAGTCTTCAATATGAGTGGCCGAGCGCGCGCTCTTGACGACCGCATCGTCGACATACACTTCCACGTTGCGACCAATTTGATCCCTCAGGACCAAGCTCATCAGGCGCTGGAAAGTTGCCCCGGCGTTTTTCAACCCGAAAGGCATGTGGACATAACAGAAGGTGCCGAGGGGAGTTATAAAACTCGTCTTTTCCTCGTCCTCCTCCGCCATTCGGACTTGATGATAACCCGAATAGGCGTCCAAGAAACTCATCAGCTCGCATCCGGCGGTGGAATCCACTAGTTGGTCGATCCGCGGGAGCGGGAAGTCGTCTTTGGGGCAAGCTTTGTTGAGGTCGGTGAAGTCGACGCACATCCTCCACTTGCCGCTTGACTTCTTTACGAGGACGGGGTTCGCTAGCCATTCGGGGTGTAGGACCTCCCGAACGAACCCCGCCTTCCGGAGTTTAGCGATCTCCACTTTGATGGCCTCCTGCCTCTCGAGGGAGAGCTTCCTCATCTTCTGTTTCACCGGGGGGCGACCGGGTATTATTGCGAGCTTGTGCTCGATAACATCCCTGGGCACACCCCCCATGTCCGCGGGCTTCCATGCGAAGACGTCTGCGTTTTCGCGAAGAAAGTCGGCGAGTCACGTCGCGTGTTCCTCGGGGAGATCAGCCCCGACCTTGATGGTCTTCCCCTTGTCCTGGAAGAGAGATTTCCCGGAAGTCCCCCTCAGGGCGAGGCTTGGGAAGGAACTTCCCGGGGAGAGCAATTGGCACGTTTGGGGTCGGGGAGGAGCTCCCTCCCCCCGGGGCCTTGACCAGGTTAACGTCCCCGATCACTGCGGAGGCGCGCTCGTAGAGGGAGCGAGCCACACCTTGGTCACCATGCACTGAGATCACCCCGCTCGGCCCGGGGATCTTCATGCAAAGGTAGTTGTGATGGACCGCTGCTCCTAAGCGGTTGATGATGGTTCTCTCCATTATGGCGTTGTAGGAGGAGGGGAGATCCACCACGTCGAACCGAACCATTTCGGTCCGATAATTATCTGGGGTGCCGAATGTCATCAGGAGGTCGACCTTCCCCACGGGATGTATGGTTTTCCCCGGGACGAATCCTTGTAGGGGCCCTACCGCGGGTTGCAGGAGCTTCTCGTCCACCTGCATTTCTTTGAACGCCTTTAGGTAGAGGACGTTCGCGGAGCTCCCGCCGTCCACCAAGATTCGGGCAAGGCGGCAGTTGAACACGGTGGCTGAGACGATCAGCGCGTCATTGTGGGGGAAGCGCACCCCACTCGCGTCTTCGATGGTGAACGTCAACGGGACGTCCGACCATTTGGACGGCCGGGACGTGTTAACGGCCCCTATTACCTTCACCTCTCGCGCATACTCTTTGCGCTGGCGTTTGGAATCTCGCCTGGAGGCAGATCCCCCCACAATGACATTGATTTGCCTCTCGGAGGCTTGGAAGGGGAGCTCGTTGCTCGAACCCTTTTCCTGGCCTTGCTTCTGACGTCCCCCTGGGGGAGCGGGGAGCGCCGCCAAGGCTGGTGATGGAAGGGGTAAGGAGGTAGAGCCTCCTCCTCCTCCCCCCGGCCCATGTTGCTCAAGGAATGTCGCGAAATGGTTGAAGAGCGCGTGGCATTCTCGGGTTGCATGGGAGTTGGACTTGTGGTAAGCGCACCACAAAGTGGCTCCAGGCTCCTTGCCCTCTTGCGGACGGGAGGATCGGCTTCCTCCACCGCCTCTGGGCTTGGAAAAGGGGCGCTGTCCCCGGTTAGGCTCCCGAGAGCCGCCTCCGCCTTCGAGGACGAAAGTGTCCCGGGGCCTTGGCTCGTTGCGGGGCCCCCTCCGGGGACGTTTGTTGGAGGGGTCCTTCAAGTCCCTCTCCCCGGGGACGGAGGTCCCCTGGTGCTTCTTCCAGAGATCGTCTTCTTCGGCTCTCGCGTACTTTTCGAGTACGTTGAAGAGCTCGTCGGCGGAGGACGGGCAACTCCGGGAGAGTCTTCGGTGGAGCTCTCCCGGGAGAATGCCACTCTTGCACGCTTCAATCACAGTCGAGTCGGGGACGTGAGCCACCTTGCTCTTGATCTGCGCGAAGCGTTTGAAGAAACTTCGTATTGTCTCCCCCGACCGTTGGCGAACGGTGTATAGCTGCGACGAATCCAGGGGACGGATGTAATTCCCCTGGAATTTGCGCAAAATTCGCGCTTCAACTGCGCGAAGGACTTGATGGACCCGCTCTTAAGGTTATAGAACCATGATCGAGCTACTCTCGAGAGGTAGAGGGGGAAGACATTGCATTGGACGCTTTCGTCCCCCCCAACCGCCGAGATGGCCGTGGAGTACACCTGCACTAACTCGTAGGGGTCGGCCTCCCCGCTGTAGTGCTCGATATGGGGCGGCCGATATAGCTTCGGCCACCGAACACGCCGGAGGCGGCGGCAAAGGGGTTGGTTAGCCCCTTCCACTTCCTTTGGGGAGTTTGCATCGATATCCCCCTTCACAGGGGAAGCGCGTTCATTGTCCGAATCGGAAAGGGGTCCCAACGGACCGCCTGCCTTCCGGTATCGCCTTCGTTCTTCGGGGTTGGTGGAGCTCACCTCTTGTATCTCGGGGGGACCTCCGGAAGTGACGGAGGCCTCTTGCATGGGTCTTTTACCTTTGTCTGTAGGGACAAGGGAGGCGCGCTTGCGTGCGAGTGGTTCCCGGCCGTACCGGGACGGGGCGCCTTCGGACCTTGCCGCGCGCATGCGCTCCACCTCCTCCCGAGTGAACCGCGTTTGGTTCACCGGGGGAGCCCGAGGAGGGGGACCCGGGGGAGGAGGCGGATATGCGCCCGTCGCCGGTGCGGGAGAGGAATCGCGGGCCGGATGGGTCCTGGCTACGGAGACAGCCCGTGGCGTGGGAAGACTTCCCCACGGGGGAACGGCCTGTAATGTAGGGATCACCCCGGGGACACCTGTCGGGATAGGCGTAGTCCCAGGGGGGGGAATCCCTTCCGGGGCAAGGGACGGTTCGGAAACGGGAGAACCCTCGGGGAACGAAAGCCCTCCCGGCAGGGGGTAGCCCCCGGAGACGGGTGTGCCCCCCGGGATAGAAAGCCCTCCGGAGGTGGGAACGCCTCCCGGGAAAGGGTAGCCCCCGGAGACGGGCAGGCCCCCCGGGAGTGAAGGGCCTCCGGAAGTAGGGACGCTTCCCGGGAAAGGGTAGCCCCCGAAGACGGGCTGACCCCCCGGGAGTGAAGGACCTCCGGAAGTGGGGACGCCTCCCGGGAAAGGGTAGCCCCCGGAGACGGGCTGACCCCCCGGGAGTGAAGGACCACCGGAAGTGGGGACGCCTCCCGGGAAAGGGTAGCCCCCGGAGACGGGCTGACCCCCCGGGAGTGAAGGACCTCCATAAGTGGGGACGCCTCCCGGGAAAGGGTAGCCCCCGGAGACGGGCTGACCCCCCGGGAGTGAAGGACCTCCGGATGTGGGGGAGCTTCCCGGGAAGGGGAAAGCCCCCGGAGCGAAGAAGGCTCCCGGGTGTCCCATCATGAACGGAGGTGTCATCCCTCCGAACTGGAACGGGTGCGGGTACGCGGGGGCCGGAGCCCGCGCTACGGCGCGTAACAACTCCTCCAGAGTACGTTGTGCGCGAAGCTGGCCCTCCACCAGCGCCCCGAGTAGTGGGTCACCTGAAGTTGAAGGCATTACCTGGGAGACGCTTGGTCCTCCCAAACCGGAACCTTCAGGCAGGCTCGCAGGAGTCGTTCCCCCGCCGAGGGTGACGGGAGAATTGAGTGTTGCCTCCCCCCGAGTGTCCCCGGGAGGGGGTGTCGCGACGACGGCCCCTTGCGCGGGTGGTGCAGGGTTGCTAGGGCCGGCGTCGTTGGAGACGGAGGTTAAGTGCCTCATCCTTCTTGGAGCCATGACTATTTGTCACGAGTCCCCGCGGTCGGCGCCAACTGTCGTGGTAAAAAATACCTCGGCAGATTTGATAACGTGCGCAACACGTGTTCCTCAATGCGTGCTGACCGTGCGACGGGTCATCACGCGCTGGACAATCACAGAGATTGACACAAGGGTTTATACAGGTTCAGGCCTCAGTGGAGGCCCTAGTCCTGTCGACGTGCTCCCGACACGCGTCGGCTAGGGGAATCTCTCCCGGAGAGAGGTCTCCAGAGCACACCTATTGGTTTTTATGATTGGAGTCAAATGAATGTCTTAGGTTACAAAAGAGGGTTACAAGGGTATATATAGACCCCAAAAGACGCAAATTACTGAACTACCACTGCTGCCACCGTAGGATCGGGGGCAAAACGGTCTTCTGACGAGGTCCAGGGCACCGATTTCTGGCACGTGGCGGCCCTTGAAATCGGTGCCCACCAGAGGAGCACCGGGGGAAAACTCTCCCGAGCCCGGAGAGGGGACTCCGGGAGAGGGGCTCTCCCTATCCCGGAGAAGGTGCGCCGGGGGAAGTCTCTCCTGACCCCGGGGGAGGGCTCCGGGAGACGTCTTCCCCAGCCCAGAGAAGGGGCTCCGGGAGACGTCTTCCCCGGCCCTGAGGAGGTGCGCCGGGGGAGATCTCTCCCGAGTCCGGGGGAGGACTCCGGGAGACGTATTCTCCGGCCCGGAGAAGGGGCTCTGGGAGAGGAGCTCTCCCTAGCCCTGAGGAGGTGCGCCGGGGGACGTCTCTCCCGAGCCCGGGGGAGGGCTCCGGGAGACGTATTCTCCGGCCCGGAGAAGGGGCTCCGGGAGAGGAGCTCTCCCTAGCCCTGAGGAGGTGCGCCGGGGGAGGTCTCTCCCGAGCCCGGGGGAGGGCTCCGGGAGACGTATTCCCCGGCCCGGAGAAGGGGCTCCGGGAGAGGAGCTCTCCCTAGCCCAGAGGAGGTGCGCCGGGGGAGGTCTCTCCCGAGCCCGGGGGAGGGCTCCGGGAGACGTATTCCCCGGCCCGGAGAAGGGGCTCCGGGAGAGGAGCTCTCCCTAGCCCGGAGGAGGTGCGCCGGGGGAAGTTTCTCTCAACCCCGGAGAAAGAACTCCCATGGTGACGTTTCTGGCGTTGGCTAGTATTTTCCCCCAACAAATATAAATAGATCATCAACTGGAGTTATATATCATAAAATATAATATCTTGTTATATCTTAAAATATATAAGTTTGGTTGACGATCTGTTTGAATTAATTTGAATGTTTTGGTCTCACAATTTCAATGGTTCAAGCGAATTATCAATTAGAATTATAGATCAAAAGATATCAATATTAGAAGAATAAAAATTTCAATACAATTTAATCCGGAAGGAATGAACTCAAAATTTTCAATTCTTTCGAGATTGATATCTTGTCATATATAAGTTCAGTTGACGATCTATTTGTGTCGATTTGATTATTTTAACCTTACAATTCCAATGGTTCAAACGATAAATTAAAAACAAGAGATAGTACTCCTTCCTTTACAAAATAAAAAACATATAATTTTCTCAGTCTTTTTATAAAATATAAGACATGCATACAAAGTTAAAGATATTTTTCTATTATGTTCTCATATTTATTTTTTCTCTCTCTTTAGTATTTATAATTAATACTCACATTAAATATTCTCTCTTCTTTCCAAAATATTTATGATAAACACTAAATTAATCATTTTCACTTATAATTCTCTTTCAACTTATAGCTCTTTAATTGATGTTAGGATTATTTGATGGCTGTATTAACGTCAATAAATAAAAGCATATGCATGGCGTGTGTTCAATGCTCTCCAAATTGGCCGCGTCCCTTGTGATCCTCGCGTCACTTCTGATTCACGTCTAGGGTGACATATAGTTCACAATTTGATATTCTAGTGGCCTAATTATAGCGACTCTCCGTGTGGTTCCAATGACAACTACTAACGAAAAGAGAGAGGCGTACCTTCGACTTCTAAAAGCTAATAAACAACCGTATGATGAATCAACGACCTGCACACATATATGAGTGATTACATAATAGAACTTTCATCTGATACAGAAAGCATTATCGAGTGAACCGTCAGATTTATCAAATTCCACGCTCCCCACCCAAAAAAAAAATTAAAATGTCATAACCTTTGCAGACGTTGGCAATATTTGTAATTTTGTTGTATCACCTTCAACTTTAACGTGGATTCTCTCATATGAAACTCAATCATAGTCTAAATATTCTCAATTGAGTTTTATCTATGAAAAAAACTGCCACAAAAATTATTTCTGTTATATTTTTCCAACGATCCATCAACAATTGAGCTAATGAAACTATTGCAACAAAAAATCCTTGTCCTGGGTGTGAGATAGGACCATATGTCATCATCACCATTTGATGCAACGTACTTAACAACAAAAGAACTTGGCCTCCAAGGTAGATAAAAATGAAATACGAAACTTCTTTATAGGTGGAAAGTCTCTGAAAATTGTCTGATCAGTGGTGATAAATAATTTCAAATTCATCGAATCCACTCATATACATAATTTCACTCATATACATAATTTGATTAAATTAAAATATTTAATTAAAATCTAATAGTTCAGACTATTGTTGTGGAGTTTAAGATAGGTAGCTTCCTCCCCAGGGCACGTGCACATAGAGACACTCAGCCGCCCTCCCTCCTTCCTTCTTGGCTCCTTCCCGCACTGACACATATGACACATGCATAATTGTCCACGTGTCTCTGTCCACGTCACCAGAAGGTTCCTATATATTGGTGAGCTCCACTCAAAAACACTTACGTGCTGCTCCATTCAAAGATTCCAACGAAGGGTGCATGTCCCGCATGACACAAGATAGTACTGACGCAGGCGCCGCCGCTGGCATCGCGCCGGCGGTGTCGGCCCCGTACATGACGGGCGGCGGCGACGTCATGCTCGCCGGCATCCTCGTGGTCTTCGTTGCCCTCGCCCTCGCGCTCGTGGTCTGTCAGTACCTTGCCGTCCGCGGCCGCGGTGTCCAGGCGTCGCCTAGCCGCCGGGGCGGCGGGATAGTTGTTGGCGCCGGAGACCGGGGCGTCGACCCGGAGGTGCTCCGGTCGCTGCCGGTCACTGTGTACCGGGCGAAGGACACCGCCTTGGCGGTGGAGTGTGCAGTGTGCCTCGCCGAGCTCGAGGATGGCGAGGAGGCGAGGTTCTTGCCGGGGTGCGGCCACGAATTCCACGCCGAGTGCATCGACTTGTGGCTGTACTCCCACGTCACATGCCCGCTCTGCCGCCTCACCGTCGGCAAGACCGATGTGTCGCCGGCGCCTCCGCTGGCTCTCCCTCCCGTCCCGCCGGAACCGGCGAGATATGCCACGACGTCCTTGCCCTTGCCCGTCAGCGTTATGTTCTCGGGAGCCGACCAGGGCGCGGTGACCGCGGTCACCATCACTGCGGGCGATCACTCAAGCTCTTCCGGTTGCACGGCCGAGCTGGTGATCGAGATACCGGAGTTGGCGCCAGCGCCAGCGCCTGCACCCGACGCGTCGAAGACCCCAGGTTCGGAGAGGCTGAGGTCGCTGGGGAGGCTGTGGAGCTGTGGACGGCAAGGGGCGGGAAGTAGTGCCGGCTCAGGAGCTGACATAGAGCAAGGCCTCGGCATTGGCTCGCCACGGGAAGGTGCGACTCCAAGAGCTGCGTAGCGAGAACTAAATCAAATTCTTCTGTACATATCATCGAATTGATTTCAATAATGTCGGAAAAAATTTGTCAATGGAAGACTACTACAGTCATATGCATATAAAAAGATGGAATGATTTAAAAACTACGTTATATCGGACGATTGTAGTGATGTAGCACGCAGGGAGCTAACCAAACTTCATAAAAATTTTATGTGTTCTTTATATTCCTATTTTTTTTTTTGGCAGGCCTAATCTTTGTTCTCTCAGCCAGCCCTCCAATCCTACCACTAAATATTCTCAGCTAATCTGTGGAGTAAATTGAGAAGTTAAAATTTCTCATCCCGTAAAAAGAACAAATAACAAAAAAAAAAGTTAAAATTGGCCGGTTAACAAAATATTTAGTTTGATTTACTGTAATTCTTTTTGTTTGAAGTATGTAAATGCCTAGGGTCAAACACACTATCACTTCACTCTCTTGAGGGATGCACAACACATATTAACTGTTAAGATTAACCTCAATTGTATTAGGGTCAAAAACTCAGTATTTATAGATACAATAGTCTAAGAGTTAAAGTCAGATTTAGACACAACTCCAATACATATACACATATACACATATACGTAACACCCCCCCTCAAACTCAAGGCGGCTCAAACGTATTGAGTTTGGAAAGACTGAACTCATGACGATCGCGTGTCTGTGGCTTGGTGAAGAAGTCGGCAACCTGAAGATCAGATGCCACATACTGAAGATCAATAGTACCGTGCTCACAATGATGGCGAGTAAAGAAGGCATCAACACCAATATGTTTGGTTAACTCATGCTTCACAGGATCATGCGCAATCTGGATGGCACTCGTGTTGTCACATAAAAGTGACGTAGGAGCAGTGCAAGTCACACCGAAATCAGCAAGAAGCCAACGAAGCCATATGATCTCAGCAGTAGTCGTAGCCAAAGCACGAAGCTCAGCCTCTGTACTAGAACGAGAAACAGCGGTCTGTTTCTTGGACTTCCAAGCAAGCAGAGAAGTGCCCATGAAGATGCAATAGCCAGTGATAAAACACCGATCAGTAGCATCACTCGCCCAAGTAGAGTCAGAGTAAGCATGTAGCTGAAGCGGATTGGTCCGGGCATAGAACAGTCCACGGGAAGAAGTGCCACGTAAATAGCAAAGTACTCGAACGAGATGACTGTAATGTACCAAGGTGAGAGCACTGACAAACTGACTAAGAACACTAACAGCATGTGAAATATCCGGCCTAGTGACAGCCAGATACACCAGACTCCCAACAATGTGACGGTATCGAGAGGGATCCTCAAGAGGAGAGCCATCAGTGGGTTGCAGTTGCAGATGCAACTCCATGGGTGTAGCAGCTGTACGAGTGTCAGTGAGACCAGAACGAGCAAGCAGATCAAGAACATACCGTTCTTGAGATAAGTAGTAGCCATCTGCAGTAGAAAGAACCTGAATACCCAAAAAATAGCCCAAAGGACCCAGATCAGACATCTGGAACTGCTCACTGAGACGTGCCTTAACAAAGGCAACATACTGCTCATCATCCCCGGTAATCAACATATCATCAATATAGAGTAAGATAAGCGTCCGACCACGAGCAGAAGTGTGAACAAACAGGGCTGGATCATGAGTACTAGCAACAAAACCAGCAGCGAGAAGGACTGAACTGAAGCGAGCAAACCAAGCACGAGGCGCTTGTTTAAGACCATACAAAGCACGACGAAGACGACAAACATGGCCAGTAGGTGCAGTATAACCAGGTGGTGGCTGCATATAGACTACCTCCTGAAGATCACCGTGAAGAAACGCATTCTTCACATCCATCTGAGAAATAGCCTACTGACGAGTAGCAGCAACGGCAACGAGAGTACGCACCGTGGTCATATGAGCAACAGGAGCAAACGTCTCCTCATAGTCTCGGCCATACTATTGCTGAAATCCCCGTGCAACAAGACGCGCTTTATAGCGCTCAATAGAACCATCCGATCGTGTCTTGATTTTGAAAACCCATTTACAAGTAATGGGCACTGCATCTGTGGGTAAAGGAACAACATCCCAAGTCCCTGTACGCTCCAAAGCTGAGAGCTCCTCGGTCATGGCTAGCTGCCACTTAGGAATGTGAGCCGCATCCTGATAGCGACGAGGCTCCTGAACATCACTGGTGACAAGCATACTGTAACGAGTAGGAGGGAAAATCGTACTGCGATCACGAAGTGCATACCTGGGTGATGATGATGCTAGCAGATCATCGGTAGAAGTCTCATCCGAAGAGGCCAAATCACTAGTAGCAGAATCCAAAGAGATCTCAGGAGAGGAAGAAGACAAAGAGTCAGAAGACGAAGAAGACAAAGTCTCAGAAGATGAAGGCTGGACTATAGAAAGCAGTGGAACAGGTGGAGAGCTATGATCAGACGGAGAAGCGGAAGCAGAGGAAG
Source organism: Pharus latifolius (assembly GCA_019359835.1). NCBI lineage: Eukaryota > Viridiplantae > Streptophyta > Magnoliopsida > Poales > Poaceae > Pharus > Pharus latifolius. Next base: position 69,325,649 of record CM033320.1, on the reverse strand, counting down.
GGGAAGAAGGACAAAGAGAATAGGAGGGGATGGAGAGAAAACTGATGGACTCTGTGGGAACAGATGAATGAGAAGAAGAAGAATAAAAGAAAGGTCGACTCTCATCAAAAGTGACATCTCGAGAGAAACGAAGACGACGAGCAGAGGGATCATAACAACGATAACCCTTATGCTCACGACTGTAACCAAGAAAAACACACTCAACAGATTGAGCGGTCAACTTGGTACGCTCATGAGGAGGAAGGAGGACATAGCACGCACACCCAAAGACTCGAAGATGTGCATATGTCGGAGGGGTGGAAAACAGAAGCTGAGAAGGAACCCGACCGTTGAGACTAGTGGACGGCTGTATATTTATAAGATACACAGCCGTTGAAATAGCCTCAGCCCAGAAGGAGTGAGGAACAAAAGAGGCAAGCATAAGAGTACGAGCGGTCTCAATAATGTGACGGTGTTTGCGTTCAGCAACACCATTTTGAGCATGAGCACCTGGACAAGATAACTGAGGAAGGGTACCCTCATCCGAGAGAAACTGTCGAAATGATGTGGACAAGTACTCGCCTCCAGAATCAGAGCGAAAAGTCTGAATGGAGCAAGAAAACTGAGTATGGACCATACGAGCAAAAGACTGGTAAATAGATAACAACTGGCCACGATGTTTCATGAAATAAATCCAGCAATAGCGAGAGAAATCATCAATAAAAATCACATAATATTTATGTCCACCTTTCGAAACAAAAGGAGCAGGACCCCATACATCGGAATGAATAAGCTGAAAAACACGACTTGACCTAGAAGTACTAGTAGGATACGGACGTTGTAGCTGTTTGCCAAGCTTACAACCCGAACAAGATAAAGAACTATCAGAAGTGACAGGACCTAAAACACCCTGACGCACTAAACTAGATAAGCGAGGGTTAGAAAGGTGACCCAGACGATGATGCCACTGGTGAAAGCTGATAGACGACGCAGAGACAAACGCGAAGACTGAAGGAGTGGAGACCGAAGTAGCAGTGGGCGGAGAAGAAACCGGAAGATGTAGATAATCAAGGTGGTACAGACTCTTGGGGCTACTGTGAAGTCGGCCACGTCCAATGAGAGCTCCCGTCCGACGATCCTGCACATAGCAAAAAGAATCATCAAACCCAATAAAACACTTCAACCGAGCAAGCTGAGAGACAGACATAAGGCACAGCTTCAGCTGTGGTACACAAGAGACATCAGAAACAGTAAACTGAGTGGTAGAAATGATGCCTTGATGTGTAACCGGTAAAGTAGTGCCATCAGCTGTCTGAACAGAAGTATGATCCTGGGACGGCCGACATGACCGTAATCCGGAACAATCAGACATCATATGGAAAGACGCCCCTGAATCCAGAACCCAGGGACTAGCTGTACCTGAAGATGGGGTAGAGTGAACTGCAGCCCCAGCAGAAGACGAGGAGGGTATAGTAGTCTGGCGCTATAAAAGAGTATGAAGCTGGCGCAGCTCTGCAGCAGTGAGAGGAGCCGGCTGATTAGAGGATGTGTTAGAAGACACAGCAGAAGTAGAACGGCCACGGCGAGCGGCACGATCACGCTCAAACTGAGCCTTCAGCTCTGGATGAAGACTGAAGCAGCGCTGAACAGTATGGCCCGGCTTCTTACAGTGTGAACAGACCGCAGGGGCACGCGCCTCAGTGCGCAGAGAAGTCGAACTAGAACGTGACATAGCCAGCACCGTAGAAGGTGATGAGGTGAAGTGAGACGCCAAAGATCGCAGTCGAGTCTCCTCAGCAACAAGGGGCCGGACAGTCTCTTCCAAAGTGCAGAGGGTCTCACGATTCAGAAGTTGAGAGCGAACCATCTCAAACTCTGACTGAAGACGCATCAGAAACTGAAAAACACGCTCCTCTCCCCTATACCGAAGGGTGAGAGGTCCGGCATCGGTGGGTGCCATAGAATCCAGCTGACGCCAAATCTTGCAGAGCTGACTGTAAAACTCCTCCACAGTCTGATCGCCCTGCTGAGAAGCAGAAAGTTGCTGGCAAAGAGACCAGCGAAGGGCATGACCCACCTGTCGGTAGCGAGTAGCAAGAAAATCCCATATATCATGACAGGTGGGTAAAGAATCAATACTCAGCCGAATGTCCGACGAAGTACTCTGCATAATAAGACACTTGACTCTGGCTTCATCACGTAGCCAAGTAGATAAAGTACGATCACTGGGGAGTGGCTGGCGACGTGTCCCGTCTACATGTCCACGCAGGCCAAAACCATCAAGAAGAGATGTCATGACAATAGACCACTCGCGATAATCAGCAGTACTTTTGAGTTTCATATCACAGAGCGGTAGGGAGAAACCTCCTGAAGAAACTGAAGATGTCATACCGGCGGAGGAAGGGAGCATAAGATCCGAGGAGACAGACGACATAAATTGAAAGGAACACACACAAAAAGGGTGTAGCACTTTTTTTTTTTTTTTGGATCGGGAGGATGGCCGCTGGGGAGGAGGCGCCGACGAGGGCCGAACGGCGCGGGATGGGGGCGCACGGCAAGAGGCGGCGAGCCGCCGACGAGGGCCGAACGGCGCGGGACGGGGGCGCACGGCAGGAGGCGGCGCCGGATCTGCGCCGGACGGACGGGGGCGCACGGCGCCGGATCTGCGCCGGACGGGGGCGCGGGAGGGCACACGGCAGACGGAGGCACGCCGGATCAGGCTTGGGGAGGCGGCGCCGGACGTTGGTTTCGTGGGCGCCGACGAGGGCCGAACGGCGGGCGCGGGGCACCGGACGGGGGCGCACGACAGGAGGCGACGCCGGACGCTGGGCACGAGACGGCGCGGCGCCGGATCTGCGGGAGGGCGCGCGGCGAACAGGGCCTGGAAGCGGCGGGGAGTCGGACAAGGCACGTGGATCTGACGGCGGCGGCGACGACGACGACGGCGGCGGCGAATACATCAAGAACCACGAGAGGTTAGGGTTAGAGTTGTGAGACTTGGCTCTGATACCATGTTAAGATTAACCTCAATTGTATTAGGGTCAAAAGCCCAGTATTTATAGATACAATAGCCTAAGAGCTAAAATCAGATTTAGACACAACTCCAATACATATACACATATACACATATACGTAACATTAACATACTTACATTTTCATCTTGTCTTTTACCTTCTCGTGTATTTATATATCTTCATAAGACAAATGCTCAAAATTTCTCCTCTTAACACACACCTATAGGTAGTAACATCAGTTTCCAGTCCGCACTATGCTCTGCACACCTAGCTCGCATGCGCATGTATAGCTACGAGCCTTCTCTGATATATTTGTAATGCTATATAGTCCAACATATCATCACTGTGTCCCTACATGGGACGCACAACACACACGCACGAGCTCACATGTGCTTTCCATTCTTGTTTTCTGCAAAAAGATTAACTTAGAGTTAATAAACTTAGTCTAAGTGGCCTTATAACCTTACATACACATCTTCCTCACCTTGAAGTATCAAGGTGGAACTAAACTTTAGGTTAGTAATCTCATAGTATCTTTCTGAATATTTCAGAATAAAAAAGAGCATAAAATATGACATGATTACATGAGTGCTTCATTCAACGAGTATTAATGATATTTTAGCATGAATTAAAGTCCGCAAGGATTATTAAAGTAGATCAAAGCACACTACTAGATTTGGTAGTATTTTTTCTGCCCTATATATCTTTTTTTTTAAACAGTCTATCTCTTACTACATTATTACATGCAAGATACAATAAATCAAATACCATCTATTCTATTATATCTCTTCAATTAGTTCTATTCATGTCATCATACAAACTATGCTCACGACAATGCGAACAACCAGACGCGCCATCCCTTAGGGCCTGTTTGGATAGTCCCGGATTGGGCCGGATCCGGCCCAACCGGCGGCAACAAAATCCCACCCGGAATTAAATTCGGGCCAGCTAAAAATCGCGTTTGGGTCGGGTGGGAACCGAAAAATTCCGGCCCAAACCCACTGGATCGGCCGGGAAAAAACTAATTGTCTGTCGAGGCAATTTTTTTTTTCCCACTCTCTCTCTCGCGGCTGCTCCCTCTCGCGACGGCGCCTCCCCACGATCTCTCTCGCGATCTCTCTCGCCGCCGCCTACTCCTCCCCTCGCAGCTCCTCGACTCCGTCGCCTACCCCTCCCCGCACGACGCCGTCAACCCCTCTCCGGTGAGATCATCCCCTCCCCATCTAGGGTTTCGCAGATCTAGGGTTCTCATATCTAGGGTTTCTCAGATCTATGCAATTTTTTGATTTGTATGCACTGAACGTGCAGATCTAGCCGACACCGGGGAGGAGGACCGCCTGAGAGTAGCGTCGCGCCAGTGCCGCCTGAGATCTGTGACGGGGTGTTTTCTCTCTCAAATCGGAGCAAATCAGAGCAAGAACACAAGCGCCTGGAAATCTTTGATCCAGGTACATGGAAATCTCCAACTCTTCTCTCCATCTCTTCTTTTCAATAGATCTATCTGCGTGTTATTTTCTTCTGTTCAGATCTTCACATATCTTCACAGATCTTCACATATCTTCACAGATCTTCACATTCGGAGCAGATCAGAGCAAGAACACATTCGGAGCAGATCATATCTTCACAGATCTTCATCCAGGTACATATCAATCTTCAATTCTTCTCCCCATCTCTTCTTTTCAGCAGATCTATTTGCTTGTGTCCAAGTGTTCATCTGTTATCATCTGTTATAGTTGGAAATTTCTTCACTCTGATGATTCTATTCTTCAATTTGATCATCTTTGCATGTTATTTTGCTCTGTCACTAGTAGCAATAGAACTTGATTTAAGTTAGAGCTGAACTTTGCCACAATAATCTTGCTACTCTGTATCAAACTACATGACAGTTTTATTTTCTTGCTGTTTTGTATGTGCTTAACAATTGAGGCTACTGCAGTATGTGGTACAGAATATGGCCGTAATACGTCAAACCTAGTCCATAACTGCCATAATTTCTGCAAACTATCTAGCTTCCATCCTTGATTTGGAATGAGCATTAGTATGTTTTCCAATGAGACTATTGCATGCTTTGTGAAAATATGCAAATTGTTCTTGTACTCAGTTATTTAGTTTCTTCTTTATATACAAATTGTTCTTGATTTGCTACTGACTAAGTGAATATATAGAATGTCATTGGTATCATACTGATTGCTGCCATGCCACTTTGTGCTGTTTGGAGATTCTTATTTCATATCATGCAATTGTCTATACCAATGTATTTGATATATAGATAATAGATATGTTTATTGCTTACTGGTGATGCAAATGTCACTTTTTCTCTAATGTTTTTTTTTTTCAATGTTGCTTACTGGTGGGGATCAATTTGAACTGAATATAGTTTGAACAATCTGGTTTGTACTCAGTTTGTACTGAATACAAACTGCAGTAAGGTATAGTGGGGATAATGGTGAAGCTGCAGTCAGGGAGTTGTTAGCAGAGATCTTGATGTCCATTGGGGTGGATAGAAAAGAAGACGAGTTGGGATCGGAGCGGAATGTCCTGCGATCATCTAGCTGCACGGCGTTGGGTGCCCCACAGCTGAGGAGGTAGTTGTCACGAGGTACAAATCGATCTGCTGGTGATAGAATTGCATTTGTAGTGGTTATAGTGGTGATGGCAAATAGGAAGAGCATAGAAAAGAGCATGCTTCTGTTGCCTCTAGCGTGTGGAGCAAAATGTACTGGTGGCCTCTCATGAAAGGAGGAAAGAGTTCTTAGGATTGAGAAGAAGAGAGGAAAAGGAGGCAGGATGAATGAAGGAAAACTTTGGTTTTTGGAGGGAATGGGTGCTAAGAGAGAGAGAAGATATTGGTTGGATGCACGTTCAGATGAGATCAGTCAATATCTAAATTTTATATCAGATGACTAACTTGTTTATCTATATTTTTTTCTTTGGAGCTCGTGTACTGAAACAATGGATGGATGTTTATTGTATTTTGATAGGGGAACCGGTCGACCAGGCTAATCACTACCAAGTACATATACTGGAAGTATTATGTATTGGATGTAATTCGTAGTACTGATATATTATGTATTGAGGTATTATGTGCTTGATTATTAATGGATAGTATTATCTCAATTATGTATTGGATTATGTACTGATATATTACCTCAATTTTTGAAGATATAATTTTTTAATATCTTTTATTAATGGGTAGGATTTTTCTCCCGGTCACCCAAACAGCTGGTGGAAAATTTTCCCATTAGGAATTTTATCCCACCGGGATTTTTTGACATCCCATGGGATTACAAAAATCCCGGCCGGGATTTTTTTTGACATGGAAAAAAATCACGGTCACCCAAACAAGCCCTTAGTGTGTAAACATAAGACGGTTCACCTAGCTCTTCAATCTGTCACCCGTACCACCTTTGAGTAACAGCACATGAGAACAACAGAAAAACTTGGCCCTCAAGCCATGCACCTGTACTTGTCACGGTCCACGTACACTTGTCGCTGCCATGTCATCAGATGGTCCCTATATATAGGATCTCATGATTTTCATCCCAAGAACACCGCCATGGCACAAGATCCTGACGAAGGCACCGCCTTGCTGTCGCAGGGCAGCGATGCCGGCGGCATTGTGCCGTCGGTGAAAGCGAGGGCGACGTCGGACGGCGGCGACATCATGGTCGCTGGCATCCTTATGCTCTTCGGGGCCCTCGCCCTCGCTCTCTATAATTACCTTGTCATCCGTTGTGACTATGTACAGGCGTCGCCGAGGAGCCGACATGGTGCGCACGGCATATGTTGGCGCCGGTGATAGGGGTGCGGACCTCGAGGTGGTCTGGTCGCTGCCAGTTACAGTGTACCATGCGACAGACTCGGCAGAGGTTGTGGAGTGCGCGGTGTGCATCGCCGAGCTCGCGGACGGCGAGGAGGTCAGGTTCTTGCCCGGTGCAACCACGGCTTCTACGCCGAGTTCATCAACTTGTGGGTGAGCTCCTACACCACATGCCCCGCTATGCCACGTGTCACCTTCTGACGACTCCGCTAGCTCTTCCTCCCGTACAGCTGGCCTAGCGGCTAGCTATGCTAGGACGTCCTTGCCCCCCGTGAGCGCCGCGCCATTCTCTGGTCGCTGTGACCACGCACGGTCACCATCACTGCCGGTCATTGCTCAAGCTCTTCCGGTTGCACATCCATGCTGGAGATCAAGATGTTACTGTTTAACTTTTCTAAATAGCTATATATCTCATAAGACACTAGTTTTTCTAATGAGAAGTTTGTGAGAGTATATGGAGAAAAGAATTTCTTTTAAATAATCTATTAAAAAATCAAATTTCAAAAATAACATTTTAAAAAAATTATAAAAATGACTTTCAATCGCTTGGCCAGCCGCAACTGACTTTCAATCAATAATTGAACCAATGACTGAAAACGTAGCACTTGCACACATATTGCGTTGGCTAGTGGCGGTGTGCCTGGGTACCATGCCAACTTTCAATTGCTAGTCAGGCTAGCAACTAAAAGTTAGCCTGAAAGGTTGTCTGTTGGTTGTGCACTGACAGGCCAACAACTGAAAACATATTTATTATATCTAGTAGGTACTTCTTTGGGATTGAGATTGCATGGTCCTCAGAGGTATAATTCTTTATCAAAAAAAGTATGTCTTCGATTTATTGTCTGAGACAAGGATAATTAGATGTCGAGCAGCGCCTGTTCCGATTGAATAGAATCATAGACTAAGTGCTCGATCAGGTGATCCAATGAATAAGAAGTCCTATTAGAGATTTGTTGATCGTCTTATCTATCTTTACCACACAAGACCTGATATCACAATGAAGTGAGTGTACTCAGTAGATATATGCATGACCCGAGAACGAAGCACATGAAGACAATCTATTAGATTCTATGATATTTGAATGGGAGCCCATGAAATGTTTTTTGGCTCAAATGGCGTGAACATCTGAAGGTGGAAATATACTGTAATGTAGACTAGCAAATTGTGTGGATGATAGGAGGCCCACTTCAAGCTGTCTTTATTGGAGATAATCTTGTCTCTTGGAGGAGTAAGAAACAGATAGTTGTGACTAAATCTATTGTTGAGGCTGAATATAAAGCTATGACAGTAGCTCTATTGAGATGATATAGTAGAGAGAGTTACTTTTAGAACAACATTTTGTTGAGAAAAAGTACTTAAGTGTTGCATTGTGATAATAAATCTACTATTAACATTGCAAATAATCAAGTAAAAACAATCTTACAAAACATGTATGGTTAGATCGCTTTTTCATTAAAGAGTGAATGGATAGCGGGGTGTTAAAAGTGGATTATGTTCATCTAGTGAATAATTAGAAGACTGTCTTATGAAATAGTTAGAATCAAAAGATAGTTTTGTAATATGTAACAAGATAGACATGATTGGGATTTTCAGTTTATCTTGAGAGAAAGTGTAGTTATGTAATAGTTTAAGGGTTTTTCTATGTGTGGGTGTGTGGGGGGGGGGGGGGGGGTGGTGGTTGTGGTTTAGATGGGATAAATCAATTCCGCTTCTCTTCTTACCATTCCACAAAGCCTAGTACGGGAGAAATATGGATGCTTGAGAGAGGAAGGGGCGGCTATTGGCATCAAAGCCAATGGATGGCGAGCTTTGCACCAGCTCAGAGTCGCCATGGACCTCCACTAAAACAAGATGTTTCTCACTAAGTACGTAGATTTAATCTTTAGTACTAACTGTAAGAATATAGAATTGAATATTCTTTCTGTCTATTTGGGGAGAGTGCCTTACATATATATAATTGTTTCATTTGAAAGATGTCTTCCTTGGGTGAAATTATCTCTTCTGTATTGTGGGTGTGCCAATATTAATAAGTATACATATAAAAGAACAGAGAATATACAATTTTAGAGGAAACAATGCACTTTATTAATTCTAAAAAGAATTACAAGTTGCAAGTATCTTTGGGATTTACAAGTTCTCATTGCGCCTATGGAAATGAAAGTACATCTGGACTTTAAGGGATTGCGTGGTTCATGGTTCCTTAGGACTTATGAAAAGCTATTGGTTAATTACATCTGCAGAACAGGTCTGTACAACACTTCTGATTAAGTTGTGTTGATAATTGTCGTCTTCAAGCCTTGAAATAACTTTGCCCTTGATGAATGAGCACAATGCAGATGCCCATGCATACAAATATGCAAAATTCATAGCTTCATCAACCTATGGTGCTATCACAAAAATATGGCCTTCGTCTTGTCGGTGTCCGACTAGGGGGTTGTTCGATCATGTCGGTCAAGAACAAATGGATGCATTCGCCTCATCAGTACTTGACATGAATGGTATCCGATTTCTTCAATCACAGATAAAAAAAAGCGTCTTCACCTCATCAGTACCCAACGACATGGAAAGTATGGATGAAAATAATTCGTGATAACATCTTGACTTCTTTAGCTTCAGGAAATATACATTGCATGCTATGACAGCACATCGGAACATTCATTAATGACTTAGAAATAATTTGGTATGTCTTGACAACTTCTGACATGATTGAACTGCACTGGCTCCCCTTCGACTAATTGGATGGGGGCTTTTCTGGCCTCTGATAGGCATGAAAATTGGTATAATAGTTTCTAGACAAATTTTCGATTGCTCATCAAAATTTGAAATCAATCGGACCATCGATTGAAAATTATCTTCATTGCATTGCTTGTATATCAAGCTAAAATTCAGCAAGACAATAACTGTTTACAATGGTCTTCTGGAGGTTTTGCTTCTGATTGAGGTGGGACTTGAAGGAACTGCTTCACATTGAACCTTCTGCCCCGCATAAAAGTTTGGGGTCGATTGAATTTCTGGATGAGAAGTTATCATTGATTCGTCACCCTAGTCTGATATTCGGTCAACTTGCGACTTGGAGACCTCTTGATCAAGTTGAAGTGTAGGTCAACAACTTTCCATTGGGTAGAAGTGCAATTAGCAACCTCTGTTCGAATCAAAGTGTGAATCGATAACTCTTGATCGATTAGAAGTGCAATTAGCAACTTCTGTTCGAATTAAAGTGTGAATCAACAACTTTTGATCGATTAGAAGTGCAATTATCAACTTTTGGTCTCTGACTGAATGCGACCTCAATGACTCTGATCGGGTTGAAACTTGGAGGAAATCTTGCACATTGAATTTTCTATTCGCCATACAAATTTGGGATTGATCGGACTTCTGGATTAGAAGTTATCATCGATCTTCTCCCATGAGACAAATTGAACAAACTTTGGACATGGCATTTCCTTGGTCGACTGGCAACTTGGAGGCTTCTGGTTGAATCAATGCAACTGGTCTTAATCAAACTAGTGCATTGGTCGTGATCGAACTGGTGCACTGGTCTTGGTTGAATTCGACCGAAAATGCAATTGATTTCGATCAAATTGCTGACTTTAATCTTTGCCCGAAAATACTTGTCGATTTCAACCAAAAGCGCAATTGATTTTGATCAAGTTGTTTTCTAGTCTTTGCCAAAAAATACTTGTTGTTTTTGACCGAAAACGCAATTGATTTCAATCAAGTTATTGTTTTCTGTTCTATGCCCGAAAATACTTGTTGGTTTTGACCGAAAACGTAATTGATTTCGATTAAGTTGCTATTTTCAAGTTTATGTCCGAAAATACTTGTCGATTTCGACCAAAAGTGCAATTGATTCAATCAAGTTACTATTTTCTGGATCTCTGCCTGAAAGAGTAAATAGGATTCGACCCAATGCCACCAAAGATGTTGATCGGATTGCAAAATAAGATCTCCACCCAAAAATATGACTTAAGGGTTTTGATGAATGCAACTCCGATCTAAGATCTTGATCAGGTTGTAAAATAAGATCTCCACCCAAAAGCATGACTTAAGAGTTTTGATGAATGCAAAGCAGATCTTGATCTTCTGGAACTGAGATCTTGGCCAAGTTGCAAAATAAGATCACCCAAAAGCATGAGTTAATGATTTCGAGGAATGCAACTCAAATCTTGATCCTCTGGAACTGAGATTTTGATCAGGTTGTAAAATAAGATCTTCACCCAAAAGTATGACTTGAGAGTTTCGATAAATGCAACTCAGATCTGGAACTCATCGGGGCACTCACTGGGCTATGGTGTAACACCCTGAGTTTAGGGGTAAAAACTTTCTTTTCATGAACACCATGCATGCATGATACCATGTATCTGTAATAGTAGCCAGATCAGTATCTATCTCAAACCCTAAAATCTCAAAATTTTCCCTGTGAATCCAAATCAAGATCAGATTACTCAGATATGATCTATCAGTTACGCTGAACATAAAAGTCTTCAGAAGTCAGATTCAACTCCATCTTAAACTTCCAGATCTATCAATTCTTTTCTGTTTTCGAAAACAGGATTCTAATTACTATTTTAATTACCCTAAATATTATGAACTCAGATTTAGTCAAGTCTTGACCTAATTCAGATCAGATTACTCTTGGACTATAATCATGGGTATGCCAATACCTTAATCCAGAAAGTTGGCAGCCAAATTATATCATCTAAGTCTTTTTCATATATCAGTCCAAATTATATTGCAAATTAGTCCTTTATCTGATATCTAGAAATCCAAAAAGGCTAAAATCTTCAGATCAATTCCAAATTCAAGATTTCTTCAGTAAATCATTTCTAAATGCTATTTGATACAATTTACACTTCTGTCCAGATTACAAAATCTTATCCTAGATGTCAGAATTCGAAATTTATAAAACTCAGATTCTATTGTACCCTAAAGTACCCTATTTTCGATTTACGTCGAAAATCATCAAATCGTACCAGATTTCATCAAATCTCTTGCTAGATGAGTATAAGGTATAAGTTTATACTCAGCTGTGAAATCAGATTGCAAATCAACTATCTCTAAGTCAGAAATTACAATTCAGTCCAAAGCAAATTTCCAGATTTTACAATTTAGTCCAAATGGCTGTTTTCGACCTCACCTGCTGTACACGACCAGGGAAGCTACACTTCACGTCCAGCAGTGCACGGCGACTTCGACCACAGCCGGCACAGTGTTCGTGTTGCTTCGACCTCGACCTCAGCCACTGTTCACGACCTCGTCGCTGTGTTTCACCGTCGAGCAGCGCCGCTTTAGCCGTGATTTCGCAACCGCCTTAGCACGCACACGTGTTAGCGTCTCAAACATCACCGTGGCAGCTCCATCCAGCTCACCAGCAGCTTGCACAGCTCCGTGCTTCGTTGCTCGCCGTTGCTTCAACCTGAAGCTTCTCCTTTACCGGCGCAAGCATCTTAGCTCCAAGCCGTGAGCTTGAGCTTTGCTTCACTTCGCTTTGCCTATAAATAGCAACCCCAGAGAAGCTTTTCCACCTTTAGCTGTGCTCTCCAAGCTCTTAAGTAATTAGACATAAACACTCCTTGCTACAGTCGTCTTCTCCGGCGAGCCACCGAGGAGGTCAACGACGACAGCCTCACTCACTGCTTTAATCCCAAAATTGACACCACCAGTGAGTTCCCCGTATCTTACTCTCTGTTCTGTACCATTTAATTGAACTCTTATGCACTTCATCGCCGGTGATCGCCGGAAATTGCTGAAATCAGTGAAATGCCTTGTTCCAGTTGCACAAGTCAAATTAGCCTGAATTAGCCTTCGATTCAATAGACAAAAATGATGAGTGAGTTATTTTAAGCAAGCCTGTGAAGATGAATTGTGAAATTGACCAAGAACTGAAGTTTTTCCCTAGCCCGAGCTTCACCAGCCGCCGGCGAACGTCACCAGCCTTCTCCGGTGATTCTCCGGCCAATTCAATCGTGCCAGAAGCTTTCTTATACCTTCTAGATGCTCTCCAAGCAAGGAATCAAGTTCAAACATCGTGTACCAAAAACCCCCAATATCAGTGTCTTCTTCTCCGGCGCCGGCCACCGGAAAACCATTCCCGGCCGATCCAGCTCCAGAGACCTTGTCCACCAGATGCGCCTTGATCTCCTAAGCAACTTTTCCTACTAGCTCGACTTCCAATTCGGCCTAAATCAGAAGATATAGCTATGCCCTAATTCCTGTCCAGTGCTGTGATTTGAAACTTCAGCCACTGAGTTCATCGCCGGTTTTCATCACTTTCCGGCCATCTCCTGCCCTAGGTCCAGTTGAGTGAATTGTTCCTGTTACTGAGGCCTACCTCCTAGATAAAGTGGTGCATCAATAGGAGCCCTAGATCAAAAGTTATGGCAAGCCCTAGTTTCTGGCCATGCCAGTTCGATGCCAGACTATGTCAGTCAGTGGCATTAGCCCTTTTCACTTCCTTCCAGATGTGCATTTTGAGCATAACTCTGTCCATTAGATTCCTGAGGTTGTGATATACTATTTATTCTTCTATCACAACTTGATTTGAGTCTTTGAACTGCATTTTATGGTTAGCCCTAGATTTTGACATTGTCAGCCCAATGCCCGAGCATGCCAGCCAGTGGCATTAACTCATTTCACCTCCTTCCAGTTCTGTAAATTGAAAATAACTTTGTCCATTAGACTTGTGGAGTTGTAATCTACATTTCATTCTACTGCCACAAGTAGAGATAATCCTTCTACCATTCATTAACCCTATGTCGATGCCTTGAACCGAATGTCGACCTAAAGACATTCATCGATTTTGGGCAAACCAGCCGCGGACTTAATGTCAATTCCTATATCCTGGAACCCTAGAAGTCCCTAGCACTCATCTTCAGCCCTAACTCTATGGGTTAGCCTTAATCAACTTCTATGGTATCCAAACCCAATCATTTCAGAATCATCAAGACATTCATCTTTGCATTATTGCATGTAGTATAATAATGTATTGAAAAGGTTGTGATTCTTGGTTGCTTGTTTGATCTTTGCTCAGAGTCGGAGCCAGAGTTCGAGGACTTCACTGCTGACCCGACATCAACTGCTGTCTCTTACGACGCGGAAGGCAAGTCATAGTCTTGATCATCTTGAACCTATATTTTATGAATTGTTATGATATGACCTTGAATATAAGTAGTATTGCATGAGAATGGATGAATTGTGAATTGGCAGTACTAAGCTGGATGCTTGTGAAATGTGAATTGATCAAATAGTGAGCCATAAACTATTATAAGTGTATTTATATATATTCATGAAATAGAACCCTTAGCCGTGACCAGGGTTTTGGTATGGAATGGTGGTATTAGCACTGGTTGTGCTTGGTAGCACTGGTTGTGCTTGGTTGCACTGGATGTGCAGGCACTGTAGGTGCATGGTGTGTGGTATGATCTGGTCACTGGCATATAAGGACTAGAACCTTGTGTTGTGCGTCTAGTGGCATGAAACACGTGCTAACCGCAAGCCTGGTATGGGACAGGCCTGAACAAGTACTTATGCGGATCGCACATGAAACCCCTGCATGAGATGGAAAACAATACACTGATTTCACGGAGTGTGGCTCCTCCACGTATCACTGAATGTGATTTGATTATGCACGCTGACCCAGTAATGGGAAGAGGCTTGGGGGTGGGGGTATATCCCGCCACAAACTGTGGTTCGCGAGAGATCCACAGGGGCAGGGGTGAATTGTAAGTGAAACATAACAAACGTTCTTGTTATCTCCACCTTGCCACTCACAGTATGAAGTGAGTCAGGGGTCCAATCCTTGTGATAGGAAGGGCTTGAAAGTGGAATATCTTGCGGGTAAATTGGTACCTCTCTGCAGAGTTAAAAACGTATTCGAATACTCCGAGCTCCCGGGTTTATAGGAGTCTGCTGCGGTGGATTAAATCCACGAGGTGTGACACAAGTATTATTTTCTAAATAAAATTTGATAAGTCAAGATTACCCAAATGGCATGTGTTGTCATGATAAGGGGTGCCACCGTGGGCTGTCGTGTGTCGACGTGTCGCGGTAGTGCTATAATCTAGTGAACATAAATAGTGATGATATGTTATGAAAAGTGCTGCCATGAGATGAGGTATGAATGTAAAGACTACTTTATAAACATCCATAATTCTTGACTAGTCTAGGTTCATAACAACATTACTATAAGTATCTACTCTTCCCTATGACTTGCTGAGTATGTAAGTACTCACCCTTGCAACTTACAACCCAGAAGATGGAGCGTACCAAGATCAAGAGGAAGGCGTGGAGAACTTCTTGGATCCACAAGAAGGAGAGCCAGATTCGTCAAATCCCTGATGTGTTGTTCTGCCGTCAACTTCTTGCTGTGGAAGGGACACCCATCATCCGCTGTGTAGAAGTTTTTATTTTGCTTAAATTAAACCTTGATGCCGCGAAGGTATTGTAATCTTTTATGTAATATTAAGGCCAGCAGGCCACACTGCTTAATACTTTGTAAGTTTTTCTGCTGCAATGTGAATATACTCCTGTGCTTGACTTATCCTGGGAAGTCAAAGGTATGCTTGTATGGCACTAGCTATAGCAAGCTAGGTCTCCACGGGAGTAGTCGTAGTCCCAGTTTCGGGGCGCGACATAGGGCTCCCTTGCATGGTTGACCGAGACCTTCGGTACTGCTTTATGCGTCTCTTCATCTTCATGTATAGGCTAGCACGGGCACCAACGAATAGGCCTTCACTTCCTAATGAAATGCATGATAGATGCTATGTATGATCAGCACTCACCCATGGTAGCCTTCAGGGTTTGCTCCAATGGATCTACGGAGGGGAAAAGGAGAAGGGCTTCTAGCTGAACAGAGAAGCTCCTTCTTGGCTTTGACCTTGTCTTTATCTCTCGGTCTTGATCCTCCTTCTTCTGGTCATCTTTAGTCCTCCGTCCACCTGCAAAAAGGTGAGTACCTCTCTCTATTTATAGAGCCTCTGGGACAGTTGTAACCACTCAACAACCAGAGATACTTGAGGGATTTGAATTCGAGTAGGAAGTAAACATGATTATTTTTAAAAATTAAAAGATAATGTTAAAAAATATCTTGTTCGAATTCGGCTGAATGTCGGTGTGACCAGGATCTGAGTCGACCAGACCTAGTCCGAGTCTGATTTCGATCAAACCTAGTTTGAATCTGACTCGACCAGGCCTAGTCTGAATCTGAGTTGACGAGACCTAATCAGGGTTTGACTCGACCAGACCTAGTTTAAATTCGATTCGACCAGTGCGCATTTTGACCAGGTTTTACTTACTTTCGAAATTGTATTTTTATTTTGACCCTTTTAATCATATGGGACTTTTCCTGATGAATTTTATTACTCGAACAATAATACAGGTCTAGGTTAAGACATAGCAGGCCGAGTGAGCCAAAAACCCAAGACCCAAGTCTTATATGTACAAGTAAACTAATATATACATGTACTTAACACTCCCCTTCAAACTCAAAACGGATCAGACGTGTTGAGTTTGGAAAGATGAAAATGATATTGCTCTCTAGTCTGAGCCTTAAAGAAGTCAGTAACTTGAAACTCACCAGGCACATACTGGAGAGCAATAGTATGCTGTTGAGAATAAGATTGCAGAAAGAAGGTATCTACACTAATGTGCTTCGTCAACTCATGCTTCACTGGATCATTGATAATCAGAATGGCACTCATATTGTCACATAAGAGAGATGTAGGAGCAGTGCACGGAACACCAAAATCAGCCAATAGCCAATGAAACCAGACAATCTCAGCAGTAGTAGCAACCAAAGCACGGAGCTCGACCTCAGTACTAGAGTGAGAGACAGATGTCTGTTTCTTGGACTTCTATGCAAGTAGAGAATGATCAAGAAAGATACAATAACCAATGAGAGAATGCCGATCAACAGTATCACTCGTCCAAGTAGAATCAGGGTAAGCGCGGAGCTGGAGTTGACTCGAACGAGCATAGAATAATCGAAGCAAGGCTGTCCCACGAAGATAACGGAGTACACGCATAACGGAGTACACGCAGCAAGTGACTGTAGTGAACCGATGTAGGAGCATTGACAAATTGACTGGGTATATGAACTGCATGAGCAACGTCTGGCCGAGTGACGATAAGATAAACAAGGCTCCCAACAATCTGATGATAACGTGAGGGATCAGGAAGTGGAGTACCATCAGTGGGACGTCACTTAAGATGAAGCTCCATGGGAGTTGCAACAGTTCATGTATCAGTGAGACCAGAGCGAGCAAGAAGATCTTGAGTACACCGCTGTTGAAACAAGTAGTAACCCTCCTCAGTAGAAGTGACTAAACCTAGAAGTACTAGAAGAGTATGGGAGTTGTAGCTGCTTACTCAACTTACAACCCAGACAGACAAAATTGGTGTCGACAAACACACGACCAAGGACACCCTGACGAGCTAGAGTGGACAGGCGAGCACCACAAAGATGACCTAGTCGATGATGCCACTGTGGAAAGCTAGCTGAAGATGCAGGAGTAGACGCCAAGGCAGAAGAGATGGTAGTGGTGGAGCTGACTAAAAGCAACAGGTGATCAAGAACATAAAGACCCTAAGAGTCTCTAAGCGATAGCCAGTAACAACGAGTGTCCCTGTCCGACGATCCTGCACAAAACAATAAGAATCATCAAACCCCACAAAACAATGCATATCAGTCAATTGACCAATAGACATAAGGCTCATAGAAAGTCTGGAAACAAGAGAAACAGCTAGTATTGTAAGCTGTGCAATGGAAAAGGTACCCTGCTGAGTAACTGGCAGAGAGGTACTATCAGCTGTCCGAACATAGGTGCTATCCAACATAGGTTGACATGAGTGAAGCTGAGAGCTGTCATAGGTCATGTGAAGAGAGGCCCCTGAGTCAAGAATCCAGGAATGACTGGCAATATCTATTGCAGAAGTGGAAGTAGCGACAAGACTAACTGACCCACTAGAGGATGTTTGATGCTGAAGAAGAGCCTGTAGTTGATCTGAGTGGGCCTGGAGTTGGGCCATGAGAGCAGTGGAAGCAGAGTCACTCACAGGTACAACGAAAGCAGCAGCAAAACCACGTGACTGTCTACTAGAAGGCCTCAACTCTGGAAGGAGCTTATAGCATCTCTGAACAGTATGTCCTGGCTTCTTGCTATGAGAGCAAATAACTGGACTAGAAGCCGCTGGAGCTGCTGTGGGGACAACATCTGATGGCATCTGAGCAATGAAAGGTGGATGAGGATTAGGGGGCTGAGTGGCTGCCAAGACAGTGTGTGAATAAATTGCAATGTAGCTGAGAGTGAGCGAAGACGAGTCTCCTCAGCATAGAGGGCAGCAAGAGTCTCATCCATGGTAGGTGGAGTAATACGGCTGAGCAGCTGAGCTGGAATGGGCTCGAACTCCGGATGAAGATGCATGATGAAGTCAAAAATAGTGCGCCGCTCCTGATGTCTCGACTTGGCAGCGCAGTGAGTGCATGTGGCACAGGCAGAGGGAGGTGACATGGCTGTCAACTGGCTGGATATGCTCATGTAAGTGCTATAGAACTCTCCAAGAGATACCTCCTGCTGATGCAGGCTCTAAAGATGCTACAGGGGAGAGAACTCATGCACCGAGCTGCTCTGAACGAAGCGCCGCTGAAGACACTCCCACATCTGGCGCCGTCGGATGCTCAGCAATATGCATCTGAATCGGTACCTTGGCACTTTGACAAATGATACACTTGACCTGCTTGTCTACTCGATGCCAAGCAGCAAGTATCTTCTCATCGGCCTCCGCGGCAGGAGGGGAATCGGTGAGATGAGACTTCAGATCAGCTCCCATCAGCAGAAGATGGACTGTGGTGGTTCACTCGCGGCAGTTCTACCCATTGAGCTTGATGTCAGCCACGGGCAGACTCGTTGAAGAGGTCATGGCTCAAAAATGACTCAGAAAACTAGCTTGGCTTAGGAAGTAGCTCAGAAACTCAAAAATGGCTAAGAAAATTGGCTCGGCTCGGCTCAGCAGGATCGGGTAGGCTCGGTTGATCGAATTGGCTTGACAGACTAGCTCAACTCAGCTGCTTGGTTCCTTCTTCCACTGGCTCGACTTAAGGCTCAAGTAGAAGCGGCTAGGGCAAGCGAGGGGCGGCAGCAGCAAAAGGAGACAGCATCGTGACTCCCACAAAGCAGGTGGTGGTGCTAGGGCACGAGCGAGCGGTGGTGGCAGAAGTTCTGGAGGTGGCCCTATGCGAGTAGAGGGCACGGAGGGGGCCTGCAGCGACAGCGGAGGCTGTGGATAGGCCGGCGACAGCAGCGGAGATTGTGGAGGAACCCGTGACAGCAGCAGAGGTCGCGGAGAGGCCCAAGTGAACTCAAAGCCCAAGACTCAAGACCCAAGTCCTATATAAACAAATAAACTAATATATACATGTACTTAACAAATATACCTGCTTGGATGCAATTCCTAGTAGCAAGTCAAAAATCATTGACAATTGGGGGATTTCGTCTGCTCTTAGCCTCCGTGGGGCAAGGAATTCCTCAACAGTTCCACCTTCGTTAACAGTAGACGCCATTTGGTTGTTTGTGCTTGATATCGGTGCTTGTCCATGGAATTGATAATCTGCAAAGGACATTAGAATGATCTTTCACAGGAACTTGACAACAAAGGAAATTCAAACTCCAACATGCAACATTGTGCATCTTCTGAGCAATGACAGCTTCTACTTGGAAATGAACTCTGCACTATCAACATGATAGGCCCTATTACAAAGAAACCAGAAATAGTAGCTACTGCTTGATCTTCAGTGTTCAACCACTGTGCTTCTGTCTGAAGATTATGTTTATAGCTCTGTGATACATATAACAAAGAACTCAACACTTCACATCTGGATTCCAACATACTATTCAGAAACTTATGAGGTAGAGATTAAGTGTGACCCAGCACAAGTCTTCAGATATGTCAAAACAATTTTTATCCTGATAAATAAGTCAAGTAGGCCTTGAACTTAGTATCTTTTAGTCTACTATGAATTTGAATTTCACACACTTATCAACTGCTCTGAAAAGGCGCAAAGATTACTCATATTTTAACTTCTTAAGATATCTTAACTTCTGAGATCATAACAATCTCTGATTGCTACAAATGAAAGTTCAGAGATAGTACCTTCAGCAAATGCCCTCCCTACATGTCAGATTTGGCAGAAGAAAATCCCACCCTTCTGATGCACTGCGTCTACGACCGGCTTCCAAGCTTGGACTTGCTCCTTTGTCCATATACCCGGCGTGTTCCGATATCCCTGAGCAATTGCAGAAACCCCAGTGGATTCAGCAATCAGAAGGGCACCTTTTGTGGCCCTCTAAGAGTAATACAGTGCAACATGTTCTTGAGGAAGATTGCTGTAGCACCTCAATCTGGTCAGCGGCACATGGACAACCCTAAAATTACAAAGAACAAGAACTATTAATTTAACTTAATCACGGACAAAAACAACCCCCAGCATCGAAGACTTTGCAGGCACAGACAGACACACCAGCAGCCACTTTTCATTCTCTCAGGAAATTCAACAAACACCTTGCAGGCACTCACCTCAACAGGTCAAACAGTGTAGCTACCCAACAAATTAACCTAGTCAAATACAGTGCTTGTGCAACTCTTGCAGCTAATGAAATCTGAAGCAGCAGTTAAGAAGGCAAATGGTATGTGTTTGTTGCAATTCTTGCAACTAGTAATGGAAATGTGCAGACCTGTGGGAGAGGCAGAACCTCCCCATGGTGTATGGAGTGAGAATGGGAATTGCTTCCATAGATGATGTATGTTTCCTATCTCAAAATCCCCTTGAGCTTCTTTTTCTCGTAGCAAATGACCATACAGTCCAAGTTTCAATAAGAAAATCCACAGGCTTCTTGCTTGGAGGAACATTACAATATTAAAAAAAAATGTACGAATATTTTTACCAGTATTTGATTAGTATTCAATGACACACGGGATCATTTGAATTTTACTTGATGATGGAGCCAACAAATCAATCGATATTTCTAAAAAAATCGTAAAAGAAAAGTCGCTGGGGTGTTACCTTCCTAATTTTTTTGTGTTGATTTGATATTTAAACTTACATGATTGGCACATTTCCACTGAATTGGTTGTTTGCACCAGAATTATGTATTTTCTGCAGATAAACCATCGATTGGCATTTCAAATTAACCTTTATCTTTCAAAAATCATCATTAGGGAAGTGCTCCAATATTTTACAAAAAAGTGAAATACACAAATTTTAAAGTAAATTAAGAGTCTGGTTTATAATTATCTACAACTTCATTATTAATTTTAATATTTTAAGATTTGAGCAATTTAGTTTTTGACAAGTAAAAAAAATTACTTTCATTATTAATTTGGGTCCCTTCGACGCCTCTTCGTTAAGTTTTCCAAAATTAATCCATTAATCCTTGTGTTTCATTACCTTTTCTCTTTTTTTTTTTTCTTTTTACAATCTGCTTGAATGAGGAAAAAAAAAAGGCATGATTAAGAAAAGAGAAGTAAGCCAGGCAATAACACATATAATGCACCTTCTGCTAAATTTTGTCCAGCAAATGCAGGCAATTAAACAAATATATATTTGTTCATGCTTCATCACCAGAAATCCCCAAATAGCAAACAACAGCAGTGTTAAGTAGGCAATTTTTTAATAAATCTGATGGCAACGACCTGTCATTCTTTACATAACACATAATTCAAACATCATAGCAGAAGGTCAAGAACTTATCCATCGCGTCCTGCTCAAGAGAGAGCCAGACATGCACGCCGTTGTCCTCTCCAGGCAGGAGCAGCACAAACTCGTGCATCCCGCCGACCACCGGGCCGCTGTAAAGAGGCTTCCCCCACCCAATGTCCACCTCATGGAACGGCAGCCTCCACCACGCCGACAGGAAGAAGCTGTTCTGCACCGAGGGGACCCCCTTGTGCACCTCCAACCAGTCCAGCACTGACCTCAGGTACTTGTCAGTCATCCTCTCGATCGCCTCCTGCACCAGGTTCACGCAAAAGGAGAAGGGCTTATCGCTTATGTCCCTGGCAGGGGCTCTTGCAGATGCTGAGGCGACTGCATTGCCGACAAATCCGTGAGGTAATGGCGGTGACATCTTGTTCCTGATGTCCACAGCGAATAGCACTGAAGAAACTGCATCGGGGTCTTTGAAGGCCGCCATTGTTCTTGATCTCCAGATGTGGGCTACCACAGCTTCAAAGCTGGAGCATTTGCACATTGCCTTGTCCTTCAGAGACTTGATCATGCCTGAGCTGAACGAGACCATCTTGAATTCTTGGCTCCTCTGTGGCTTCGATAGGAAGGGTGGTGGGGTGGCTTGAGCTGGTGAGGTGAAAGATGAGGAGAGGACGGCGGCATTGGCCTGGGTAATGTACTCTGGGTGCTCGAACTTGATCTGGGGTGGGCACCTTGCTCTAATGCATGACCTGTCCATGTCCAGTGCATGGTTCGCGAGTTCTTCCCCTCTGCAGATGGCACCGATGCTGTTGAACATTTCCGCTGCTGACCTCCCGTCCATGATGCTGTGGTTCATCACAAATCCGAGAGAACATCCTCCACATCTGAACTTTGTGACCTTCAACAGAGGTTAAAATGATGAGCTAAGAGCCTAAGATTATGGACAGGCATGAAGTTGAGGTAAGATGCACCCTAGCTCAAAGAAAGCAGGCAAATGTATCAACAGTCTAGATTGGTCCTTATGAACAAAAGCTTAAATCATTGAACCCAAACATAAAGAAAACCTTAAGATTTTCACTTGAGTGGGAAATAATATAATGAACCAGTATGGTTATACAGGGGATGGCAGACATCCAAAGTCATGATGCCAAAAGAATAGAAAACAAGCTTAACTGCAGAGAATAATACATGGGCTGACCTGAACTGTGAAAACTGGTGTATCTGCGAGACTTGCAAACCCCTCCATCTCAACTATGAGCTGTCGGAAAGAAATGTTTGGCAGGAAGAGATCCCCAAGCTCATCTAGACGAAGGTTTGATGTTGCAGTAGCAAACAAAACCCCAGCATTATTGCAGACCAGCTCTAGCCTCTTATTTTCCATGTCAAAGTTCAGTCTTCCAGCCAGAAAGTAGTAAGGGATCAGCAGCACCTCAGACACCGATCTCCTGACCATTTCAGCAACATCAACAGTCTTACCAACTGGTGGAGGGCCATAGAAGAAGACATTCTCAACTGGAAAAGCCACAGTCTGATCAATGTTAGAAAGATATATGGTCTTCGCAGGTGTGGGGTTTCTTTGGGAGTGTAGGGATACCAGTGTTTCCCTCCTTACAACATGGTCCTTCACATTAAGAGACATCTTATCTATAGGATTGCTTGAGAATGGCGAAATGATTTGAAATTATATACACTCAGAGAAACAGGCAGTGACGAGTGACGACTGGAAAGTAGCAATTCTGTCCTATGAATAGTTA
Source organism: Pharus latifolius (assembly GCA_019359835.1). Classification (NCBI taxonomy): domain Eukaryota; kingdom Viridiplantae; phylum Streptophyta; class Magnoliopsida; order Poales; family Poaceae; genus Pharus; species Pharus latifolius. The sequence goes on along the minus strand of CM033320.1, from coordinate 69,302,381 downwards.
ACTCATTTACTAATGGATGAAGTTATATGCAATGTAAGGTGTGAAAAGCATGAAACCAGCTGGTTTAATTGTCACACTTAGGATTACTTGCTGATTTCATGGCTAGAACTTTGGCATGCATAGGAATAGCATTTCTTTCATAGCAGCGGAACAGGACAGCATGAAACCAAAGAGCATGACAAATGAGTAGGTATATATAAACAGGACAATATAAAAAGACTTCCCATGCACAATGCAACCCAAACCACCAACCTCCCTACCTGATGTGCACCCACCCTCCCATGCACTTGTCATTATCCTATTTCTGCTCATCACATGAAAAACTCCTTTGGTTTCCATCCATTCGTTGATCTTTGGGAAAAAATATAAATTCTTCGAAGATTATGGACTGAATTATATTTTTAATCTTAAAATGCAAGCTTGATCTGAGTCTGAAGTGCTATTCAAGCGAAGCCAAGCCAAAATCTGAGCTCATCCCAAGTAGCTCGTGAGCTGCCATCTTTTTTGCCAAGCCCTAGGTGTCTATAGCCCATGCATTTACTTTGCTTCAAGAGACTACAATGACTCCTCCTAAATTGAATTTTTCCTCTCTAGCTAGGCAATGTGGGACTAAAGTTCCATGCATGTGTCATAACAAGTATTTGGAAATTTCCAGACACTTGGTTATTAGCTGCAATTCGTCAAAGATAATTTCTTGAACAGCAAAGTATTAAAGTCATACAGAGTGAAGAAGCACTTTTTATTTCAAAAAATTGGAGTCATTGGACTGCGATAAAAAACGTCCAAGTTTAGGCCGAGACTTCTCCACAAGATTGAAGTCCTAGTCCTCTATTTCATGTTTTCGTTCCTGGTCTTCCTTTGCAATTTCCCTTTTATAGGCCTGCAGTTGTTCTTTAAATTTCTTGCTTTCTTCAAAGTTTGCTTTTCTCTTTAAAGCTTTCTGAATTGATAAGCAAAGTAATGTAGTGTTTAGAATAACAGGGAAAAATCTGCAATGCCAATTCCAGTATATGGGGGAAAAAAGAAGATAATGAATAAAACAACTGCTCACCTCCTGCCGGAAGCAGCGGTCTAGCTTGATCTTAAGATCTGTGCACTCCCCGAAAAACTTTTTGACAGGGTGATCTGCATGGCACTTTTGGAATGCTTCAATAATCTGAACGTATAAAACTAATGTTAGCTTGTGTTAAAAAAATGCAAGAATAATTAGTAAAGTAAATAGTATATATCTCTGGAAATGCACCCCCATTTGACATTGCACAGGCATCCTATGTGTGCCGAGGTACCTCAACTGCACAATCATTAATAATGTTAGAAACAAACTTGTCCCATAACTCAATTCTTCATATAAGTGACACATCACAGAACCAGCAAGAACGCATGTCATCGATACCATTTACGCACTCATTGCTACATTATCATTGCACCAAGTCCAACCATGGACCTCTTGTGAAGTAAATCATTGCTGACACTAAGAACTTAAAAAACAGCATAGCAGACCAACGTAGTTGCAAACTATTTGTACATATCAGGATTTCACTAGTAACAGAGCTACTACTCTTTCAATACCACCACAGTTGATTCTGTCAGTTAAATCTTAAATTTCCAATGACCCTTGATACATCCCGTTGCCTGTTGACCTGGGCATTGTCCCCATTTTGCAACTGTAAGCACAATGCCCAGGAGAATAAGCTCCCATTGCATGTGTTACCAAACAACATTTGCATGCTCATACAAAATTATCAATTGCCCTATCCAATTACCCCTACAACTATTCTGATTGAACAACTTCGCCATTTAAACTTTTCGTTCCGAATCAACAGTCCAGTTTATTATTTATTCAGCATGGTTTACTTGCTACTTAAGATTAACCAACTGAACTGCAAGAATCTCTCCTACTATTAATATCATAGGGTGTTGGGGGTACAAGAACAGGTTTCAGGAAGGATCAATGAGCTAGACTTGGTTGGAACACATTGAAGTGCCTATACAGCCAAATCATTATTCTTAAATCTATTGAAGAAATTTATAAGTATTGTAAGTACAAGATCTGCCCTACCTACTAGGGGTGTAAACGGATCGGATATGGATTAGATATCAGTCAAACCATATCCGTATTCATATTTTAAAAACGGATTCGGATCGAATTCGGATATTGGTCGGATTTGGTCACGGATCAGATAACTGTCAGATACGGGTTCGGACCGGATTTCAACTCCAATCAGATCAGATTCGGATTTTATATGGATTTACCGTCTATTTGACCTACAATTTTTTTTTACTCAACAATTAAATTTGAAAATTTCATCATCATATATTCATAAATAAATATACATTACAATATGATAAATGAAATAATAACAAAACAATTTAATAAATATATACAATTTGTACTATGATAGAAACACAGCAACATCATACATACAGTATTCACATTTTTTAAAGTAAAACATAACACTTGGTAGAGTAAAGCATTCACATTCTTTAAAGTACATATTAGCTTCACAATCTAAAAATAAATAAATCAATTTGCATTTATCTCTGGAACACAGCTCAACCAAACAACTCAGTTCATCACTGGAGGCAAATTGGGACTTCAATCAAAGCAAAAAACAACCAAACAACCCAGTACATCACTGAAGGCAAATTGGATTGAGAAATTGAGTTCTAATTCGTACATTTACAAGCATTCATCATCTCATACATACAGTACAGTTCATCAGTATCCTGATTTCTGAGACAGGGTTGAGAGAGAGAGATTGATCACCAAATTAGCTCACTGTTGGAGTTTGCCGAGGAAGTGGTCACTGAACTGGAGCTATGTTGAAGCTGAAGAGAAGCCGTGGCCAAGGTGGAGGTTGCCGGAGTTAAGGGCTGGAGCTTGGCCGCTGACCCGCTGTTGGAGGTATGTCGAGCAGGAAGCCCAATGACCGCCGAGGTCGGTGGAGCGTTCCCCGTCGTGGTCGACGACACCGCTGCGGCCAGGCGGCGCAGGGGCTGCGGCGAAGGCGGCACGACGTGAGGTCGCGGCTTGGGCAAAGAAGAGGATCTGAGGCGGCGACGAGATCCAGTGGCGAGGAGAGCAAGAAAAAAAGGGATCTGAGGCGGCGACGGCCGGATCTGAGGTGGCGACGGCCGGATCTGAGGCGGCGGCGCACAGATAGCGGCGAGGCGGTACAAAGACAGCGCAGAGCGGCGGGACGTGGCGGCGATGAGCGACGGTGAGGAGAGGCGGCTAATGGATATAGGGTTGAAGAGGGCGGGGCAGCGGCGGCGCGGTGGAGAGTTGTGGAGACGTGGAGTTGGAGTAGGGATGAAAACAGATCGGATTTTGTATCCGTATTTTTTTTCGGATTCGGATACGGATACGGATACGGATACGGATAATCCTGATATGGATACGGACAGTATCGGATACGAATACAGATTGAACACGGGTCGAAACAGATACAGTTTCGGATAATGATCGGAACCTTGACATCCCACAAACTGTAAGTCCAAAATCAATTAATGATCGGAATATTGACATCCCACAAACCTCAAGGAGCTCATGCCGCTGAGTCGCCGCTAGATCTCGTCGCTACCTCCATTGTCGTGCCCAGTGTGTTGCACTGACAAATTGAGCCAGTGAGATCACTAGTAGCACCGACCTGAGTTCCCCATTTAATTCGGAGAAAAAGAGAGAAGTGAGATCGCGACCTTGACCGACCCTATCTGGCTTGGCTTGTCTCCTTTAACCGACTTGAGCTGAGTCAGAGTCAGTTCACTCAAACATGACTCATTTACAGAAGGCGAGAGGGATTAACCTGATTGACCTAAGGCAAAGAAGAAGTAGACAGAATTTCCCTTTTTTCATTTATCCGCTTTTGTGAAACTAGACAAACACAATGTTGTAATACCTTGGCAAAGTAAATATTACCTCAAATATTTTACAAAATTCCACCTCTAGTCTAAAATACTTGTCATCCTAATAAATTAAAACAAGTTTTGGTTTGTGAACAGCGTGGAAACAAGTTTTGGTTCGATCAAACCTCGCGGCCACGCCGCCCTCGCCGCCCCGCCGCCACGCCGCCACACAGCCCCGCCACCACATTGCCACACCGCCTTGCCACCTCTCAGCCCCACCGCCACTCTGCCTCGCGGCCCCACGACCCCGCCGCCATGTCGCCTCAAGGCCTCGCGGCCCCGCCGCCCCACCACCCTCACTGCCCCGCCGCCCCGCCGCCACACAGCCGGCTTGCAGGTATCAGGGCCCCCAACGAGGGTGGGGGTGGGGGTGGGGCGTGGGTAAGGGCGGTGAAAGGAGGAGGTACGGGGGTGGGACGGCGGACGGCGAGAAGAGGGCTGATCGCGAGATGGCAGGCGGCGAGAGGAGGTGCGGGAGCCGTAGGGCGAACGGCGAGGCGGCGAACAACGTGAGGAGGAGGGGTACAGTGATCGTCGTTGCGGCGAGAGGATGACGGCCGACGCCGGTGAGAGGAGAGGCAAGGCGGGCGGCTGGGCTAGGTTGGGCCTCTGGGGTATCCAGATATCCGGATAAGCACGGTTCCGGATATCCGGATTCGGATCCGGATCCGAAGGATATCGTCTGAACCAGATCCGAATCCGAAAAAATCCGAGCTGATAGGTTCCGGATCCGATCGGTCCGGACAGGGAGGATCCGGATCCATTTTCATCCCTAAGTTGGAGGCTTAGAGCGGATGCGGATCCGACTAAGACGGAGCGGGTGTAATTGGGTATACATATATTATATGGTTATATACCAATTTGGATACGGATAATATCCGGATGCGGATCCGAATCCGAATCTGGCATATCCAACCTTTATTATCCGGATCCAAATCCAATTTGCAATTCATATACAGATTTTCAGATTTGGATATACTAAAATCGGATACGGATGTCGGATATTTTGGATAATCTGCATCCGTTTTACACCCCTACTACCTACTACTTAGGAAGAAGCAAAGGAAACATTTTCAACCAAGAACACACGAGTGGGAGTCCAAAATCTTAACAAAAGAGAGAAAAATCTTAGAGAGGGGTAAAACCTATGCTGTGTAGTTCACCGGCGGCGAGGTCGTCACCGAAGAGAAGTATAGAACCCTTTCTTTTACTACAAGAACAAAACAAACCAGGTCCAGTGAGCCTCAAATGGTCTTTTTTTCCTGCTTCCTTTTAAATTTTGTGGGCCCAGTTTTAATTTTTAAGGCCGTATTTTTTCCTAGGTTTTACCAATCCAAAAATTGTTGGTATTACTCACATTTGACAATCGCTTGATTTATAACTAGATTTTGAGTAGTCATCCTGTTATACTTTCTCAAGTTTTGGTTAAAAACTAAAATTCATGAAGAAAAACTAAAAAAAGTGGGCCAAAACTTTGAATGTAAATGACTCCCAACTCGATTATTGTGAGGAGTCTTCAATTTGTTAAGTTTACTAGCTGAATGTAGAGAGCTACATCAGCAGGAAAGAAGACCGAGGGGTTTAGTACTTCAAAGAAAGAATGAGCTCAACAAATTGCTGCATGAAAAATGGGAACAAAGAGGAAGGATGGTATGGGCCCAAGGGATGAAAACAGTAACATTTTTTCACTCCCTAGCCTCGAACTCTCTAAGGAAGAATTAGCTATCTTCTATTTCCACGAGCGATGGAGTAATCTATGATCAAAGAGGGAAGTTGTCCCGATTTACTAGAGAGTATAAAGGAAGGATGGGGATTAGTGAGGGGTGTCTCATCATGCCTGATCTGGTGCACCTAGTTAGATTACCAAATATGGAGATATTGCCTTTTATAGCAGCTCTAGATTCTAACATATTGCAAGAGGAAGTCACACAAGTTTTGACAGATATGTCAAATAACAAAAGTCCTAGTCCTGATGGTTTTAATGTTGAATGGTATAGATGTTGTTGGGAAGTGATCAAGGCAGATATACTGCAATTGTGCCAAATGTTCTCCCTCAAGCAAGCTCAATTGGTTTCCTTGAACAAATCTTACATTACCCTTATTCCTAAGAAGAGAGAGCCGCAATCTATTGTAGATTACAGGCCCATCTCTCTTATCAACACTTCAGTCAAGTTGATAACCAAAGTGCTAGCAAACATACTAGTTCCTCAGATGGAGCACCTCGTACATGAGAACCAGTATGGTTTCCTCCAACAAGAACCATTCAAGATTGTGCTACATTTGTTGCTCAACTCTTATTCTGGACAGACAGTGCAAAGGAGGCTGTGGTGCTCTTGAAGCTAGACCTTCAGAAAGCGTTTGATAAAATTGAATAGGGGCCCTGCTAGACCTATTGCATCTCAAGGTTTCTCTGAGAAATGGTGCCGATGGATTTATAGATTTCTATCTTCCAGTAGCTCGATGTTATTAATGAATGGATAACCAGTCAAATCATGTTCATGCAAAAGAGGTTTACGTCAGGGCGACTCTCTCTCTCTGGTAGTGTTTGTGTTGGTAGTAGACCTCCTAGCCGACCTGATGTATCATGAATATGAAAGTGGTAATCTCAGCAAGACGCTACAAGTTATTTTAATTCTGAGAATTTTTTTTTGAAATAACCCTATAAAAAAAAACAATTGCAAAACTAACTCTTAACTTTTTAAATTTGCAAAAATGGCTTTCAGTCGCGCAATCGTCCTCGCGACAGTCTTCAGTCGCTATACGGTATAGCGACTGAAGACGTGGCACGGCACAAATGCCCCGCTGGCACCTGTGCCGTGCCAGCCAGGTTTCAGTCGCTATACGGTATAGCGACTGAAATCTGGGAAACTTTCTCTGCTCCCTCTTTTGCCCCGTGGTCGCAATCGAAACATTTCATAATGATTTCATTTGAGAAGTAGGACTTGTTTGTAAATTCTGAAGTTGGGAAGGCTGATTTGAGATCTAATCTCACACACAAGTGTAACTTTATTTCTGGAGCATATTCAGCAGAAGTTTGAATGAAATTTGGCAAGATTTGATGATTTTGTGATAATTCGAAAACAGGGTACTTTAGGGTAATTAGAATTTCAAAAAATGACGAGACTTGAAACTAAGGCGTCGGATGAGATTTTGAAAATTTTACAGAAGGGAAACTTGGTCAGAATAGTGAATGGGAGATACTCCTTGAATTAGATCGAAGTTTGGAGATGAGATGTGGGTTTTAGCCTTTTTAGGTTCCGAGGAAAATCTTTAAAAGGTATAAGCCGCGATAATTGTAGGCTGATTTGCGAAAAGAAGTAAGACGACAAAGTTTTGCCATCTGGACCGTACAAGTACATACCAATTTCGCATTTATACCGTGCTTTTGATACCTAGTTTTGTCTCGTTGGTTCGACGCATTTGTACGAAACCAGACGTCTCGGCGCAAAAGATGGTAAGTGCAAAAGTCGCAAAGATTAATCATACGAAAACGAGCATCAGATGAATAGGTAAAAGCTGAAAAGTAGAAACGCAAAGTCATACAAAAGTAGAACAGTAGAAAACATAAAACCCCAAAAAGTTGGAAACCTAACAAAAATATACGAAAACTGAACAGTCTGAGAAAAGCATACATCGGACTAGTGCCCCCTCCTGCCCCTCTGTGGGGGGGGGCTGATACTCTGATGGTGTGTACCGAGAGGGGGGCTGACGATCCCTGACGCGCCGCCTCCTTACTGGTGGTGTCTGCGCAGCTGGCGTAGACTGGGAAGGCTGTGTCGGCTGCGTAGGCGGCGGAGCATCGAGAAGGAAGCTAGGAAGCACATGTGTCGACTGTGTAGGATGCTGCTGTGCCTGGTCAGGAGGCTGGTGCCATGGAGGAGTATCGAGCTCGTCATCCGAAGAGCTGTCAGCAGGCACGAAACCTGTGTGCAGTGGTGGAGGGCGTGACGACGACGGACGGTCCGCTGGTGGCACATGCGACGAAGGACCTGGCGCCGACGGTGATGGTGGGGGAATCACGGTCAAGTGAGGTGGCAGCAGCACTCTGAAACCGACTAAAATCTGATCGACCCGCCGCTCGACCTCTGAACAATATGCGTACACATCGTCGCTGGGCATGGTGGGTCCGAGGCGGGACCTGACCATCATGTCTCGTGCACCAGTAGAGATGCCGCCGAGGATGTCTAGCTGTGCACACGAATTAATGCAATTATAGAACGATAATCCATGTGAAAGTAAGGTTTCAAAGAGCTAAGGAACTCACAGAAGAGTGGATTCGCCCAGTTAGGCGTCGGTCGTAGCCGTCATCGAGGGTGGCGGGAGGGATGGGCTCATCAGGCGCGGCGGGTGGACCGCCCGTCAATCGGTAGATCGTGCGAGGTCGGTACCAGGACAGATAGGAAAAATGGATGTCGTGGCTGTATGGCCTGTGCTCCTCGACCGTGCGTGTGTGCGCCCAATCCATCCACTGCTGCACATAAGGCTGCTGTCGACGAACGAAATCATCCCTCACTCGACCCTTCCTGGATTGCCTGCGGACAAAGAAATTAGGTTGTGATGGAAATTATGTATAAAATAACATGTGAATGTAATGCATATTTGACGTACTCGTGGATATGGTGCGGGATCTGTCGAGGAGGCGGCACGGGGACAGCCTGGCGTAGGCCAAACTGGCGCATAACTCGCTCAGGCGAGTAACCCTCAACCATGTGCGAGAAGACGAGTAGAACCTGGGTGCGCCAGTACGGCTCATCCTGCGTACAAAAAGAAGAAAGGCCGGCTGGAGCGACGGATTGGAGGTTTGCGGTGGTCCACGGATCCCAGATGACGCTGTCGTCGAGAAGCAGATCAAAGTCTGTGGCGTACGAAGGATAGCAGAGGTGCGCCTGATCTGTGGCCCACCTCAAACTCAGCCTAGCCCACCTCCATCCCATCACGGGGCCGTCTCTCCCATCCCCGACTAATGCGAACTGATCCCGCGGAACCAGCGGTCGACCGATGGGGAAATGCTCGTACGACCACATCTGCAAGAGAATGGCGCACCCAGCGAAAAGAGAGCTGACCTGGTCTCTGCTCGTGGCGTCGCACAACCCCCTGTAGGTGTGGCAGAGCACAGCGGATCCGAAACTGAACCTCGGCACGTGGCCCAGGGCCGAGTCGGCAATACTCCTGGCGAGCTGAACGTACTGCCGCTCGCAGATGTCTCCGTGGGTGCCAGGGAAGAGCAACCACCCAAACAGGTACAGCAAGTACGCCTCAAGGTGGTGCCTGAAGACCTCCTCTGGAGCGGCCACGGGGAGCGCAGCATCGCGCACTGCGCGAAGGTAACTCTGGGGAACTCCCGCGTCCTGCGCAAACCCCCCCGCTGGCCCTACTCCCTCGAAGCGCTGTAGGAAATCTAGGCGCCATGCAGTTCTCTCGGTGGCAGCTGGGACATATATCTCCCCGCGGATAGGCAGGCCAAGTAGCATGCTGACGTCCTGCAGCGTGATAGTGAGCTCGCCAAAACTGAAGTGGAACGTGTGCGTCTCGGGCCTCCACCGATCCACAAGCGCAGTAATGAGGGCTCGGTCGAAAGGGAATTGCCTCGCCCGATCCACCATGCGAGCGAAAGGCAACAGTCCGGCCTCGAGCAAATAAGGCGCGAACCGCTCATCTAGAGGCCACATCTCACGCGGTGCCCTCAGACGCAAGGCTGGGAGAACGATGCCCTGTAGAAGGCGTCGAGCACGGTGACGCTCCTGATGGTGCTGTGAAATCAGCTCGGGAAGCTGATGGTCGTCCGCCATACCTGCAGTTGTCACATATTGGTTGAGAAGTTGAAACATTGAGTACATAAACAAACATTGAGTAAATAAAAAAACATTCAGTAAATTCACGAGAAGACATTAGGGAAGTTAAGTACAACTGATATATGGAAATTCGGTACAACTCACGACAAAACATTAAGTACTTGAAATAATACAACATTTAGTTTTGCGACGAAGACGGTGCGCCTGTCACCCGCGGGCATCGATTTCTTCTGTGACCAGGCTGCCGGCAAGCGCTGCATCTACGTACGTCATCTTCACGCTCCGCTGCATCCATATTGTTATTTATCCTCCTGGATCGACGTCGGCCGACATGGCCTACGAGGAGCCTCTTGTCTGGGATCCACGTGATGGCATCTTCCGGGGATAGTTGTCGATAGCTTTCCCCCGCCGCAAACCCATTGAAGACACCATCCCAGGTCTTCCACAGGTACTGCAGAGTATAATAGGTTGATATGTACCGCGCCGGATCGATCCCAGGAACAGAGCAGGCAGCGATGACATGCGAGCAAGGAATGTGCAGCAGTTGAGGCTTGTTGCATGTGCATTGGGCATCTGCATTTGAAATCCGACATTCGTGGACCCGACCAGCCCGCAGTGTGCCATAGACATGTCTGTGCCTTAGCCGAACCTCGTACTTCCCGTGCAAGCGACTCAGTACTGTGACATCATGTGTCAACGATTTCTTTGTCCGAAATTCGAGGTAATCATTGATCTTTTTGGGCCAGTGTGCTAAGGGGTCATGCAAAAGCCTTGATGCCGCCAAACCCCTGCTGTCGTAGTACGCTACTGTGCGATAGAATGTCATTTCAACTATTGCAGTGAGTGGTAAGCATCGCACACCTTTGAGGACGAAGTTGTACACCTCGGCCAGATTTGTCGTCATGATTCCGTATCGAGCCCCACCTGTGTCATGAAGCAACGCCCACTTCTCCATTGGTTTGGGCTGAATCCACTGACTGAATCTGAGACGACCCTGGCGGCTTCCCGTGCCAGTATCGCCGCGATCTTCTGCAACCCCTGCTTCTCGCAATTCCGCCGACGTACTTTCCTCCAGTGACTTCCAGATTTGTGAGAACTTTGACTGTTGGTTCTGTTTGGCAAGTCGTTTGAACACGACCATCAGGCGCTTGCTCTTGAAACGACTGTGAAAATTCGCGCCAAGATGCCGTGAGCACCAACGACTCTGCAAATCATCCCAACTCAGCGATGGATCCTCTCCTGATCGCATGTACTCCATCGCACTCAGCATTCCTCCATTTCGATCATGAATCAAGCACACGCGCTCCCGGTCTTTCACAACCTCATTCTTCAAAGTGCCCAAGAACCACAGCCAACTGCTATAGTTCTCCCCTCGACCACAGCATATGCTATGGGGAGAAGCTGGTCATTCGCATCAACAGCCACAGCAGTCAGCAGAGTTCCCTGGTATTTTCCAGTCAAAAATGTTCCGTCAATGTAAAGCACGGGTCTCATATACCTGAACGATGCAACGCACTGTGCGAATGCCCAGAAAAATCTCCGCAGTACCATGCACCCAGGAATCACAGCACCCTCGGAGCCGATTGCTGGCGTATCAACAATTGCGGTGACTGTGCCTGGATTTGCTTCGCATATCCGCCGCAACAGCCTCGGTACTAAGTTGTATGCCTCAACATATGTACCAAAAAGCTCCTCCAGCGTCTTCTGTTTAGCCATCCATGCCTTCGGGTAGTTGATATTATAACCGTACTTCTCCGCGACATGTGCAATTATCACCTTCGGTGTGATTGCCGTATTTGCCTTCACTACTGACAGAATCAGACTGGCAACAAAACTGGAAGTGATATTTCTATGATGCTGCACCATGCCCTCAGCCAGACATCCGTGGTCGTCAACTCTGGTCACCCGAAAGGACGGGTCATCTCGTGGCCGCTAGACACGTACGTACCATGGACAATTCTGGATTAAGCACCTCACAGTCCATAGGCTCGGATTTGATCTGACCACCCGGAATGGCCTATTTAGTGAGACAGCCCAGGCAGTTATGGCTTTCTTTGCATCCTTTTTACTCCGAAACAACTGTCCAAGCTGGACGGTTGATTCATTATAAGACCATCGCGAACCCAGCTCATCATGAACCACAGCGTTATTCAAGGATGACGGATCAGTCCACTCACTCATAGGATTATGCTGTTCCGTGGGTTCATCAGGAGATTCGTACATTTCCGACGGATCAGTATACTCCTCTTCATTAAAATTCTCCTCCAATTCTGGTAATTCTTCAGCTGCATCTACTTGATGGCCACCAAATTGAGTTGTATTTCCTACACCAGTTGTGTTAGGTACACTGCCAGTTGCACTGGCATTGGTACTGCCACCTGCACCAGTATCGACATCGCCACCGCCGTCGCGACCTCCTCCGGTACAGATATTAGTGTTTTCTCTTTCAACCGAATGGCTGCCCTCCGAACTATGTACTGACATTTCAACGTACAGTATGATGGTTCCGACAGCATAGCCTGGATTTGTCACAATTCGTCCAAACGAACCCCATGATTTGTCACCTTTCAGTCTCTTCAGCACCCATTTGTTTCCATCCGGAACCATGCCTTCCACTTTGAGATTATCCGTCGTAACATTGAGTTGTAACAGGTGAACTAACCACATCTTCAAATCGTTGAAAGACATTGACTGTGGTTGTCTCATTTGACTGCAAACATACATACAACCACCAAGATCATCACCGTTTGGTCCATTACGGATTACACCGGCTCCGTAATAAACGTACACTGTATTGGGTTGCTCCATAGCTGTACAAGAGTGTATAATTAGAGAACTCACATTGCTCATTGTACTAAAAAAACATGATTTTTCAAACAACAGAAATTTTCCCCTCCCTCTAAACCCATGCGGGAAAGGCCAACACGTTGAGGGCGACAGCGGTGATGACTACGACAATGAGGCCGCGATTCCTAACCCTAACCCTAACTGATTGACAACCCTACCCCTAAATCTAACAAAAAAACCAACCCTTCTCTTCTCTTCTCCTCTCCTCCTCTTCCTTCTCTTCTCTTTTTCTCTCTGCCAATTTCAGAATTTTCGGAAAAATGAAATGGCCATACTGTGTGAAAGCGACGCACGGTGTTTAAATACCGTTTCAGTCGCTATTGTTTGGTTCACGATTTTTCCCTACAACCCTAAAAAAGATAACCCCTAAACCCGTGCGGGAAAGGCCAACACGTTGAGGGCGATAGCGGTGATGACTACGACAATGAGACCGCGATTCCTAATCCTAACCCTAACTGATTGACAACCCTACCCCTAAATCTAACAAAAAAAACCAACCATTCTCTTCTCTTCTCTTCTCCTCTCCTCCTCTTCCTTCTCTTCTCTTTTTCTCTGTGCTAATTTCAGAATTTTCGGAAAAATGAAATGGCCGTACTGTGTGAAAACGACGCACGGTGTTTAAATACCGTTTCAGTCGCTACTGGGGAACACGATGTTTCCCTACAACCCTAAAAAAATAACCCCTCTCGCTCTAAACCCGTGCGGGAAAGACCAAGACGGTGAGGGCGACAGCAGTGATGACTAACCCTAACCCTAACCCTAACCCTAACCCTAACCCCAACTAAAAGAAGCGACAGCGGTGAACCCTAACCCTAACCCTAATAATAACAATCATTTTAATATACATAATCACAAATGTTTACATCTACATATTAACAAATATTTTAATCTACGTCCATACTAATAAAATTCAAATTTGAAAAACATCACATTTTTTAGTGGTTCTTCAAATTTTTTAATCTGCGAAATCCTAAATTTTTTAATCTGCGAACATACACTAACCCTAATCTGTGAACATACACTAACCCTAACCCTAACCCTAACCCTAACTCTAAATTTTTTTTCATCACATTCACGCATTTACCATTACACTAACCCTAACAATCACACTAACCCTAACAATCATTCTAAATCATATCTAAATACTACGAGTTTACGATCTAATTAATTTAAATACACGAGTTAAAAAAATATACCTCAGCGATTTGAAGAATCTCCGAAAAAGAATTTTCTGCTCCTTTTTCTTCTCTTCCTTCTCCTCCTTCTCTCTCAGTAATTTCTGTAAAATTTCGGAAAAATGAATTGCACTGTACTCTGAGAGGGACGGCTGGGGAATATAAAGGGTTTCAGTCGCTATACGGTATAACGACTGAAAGCTGCGGGTTTCAGTCGCTATACGGTATAGCGACTGAAACCTGGCTGGCACGGCACAGGTGCCAGCGGGGCATTTGTGCCGTGCCACGTCTTCAGTCGCTATACCGTATAGCGACTGAAGACTGTCGCGAGGACGATTGCGCGACTGAAAGCCATTTTTGCAAATTTAAAAAGTTAAGAGTTAGTTTTGCAATTGTTTTTTTTTATAGGGTTATTTCAAAAAAAAATTCTAATTCTGAAGGCAAGGCATAGGGATATCTGGTTTGTCAAGTCACTTCTAAACATTTTTGCTTCTACACTGGTTTGCATGTTAACTATCATAAATCTTGCTTAGTGCCTGTAAACGTTCCACCAGAAAATATATCTCTTTTAGCAGGAATTATTGGCTGTCAAGTTAAAAGTTTCCCAATCATGTATTTGGGCTTCTCAATCTTTAATAAATGCCTGCATGTCAAGGAGTTCAAGTCTCTGGTAGATAGAGTGAATGTAAAACTTCATGGCTAGACAGGAAGATAGCTTTCGCAAGGTAGAAGACTCAGTTTAACAAATATAGTTCTATCTTCCTTGCCTACATTCGTGATGAGTATGTACAAACTTCCAAAATCGATCTTAAGGGAGATAGATAAAGTAAGAAGAGGTTTCTTTTGGAAGGGAACAAATTCGTTCCAAGGGGCGAGCTGCTTGGTCGCATGGGATTTAGCATGCAGAAATAAAAGGAAAGGTGGTTTAGGCATCAAGAATCTTGAAACATTTAACACAGGTCTCACCTTAAAGTTATGTGCTGATCTCTACAATAGCATACACAAACCTTGGGTTAAACTAATGTGGAATACCACTATCAAGCCAAGCAAATAATCTGATGTCTTCCTAGTGGGCGGCGATCATTAAGGACTGGACTAAATTCAAAAGTTTGACAAGGTTGGAACTAAGCAATGGAAGGAGGATTTCTTTTTGGAGGATGCTTGGCTTAATGAGAACAATCTGGCAGCTCAACTTCCTCAATTAGCCTCCTTTAGCAAGGATATCCATATCACAGTTAGTGATTTCGTCAGTATGCAAGACACTTTGGAGAATTTTGAATGGCCTCTATCTGATGCAGCTTAACTACGATAACAGCAATTAATATGCATACTTGATATAGTCCAGTCGATACAAGAAAATGATCAAGTTGTCATGGGGGGTATGTTGCTTAGAGGATTCAAATCTAGAATTGTCTATAAAAAGCTTCAAGACCACTATCCATCAAACCAAAATTTCAACCTCATGTAGAAAAATAGGGCAACAATCAAATGCAAGATCTTTCTCTAGCTACTGCTAAAGGATAAATTGAACACTAGGGAAAACCTGAGAAGAAAGGTATGCAAATACCTAGTGTTTTCTACCCTATATATTCATGATGAATCGGCCAATCATTTGTTCATCTCGTGTCGCTTCGCATCTCAGTGCTAAATGGAATTGGGCCTCGATGTGGTTGTAGTGGCGAGATTAAAAGAGCTTTTCCTTATACTGGTAGCAATGCCATTAGGACCCAAATATGGAGAACAGTGTTGATTGCAAGATTATGGAGCACCTAGAGAATCTGGAATGAATTGGTTTCTAAGAGCAATAATAACATGATGGAGAACTGCAAAAGATTAACTTTGGAAGCGCTTACGTCTTGGATGATCCAGCTCAATCAAGAAGAAGAGACGTCATTGAATCATTGGTTAAAGGGGCTTAAACCTGCACGACGGGCAGCCAAGCATCTAATTGCAGTAGCTTATTTTCGTTGTTTTTATGACCTCTCCCTTCTCTATTATTTTGGGAGAGAAGGCGGTTTAATCTAGTTATTGTACTTGTACTTCTGTCTTAACTTTTAGTAGATTGCTTAATCCCAATTATCCAGTAGCTTGCTAGATAACGGGCTTTTCAAAAAAAAAATTCTGATTAAAAGAGTGACCTAGGATTTGATTATCTTGAATTTGGTTTGCCGCAACCGTTATTGGGATTCGGGATTTAGTATCTATTTGGTCCTTGATCAAGTTTTTTTTATTATGCCATCCAATTGATTATGACTATAATTTAAAAAAATATATAATAAATTAAATATAACATCTAAATGGACCTGAGTAAAATTAAGCTAACTTTGCTCGAGCTAGTTGGCCATAGAGTCAAGCTTGACTTTGAATTTGATACTCAACAGTCAAACTGGACCCAACCCGACTCTAGTATGATTGCATTTATTTAATGCAAAATGTCCAGACTAGTTCAATCCAGTTACACATAGTCAAGCTTGTCCAGAACCTACCCACCCCGAATGGACCTAAACTTTTTAGTGGCCCGAGTTGAGCCTAATGTGTTTGGACAGGTCTGGTCCCAAACCATACTTCATTAACTAAGTAATTAAATATATCTACAGATAACTGAATTATAGAGGTTAAGAAAGAGGAATTGAACAATTCTTTCGAATGTTTTATCTGAATCAAACCAAGTGTCTTGTAAAAACCTACTACTGCATTGGAAGCACAAATCAAACTGTGGAAGTAAGCAAAAATGACTCAAATGCATGCAGAGAAAACTAAAATCACAGCAAAATTAGGTTCCAATTAGTCAATAAACCTAAAGCCAGCCACAAGCATATTCAGTATGGCTGCCTGACTGCACCAAAGAGAAGACCAAACAAGATAGTGCTGATGAACTTCTTTTGCCATGGTTGCGTCGCGAAAAACTGCGCAACGAGGTACCTGATGGTCGTCGAGCTAGTTTTGCTTTTGTTCAAACTTTCATCTCTAATCCTAAAACCATTTGAACATGGAAATTTTAAGGTGATTATGTAGAATCTTGTCACAACAACAATTCTAGAACAAAAGGCAGCAAACTTTGTGCTTGTCCAAGATGCTTAGTTGCAAGCATGCTATAAGTTAGTGTTAAGTACATGTACATATTAGTTTACTTGTACATATAGGACTTAGGTCTTGGACCTTGGGCTCACTCGGCCCACTATGTCTTAACCTAGACATGTATTATATATATGTAGGGCACTCTCCCCTAAATAGACAAAGAGAATATTCAATACCATATTCTTACATGGTATCAGAGCCTCCTCTCCCGATGAGTGCCGTTGTGCATCATCATTCTCGTTCTCGCCGTTGAGTTCTCTTCCTACAGCTTCTCTCCACTACTGCTTCTTCTTCACACGGGTCATCATTCACTTGCTATCACAGGTCCCTCCGCGACCTCCTCTACTGTCGCCGGCCTCTCCGCAGTCTCCGATGTCTCCGCGGGCCCCCTCTGTGCCCTCCACTCGTCACAGGCCACCTCCGGAGGTTCCGTTGCTGCCGCTGGCTTCTGCAGCCTCCACCACCTCTTCGCAGTCTCTGTTGCCACCGCGGACCCCCTCCGTGCCCTCTGCTTGTCGTGGGCCACCTCCAGAGGTTCCACTGCCACCGCTTGCTCGTGCCCTAATGCCGCCGCCTGCTTTGTAGGAGTCACGGCGCTGTCTCCTTTTTGCTGCTTAAAACCTTAGCGCCACCGCTTGCTTTGTGGTCATCTCCTTTTGCTACTGAAAACCCTAGTTGCTGCTACTTGAGCCTTAAGTCGAGCTAGCAGAAGGAGCCAAGCAGCCGAGCCAAGCCGGTCTGCCGAGCCGAGCCGATCCTTCTAAGCCATTTTTTAGCCGTTTCTGAGCCATGGCCTCTTTGACAAGTTTGCCCGTGGCTAATATCAAGCTCAATGGGCAAAACTACCGCGAGTAAGCCACCACAGTTCATTTTCTGCTGATGGGAGCCGATCTGGAGTTTCATCTCATCGATTCCCCTCCTGCTGCGGGGGCCAATGAGAAGATACTTGATGCTTGGCATGGAGCAGACAAGCGGGTCAACTGTATCATTTGTCAGAGTGCTAAGGTATCGATTCGGATGCACATTGCTGAGCTTCCGACAGTGCACCAAATGTGGGAGTGTGTTCAGCAATGCTTCGTTCAGAGCAACTCGGCGCATGAGTTCTCTCTCCTACAGCATCTTCAGAGCCTGCATTAGCAGGAGGCATCTCTTGGAGAGTTCTATAACAATTAATGGGAATATCCAGCCAATTGACAGCCATGGCACCTCCCTCTACCTGTGCTACATGCACTCACTGCGTTGCCAAGATGAGCATCAGGAGTGACGCACTGTTTTCGACTTCATCATGTGTCTTTGTCCGGAGTTCGAGCCCATTCGAGCTCAGCTGTTCAGCCGTGCTACTCCACCTACCATGGATGAGACTCTTGCTGCCCTCTATGCTGAGGAGACTTGTCTTCGCTTACTCTTAGCTACATTGCAGATTTATTCACACATTGTCTTGGCAGCCACTCAACCCCCAATCCTCTTCCACTTGTCGTTGCTCAGACGCCATCAGATGTTGTCCCAACTCGCCCCCACCCCCGCCCTGCGGGGGACACTTGTGCCCCCCCCCCCCGCTGGGGGCCCTAATACCCGCCAGGGCCCCGATTCCCGCAGGCTGCCGGTGATGGCGGCGAGGGCAGTGACGACGTGGGCGGTGGCGAGGGCGGTGACGAAGCGGGCGGCGAGGCCGTGAGGGCAGCGGCGATGAGGGTGGACTGGTGGAGAAGGAGAATAGATCTAGGGTTTGTGCAGGTTGTGGAGTTGAGGGTAGGCGGGTAGCCAGTGTGTTGGTTTGTAGTTTTCGGGCCCCTGCGGGTTTTCGGGTTCGGGGATTAATTTCACTTACTCGCTCCAAAATTACCTGCGAGTATTGGATTTCCCCCGTCCCCGCCCCCGCGGGTACGGGTACCCATGGAGGATGGGTATTACCGGTCCCGTTGCCGTCCCTAGTCCCACAGCAGCTCCAACAGTTTCTAATCCAGTTATTTGCTCTCACTGCAAGAAGCCTATACACACTATTCAGAAATGCTACAAGCTCCTTTGAGAGCTGAGGCCTCCTCGTAGACAGTCACATAGTTTTGTTGCTGCTTCCCTTGTACCTGTGAGTGATGTTGGATCAAGGATGCCGACTAGAGGGGGGGGTGAATAGGAGGCTTTTAAAACTTTAAAACTTAAAGCAAATAAAGAACAAATAATATAAGCAAAGGGAAAAGAGAACGAACACAATGATTTTTACCGAGGTATCGGAGACTCGCCCAGTCTCCACTAATCCTCGTTGAAGCACTCAAATCACTTGAGTCTCGCTTCAATATCCACAAAGGATATTATCACTAATGGTTACTCCTTGTCCACTCCGGAAAGGCGAGCACCGATGCCTTGTACACACTTGCCGAGCCTCTCCGACAATCTCCGAACGGAGAGATCAACGGCCACGCCTCCGAACCATCTAGGTGAGGGCGCTCACCAAGAGTAACAGGCAGCGAGGTCTTCTCTAGACCTCCAAACACGCACCGAGAAGCTAAGTATATGCAAATGCAAAAGAACTGAAACTCTCGGTGGATCGGAAAGCACTCGACTTGATCAAAAGATCAAGATTTTATATAAGAAACTAATGCTCAAGAGTGTATATGAAATGCTGTTGCTTGTTGTATAAAACTTATGCCCAAAGCCCCTTTTTATAGCCTCAAGAATCAAATGAACCGTTGGAGCTAGGGCTGAAAATCAGCAACCCAAACTGACAGTCAGTTCACCAAACTGACAGTCAGTTACATACACAACGGCCGACAAAATTTACGGATAAAAAATAGCTAGCCGTTTGTAGTCGTTTAAGGAAACTTGAAACCCCCAACTGACAGTCAGTTATGCAAACTGACAGTCAGTTCGACCAAAACAACGACCAGATCAAATAGAAACTCAGATAAAAATAGCTGTGGTCGAAACCCAAACTGACAGTCAGCATGGGCATACTGACAGTCAGTTTAGTACAAAAATTTTTGGCCCGAAAAACACACTCTCTGGACAATTGTCAGTTAACACAAACTGACATTCAAACTGACAGTCAGTTCAGCAAACTGACAGTCAGCTTGAAAAAAAAGAGCTATAACTTTAAATCCAGAAATCCAAAAGAGGTGTTTGATAGCTCGTTGGAAAGATAATTTCAAGGGCTACATTTTTGTCAACAAAAGAAAAAGCCAGATCTGTCTAGATCTTTCTGAAAAAAGCAAATACTCTTCTGCTGTCAAAACACAACTGAAAAACCAAATCTTTCAAACCAAATTCAAATCAAATCCAACCAAAAAGATGCAATGCAATGACCTAAGTTTCTCGGTTTACGTTGGAGATAAAAAGAGGACTTTCGCCACCCCTCTTTATAGTACGGTTAAAACTAAGAAATAATTTCCTAAACCGATCAAACTCCAAACACCGAGATCGGTCAAAATAAAACAAATATTACCTTAGGTCCTTTGCATCTTTAATCCTTGCAACTTTCATTTTGGTGATCTTGCACTTGCGACCTTGACTTCCAACCTTTAACTGCGACCACAGCCAACATTGCGACCTTGCGCTTGCGACTTTGGACCTGTGACCTGCAGATCTTCCCGGATCACTTGCAGACTTTACAGAAATTGCTCTGCATAGAAATAGCTCAAAGACAAGGTTAGTCCAAAACACTTAATGTCATCAATAATCAAAATCAACCTAAAAAGGGCCTAGATGCAACAATCTCCTCCTTTTTGATGATTGATGACAACAAGTGTTTAAATGAATAAAATCAAATGACTCCCCCTAAGTACATGCATAATTAACAGATGTTCAGGAACTCCCCTAAATGCATGTATATATAAATACCCATATGAGTCATTTGAAATTTGAGAGTGAATCTATAATGATGAATTTATAATAATAGATCACGAGATATCTCAAAAATCTTTCTCCCCAATCTCTCCCCTAAGCATAAACAATGTCAATAATGAAGCAAGAAACTCAAGAATCTCTCCCCCTTTGTCATCAAGCACAAAAAGGTGGGAGGACAGGAAAATCAGACAGTTATTTTAGATCAACTAGCATTTGATATATCAATAATGTTCAGTTCACCTCTTAAAAAGCAAAATCTTGATTCATCTAAGGGTTTGGTGAAAATATCAGCTAGTTGCATATCAGTTCTAACATAATTCACATCAATATTACTTTTTGCCACATGATCTCTAATAAAATGGTGCCTTATTTCAATATGCTTAGTTCTAGAATGTTGAACAGGATTATTTGCAATTTTAATGGCACTTTCATTATCACACAATAGTGGCACTTTATCAAATATAATCCCATAATCCAAAAATGTCTGCTTCATCCACAATAATTGAGCACAGCAACTGCCTGCAGACACGTATTCAGCTTCAGCTGTGGAGAGAGCTACATAATTTTGCTTCCTAGATGACCATGATACTAATGATCTCCCCAACAGCTGACAGCTACCAGATGTGCTCTTTCGATCAATCTTACACCCAGCATAATCAGAATCAGAGTACCCAATTAATTCAAAATTTGCATTTTTAGGATACCAAAGTCCTAAACTGGGATAGCATTTTAAATACCTAAGGATTCTTTTAAGAGCAGTTAAATGACATTCCTTAGGATCAGATTGGAATCTAGCACACAGGCATACACTAAACATGATATCAGGCCTAGATGCAGTAAGATATAAAAGACTACCAATCATGGACCTATAAAGTTTAGAATCAACCGATTTTCCGCTTTTGTCCATGTCCAGATGTCAATTTGTCGCCATGGGAGTTTTGATTGGCTTGGCGTCTTCCATCCCAAAGCGCTTGAGTAGGTCCTTCACGTACTTGGTTTGACTCACGAACGTACCGTTCTTGAGTTGCTTGATTTGAAGACCGAGGAAGAAGCTCAGCTCACCAATCATGGACATCTCGAACTCCCTAGACATCATCTCTCCAAACTCATGACAGAAATGTTCATTAGTAGATCCAAAGATAATATCATCAACATATATCTGACAAATGAACAATTCTTTTTCAATTTTCTTTGTAAAGAGAGTTGTATCAACCTTCCCAATTTTAAAACCTTTTGATAATAGAAAGTCTATAAGTGGCTCATACCAAGCCCGAGGAGCTTGTTTGAGACCATAGAGAGCTTTTGACAATTTAAATACATGGTTTGGAAATTTAGAATCTTCAAAACCAGGAGGTTGTTCAACAAAAACGAGTTCAGAAATTTCACCATTTAAGAACGCACTTTTTACACCCATTTGAAAAAGTTTGATATTAAAACATGATGCATAAGCAAGAAGAATGCGAATAGCTTCAAGTCTTGCTACAGGTGCAAAGGTTTCACCAAAGTCTAATCCTTCGACTTGAGTGAAGCCTTGAGCAACAAGACGAGCTTTGTTTCTAATTACAACACCATTTTCATCTTGCTTATTTCTGAAAACCCATTTTGTTCCAATAACATTATGATCTTTGGGTCTTTCTACTAGAGTCCAAACTTCATTTCTAGCAAAGTTATTAAGTTCTTCATGCATGGCATTAACCCAATCAGGATCATTTAAAGCTTCATTTACATGTTTGGGTTCTAAAGAAGACACAAAAGAATGATGTTCACAAAATGCAGCAATACGAGATCGAGTTTGAACACCCTTACTGACGTCACCCAATATTTGGTCTAGAGGGTGATCCTTGGTGATAGTCTGATGCTGTCTTGGTGCTTCGTCTTGTACAGCTTCATCTTGATCTTGTTCTGGAGGATGAGATGATGATACATTTTGATCAACATTTTCAATGTTGACATCATCTTCTTGATCTTCATCTCTTGGCTTGATGTCTCCAATGGTTATGTTCTTCATGGCTTCTTGAAGATCGTCACCTGAAACTTCACGAGATACTTGCTCTTTTTGTGAGCCGTTAGTTTCATCAAATTCGACATCACCGGATTCTTCAATACAACTTGTATTTTTATTGAAAACACGATAAGCTTTACTAGTGGTGGAGTATCCGACTAGAAAGCCTTCATCTACTCTTATTTGAAATTTACCACCAAAATTTCTTTTCTTAAGTATATAACATTTGCAACCAAACACTCGAAAATAAGAAATATTTGGCTTGCGCCCAACAAGAAGCTCATAAGGAGTCAAGTTTAGAAGAGGATGCAAATAAAGTCGGTTTATAGAATAGCAAGCGGTATGCACGGCTTCAGCCCAGAAGCGAGTAGGAGTATCGTACTCACTTAGCATAGTCCTTGCCATTTCTATAAGTGTTCGATTTTTCCTTTCAACGACTCCATTTTGCTGTGGAGTGTAGGATGTGGAAAATTCGTGTTTAATTCCAAGAGAGTCACAAAAATCAAATAGAGTTGAATTAACGAACTCTCCACCATGATCACTACGGATTTTCTTGATGGATAATTCGAATTCGGTAGAAACACGTTTTGCAAAACTTTTGAAAACATCGGGGGTTTCGGATTTTTGGGAAATAAAGAAAACCCAAGTGTAGCGAGTAAAATCGTCAACAATCACAAAATCATAGTTGCTACCCCCGATACTTTGGAACTCAGAAGGTCCAAATAAATCCATATGAAGGAGTTCCAAAGGTTTGCAAGTCGAAAGAATGCGCTTAGTTGGATGTGAAGTAGCTACTTGCTTGCCCGCTTGACAAGCGCTACAAGGTTTGTCCTTTTCAAAATTCACATCCTTTAAGCCAACAACCAAATCACGTTTTAAAAGTTTTCTCAATTGATGCATTCCAACATGTGCAAGTCGTCTATGCCATAGCCAACCTTTTGAGGTTTGAGAGACAAGACATGTTGAAAGAGATGCATCTTTTGAATAAAAATCAACCAAATAAAGATTTCCAAAACGAAAGCCTTTAAAGATCAAAGTTTTATCTTTTAAACTTTCAACCAAAACTTCTTTTGGGAAGAACGTGCAACTAAAACCAAAATCGCAAATTTGAGCAACGGAAAGCAAATTGAAATTTAGAGATTCGACCAATAAAACATTTGAAATAGATAGATCATTTGAGATTGCGATTTTACCCAAGCCTACAACATTTCCTTGACGATTGTCGCCAAAGGTAATCTTTTGGTTCTCGCTTGAGTTGTCTTCTATTGAGGTGAACAACTTCTTGTTACCGGTCATGTGTTCGGAGCATCCGCTATCTAGCACCCAATGCATCTCACCGGTCTTGTAGTTCACCTACATAAAAAGAATTAAGTCCTTTTAGGTACCCAAACCTTTTTGGGTCCTTCAATGTTAGCAATCAAAGTTTTGGGCACCCAAATAGATTTCTTCTTTTTATTTAGCATGGGTGCACCAACGAACTTTGCTATAGTATACCCTTTCTTCGACCTTTGAAGCATGTAGCAAGCATCAAAATAGTTTGCAGTCACTAAAGGACAAGCTTCATGCGAATGTTGCCCTATTAAGTGATATGTGGAACATGAAGTTTGAGAGGGCTTTATAAATGAAATGGTATGAGTGCGGTGAAATATGCGATACCTCTTACTACAAGAGTGAGCATGATTTAATTTCCCCTTTTTAAAAGAATATCTACGATCTAAAGGGGGTTTAACAAGCATAGCACTACTCATCTGATATCTAGTAGGGTTATGACTCAATCTATTTATTTCAGTCTTAAGTTCATCATTTTCAATTTTATGTACATGAGATGATACCGTGTTAATACATGAAGCATGATGCGAATGAGAACATGACGGCATATCATCACAAGTAGATGAACTAGAAGGCATAACGATAGAATCACTCGATGAGCTAGACATATCAAATGAGGAACAACTAGTACTAACACCATGGCATAAAGATGAGTCACTAGATAAATCATGGTATGAGTTATTAGTAACAACCGTACAAGCATGTGAATCAATAAATGAATCAATAGACAAATTATCACATGAAGTACTAGTGTTCACAGAGCTAGCATTTGAGTCTAAACAAGAATTAACACTTAAGTTATTACAAGAGGTGCTAGCATGTGAAGTGGAAGTATGTGACTCTAAGGATGGATCAATAAGCAAGTCACAAGCAACTCTATTATTTAAGGTAATTGTGGAGTTAATAGCTTCCTTGGCAAGCAAAGAATCATAAGAACTTTTCAACTCTTGAAATTCCACTTTCAAGGATGAGAAGTTATTATTTAAAGTGTAAAAACTTGTATTCATATTGCCAAGCAAGTCATTTAACTCTACAATCATATCCATAAACTCATCATTAGAGAAGTTAGTATTTGATACCGTCGAGTCACATGCCATAAGGCATATAGATTTGTCGTGAGATGAAGACTTTGATCTCAATGCTTTCTTTCTAGCTTTCTTTGAGCTCTTCTTGCAATAGTTTGCCTTTGTCTTTCTTAGGCGAACCAAGTCGATGATGTCTTTGAACTTGCTAGTAAGCTCCCGATCCTCCGCAATGAAATCATCATTCTTAATATGCTCGGAGGTGGAATGTATGTCCTTCTCCTTGGACATAGCCTCATTTGACATAAGCATGTCAATGAGCTCGCTCGGTGAAGTATCGGAGAGGCCACCGTTTGCAAAAGTGGTAATGAAGTCTCCGTAGCGATTCTCCGGTAACACCTTAAGCAATTTCCTACAAATGTCTAGATTGGAAATATTAGCACCATGAGCTTTGAGCTCATTTGTGATGTTGATCAAGCGATCATATATGGTGGAGAGTGTATCATGCTCCAACATCACAAATGCCTCATAGTGTTGCATCAAGAAGCGCACCTTAGCATGCTCAAAGCTAGATGTGCCCTCAAAGATAGACTCAAGGGTGGTCCAAACATCGTGAGCGGTCGAACGATTACTCACTAGTTCGAGCACATCATTGCTAAGGGATCTAAGAAGCACATCTTTAGCATTTGTATTTAAGAGGAGAATATCCTTATCCGAAATCAACGGATAAGTCACACCCTTCTCCACTAAGCTCCATAAATCCAAACTCAATGCCTCAAAATAAGTGCTCATAATAATCTTCCAACGAAAGTAATGTGAGCCATCAAAGTGAGGAGCAATCAAATCAAAATCCTCTACCGAGTCCATCCTTTCTCTCTAGGCGGTAAAGCCCATAAATGAGAGACCTAGCTCTGATACCACGTGTTGGATCAAGGATGCCGACTAGAGGGGGGGTGTATAGGAGTCTTTTAAAACTTTAAAACTTAAAGCAAATAAATAACAAATAATATAAGCAAAGGGAAAAGAGAACGAACACAATGATTTTTACCAAGGTATCGGAGACTCGCCCAGTCTCCACTAATCCTCGTTGAAGCACTCAAATCACTTGAGTCTCGCTTCAATATCCACAAAGGATATTATCACTAATGGTTGCTCCTTGTCCACTCCGGAAAGGCGAGCACCGATGCCTTGTACACACTTGCCGAGCCTCTCCGACAATCTCCGAACGGAGAGATCAACGGCCACGCCTCCGAACCGTCTAGGTGAGGGCGCTCACCAAGAGTAACAGGCAGCGAGGTCTTCTCTAGACCTCCAAACACGCACCGAGAAGCTAAGTATATGCAAATGCAAAAGAACTGAAACTCTCGGTGGATCGGAAAGCACTCGACTTGATCAAAAGATCAAGATTTTATATAAGAAACTAATGCTCAAGAGTGTATATGAAATGCTGTTGCTTGTTGTATAAAACTTATGCCCAAAGCCCCTTTTTATAGCCTCAAGAATCAAATGAACCGTTAGAGCTAGGGCTGAAAATCAGCAACCCAAACTGACAGTCAGTTCACCAAACTGACAGTCAGTTACATACACAACGGCCGACAAAATTTACGGATAAAAAATAGCTAGCCGTTTGTGGTCGTTTAAGGAAACTTGAAACCCCCAACTGACAGTCAGTTCGACCAAAACAACGACCAGATCAAATAGAAACTCAGATAAAAACAGCTGTGGTCGAAACCCAAACTGACAGTCAGCATGGGCATACTGACAGTCAATTTAGTACAAAAATTTTTGGCCCGAAAAACACACTCTCTGGACAATTGTCAGTTAACACAAACTGACATTCAAACTGACAGTCAGTTCAGCAAACTGACAGTCAGCTTGAAAAAAAAGAGCTATAACTTTAAATCCAGAAATCCAAAAGAGGTGTTTGATAGCTCGTTGGAAAGATAATTTCAAGGGCTACATTTTTGTCAACAGAAGCAAAAGTCAGATCTGTCTAGATCTTTCTGAAAAAAGCAAATACTCTTCTGCTGTCAAAACACAACTGAAAAACCAAATCTTTCAAACCAAATTCAAATCAAATCCAACCAAAAAGATGCAATGCAATGACCTAAGTTTCTCGGTTTACATTGGAGATAAAAAGAGGACTTTCGCCACCCCTCTTTATAGTACGGTTAAAACTAAGAAATAATTTCCTAAACCAATCAAACTCCAAACACCGAGATCGGTCAAAATAAAACAAATATTACCTTAGGTCCTTTGCATATTTAATCCTTGCAACTTTCATTTTGGTGATCTTGCACTTGCGACCTTGACTTCCAACCTTTAACTGCGACCACAGCCAACATTGCGACCTTGCGCTTGCGACTTTGGACCTGTGACCTGCAGATCTTCCCGGATCACTTGCAGACTTTACAGAAATCGCTCTGCATAGAAATAGCTCAAAGACAAGGTTAGTCCAAAACACTTAATGTCATCAATAATCAAAATCAACCTAAAAAGGGCCTAGATGCAACAAGTGACACCGCTTCCACTGCCCTCATGGCCCAGCTCCAGGCCCACTCAAATCAACTACAGGCTCTTCTTTAGCACCAGACATCCTCTAGTGGGTCAACTAGTCTTACCGCTACTTCTACTTCTGCGACAAGTATTGCCAGTCATCCTTGGATTCTTGACTCAGGGGTCTCTTTTCACATGGCATCTGATAGCTCTTAGTTTCGCTTATGTCGACCTGTGTTGGATAACACCTATGTTCGGACAGCTGATGGTACCTCTTTGCCAGTTACTCAACAGGGTACTCTTTCCATTGCACAACTTATAGTACCAACTGTTTCTCTTGTTCCCAGACTTTCTATGAGCCTTATGTTTGTTGGTCAACTGACTGATATGCATTACTTTGTGGGGTTTGATGATTCTCATTGTTTTGTGCAAGATCATCGGACAGGGACACTTGTTGGTACTGACCATCACCGTAGAGACTCTCAAGGTCTCTATGTTCTTGATCACCTGTTGCTTCCAATCAGCTCCACCATTACCATCTCTTCTGCCTTGGCGTCTACTCCTACATCTTCAGCTAGCTTTCCACAGTGGCATCATCAACTAGATCATCTTTGTGGTTCTCGTCTGTCCACTTTAACTCGTCAGGCTGTCCTTGGTCGTGTGTCTATTGACACCAGTTTTGTCTGTCCGAGTTGTAAGCTGGATAAACAGCTACAACTCCCATACTCTTCTAGTACTTTTAGGTCTAGTGTTCTCTTTTCTCAAGGTGTTACCTTCTTTGAGGATCGGCCCTTCTTTCATTCTTCCATTCCTCGCACATATATCCTTCCGATTCGATCTCATTCTTATCTCTGTCAGATATGTCCTCCTTTGATGCATCTCCTCTTCCCAATTTTGATGCATCCTCTGTTGATTCCTCACATATCTCGCCTTTTCTGATTCACTACACTCATCATCCTCAAGTCTCTATTGACACTCAGCCTACCTCTGTTACCCCTCCTGATAGTCCGGCTAGTACTGATAATGCTCTTGCTGATGATCGCCAGCTCCGCCACATCGGTATGCTCTTCGTGATTGTCAAACTATTATTGCTCCTGATTGCTATGGTTTTGCTACTTTAGGTGTTGTTTGTGAGCCACATACTTATCAGGAGGCCGCTTCTATTCCTGAGTGGAAGTTGGCTATGTCTGAGGAGCTTGCTGCTTTGGATCGTACTGGCACTTGGGAGTTTGTTCCCTTACCTGCTCACGTCACTCCTATCACATGCAAGTAGGTGTTCAGAGTCAAAACCAAGCCTGATGGTTCTGTAGAGCGTTACAGGGTTAGTTTGGTTGCCCGAAGTTTTCAGCATGAGTATGACAGAGACTATGATGAGACTTTTGCGCCTGTTGCTCATATGACTACTATTCGCACACTAGTTGTTGTGACTGCTATTTGTCATTTGACTATTTCTCAGAAGGATGTGAAGAATGTTTTTCTTCACGGAGATCTTCAGGATAAGGTTTATATGCATCCACCTCTCGGCGTCTCAACTCCTGCTGGTCATGTCAATCATCTTCGTCGTGCTCTGTATGGTCTCAAACAAGCTCCTCAAGCCTAGTTTGAGCACTTCAGATCAGTGGTTCTGGCAGCTGGTTTCCTTGCTAGTGATCATGACCCTACTTTATTTATTCACCGCTTAGTTCATGGTCAGACCTTGATTCTCTTATATGTGGATGACATGCTGATCACTGGGAATGATATGGAGTATGTTGCTTTCATCAAGCAACGTTTGATTGAGCAATTTCTCATGTCTGACTTGGGACCCCTCTGCTACTTCTTGGGTATTGAGGTCACTTCTACCGAGGAGGGTTACTACTTGTCTCAGTAGCAGTATACTCAGAATCTTCTTGCTCGCTCTGGTCTCACCGATATATGGACTGTTGCAACTCCCATGGAGCTCCATCTTAAGTTCCATCCCACCGATGGTACTCCGCTTCCTGATCCCTCATGTTATCATCATATTGTTGGGAGCCTTGTTTATCTTACTGTCACTCGGCCAGACATTGCTCATACAGGTCATGTACCCAATCAGTTTATCAGTGCTCCTACGTCGGTTCACTACAGTCACTTGCTGTGTGTGCTCCGTTATCTTCGTGGGACAGCTTCGCATCGGTTATTCTACGCTCATTCGAGTCAGCTCCAGTTCTGTGCTTACTCTAATTCTACTTAGGCAAGTGATCCTGTTGATCGGTGTTCTCTCACTAGTTATTGTATATTTCTTGATATTTTTCTACTTGCATAGAAGTCCAAGAAATAGGCAGTTGTATCTCACTTCAGTGCTGAGGCTAAGCTCCGTGCTTTGGCTACTACTACTGCTGAGATTGTCTGGCTTCGTTGGCTATTGGCTGATTTTGATGTTCCGTGCACTGCTCCTACATATCTCTTTTGTGACAACACTAGTGCCATTTAGAATACCAATGATGCAGTGAAGCATGAGTTGACAAGTACATTAGTGTAGATACCTTCTTTCTGCAATCTCATTCTCAGCAAAATATTATTGCTCTCCAAGATGTACCTAGTGAGATTCAGATTGCTGACTTCTTCACCAAGATTCAGACTAAAGAGCAACATCGTTTTCATCTTTCCAAACTCAACACGTCTAATTCGTCTTGAGTTTGAATGAAGTGTTAAATACATGTATATATTAGTTTACTTGTACATATAAGATTTGGGTCTTGGGTCTTGAACTCACTCGACCCGCTATGTCTTAACTTAGACCTGTATTATATACATGTAGAGCACTCTCTTCCAAATAGATTGAGAGAGAATATTCGATACCAAAATCTTACAATATTCACCTTCCTACATTTACCATTTCATCAACTTAACTATTTAACTTAGCATTTATGATTTGGTTACCCCATTATTGTTAGGTTTTGATGGAGTTGAGATCCACCGTGCATTTGGCTACCTAATTGATCAGTTCATGAAAGACAGCGTCAATGACCGAGCTGATGAGTATGGTGGAAGCATAGCGAACCGCTGCTGGCCTGCCGCTGCGCTCTAGAGGTACTCCAAGTAGTCGTTGACGAGATTGGATCAGACCGGGTCGGTGTCTATCTCTCACCATACTCAAACTGCCTAGACTGTTGGGACTCGGACCCGGAAGCGCTTGGCCTATACATGATCGAAGCCATGAACAAGATGGGAATCCTCTACTGTAGCATGGTTGAACCTGAGGTTGTCAAAGTGGATGGCAAGATGCAAATCCCTTACAATTTGTTGCACTTCAGGAAGGCATTTGCCGGCACTTTCATTGTTGCAGGAGGATTCAACAGAGATGAAGGCAACAAAGCATTGTATGAAGGTTACACAGATCTGGTGGCGTATGGGAGATGGTTTTTGGCCAATCCAGATTTGCCAAAGCGGTTTGAGCTGAATGCACCTTTGAACAAGTATGACCGGTCAATGTTTTACACACCTGATCCAGTTGTCGGGTACACCGATTATCCTTTTCTTTATCTTTCTTCAGTCTGATTGTTGCATCATTGTCGCGATGAGAATAAACAGTGTTGTAGAACTTACTCTTGACACGGAATAAGTATGAGAATTATCAAATTGGCAATGGTAGTATGAACTCAGGAGTTGTTCCATTACTCATCACATGCAATGGATTGCAACACATAGACATACTTGAAGTTGGTCTTGGATTTGACCTTTTGGTCCAGATTCAATCATATGATCCAGCCAATTGGTATGGCTTGGTATTATTTCTGATATATATTTATTTTGTTGTAAAATATAAGATATATTTTGATCACACATATGGATTAAGAAAATTCTAAGTTCAAGAAAACATTGAACAAAAATGTCTAAAATACTCTTATTCATAAATGTCTTGAGTATGATTAAGGTAATACTAGTAAAGAATGTATAAGTAAATAAGATTAATATATGAAAGATAACAACAAATTTGCATACACATCCTATATTTATAACAAGATTGAAAAAAATTATATGTCTTATATTGTGTATCAGAAAGAGTATATGTTAGGAAATCTGTTCATCCCATGCCATTAGACCAAAGCCATGTAACATTATTACTTCCGAGCAGGGAAGATTAATGATAATACAAACAAGAAAAGTATTCCTCAGTCCCTGAATAATGGGCATAGGTTTCAGTTATGTACTTTTCCAAAAAGAGCACATATTTTAAAGCAGAACCATAGCACTGTTTTTGTCACTAATTTGTGCAAATCAGCCCCTCAATTTCTTCTTTTTTTTTTTAGAAGCACCACTAGAAGTGTTACTATTTCTTTAGAAAAAGAGGAAGGCAGTTACAGAAATATGTATATGTTACTATTTCTAATATTACAAGATCTCTAAGTAAAAAAAAAATTGAAACAATCAACCCAATCTGGTTAAACGACAACTGCTCAATTCTCTATCCACTATTTCCACCTTTTTTTTTGGGAGACCACAGAAGTGCTTTCCATTAAGCCATGGTGCTTTCTTAAGCAAGTAATCATCCCATGCATGATGCATCACTTGTGGGGTAAACCAAAAGCTACACTCCAAATCTTCTGAATTCAATTATTCCAGAAAACTTTATCAAAGATGTGAACTTCCATTAATTTTTCCCAAACCACTGACCATAGGAACCTGTCCCATGAGTCACTTCCTCCCTCCTCACATGATCAAATCTTCTGAATTCAACATTTCCATGGAAAAGTGACCAAACATCATACAGTTCATGCCACAAGAAACATAAATTTGTAACTGTCAAAACTTCTCCTTAAATACACACTAATCATATGTCATAACATAAGATAACCTCAAGAATTTTGTTAACCAATGCCTTCACAATTGCAACACATCATACATTGCATTCTACTTGTGCTTGTCATGACAAACTTGCTCCTGAACCTGAAACAAGCACACGCAGCTCATGCACCAATGCCAGGCGCCGGCACTGGCTCGCCCTGGCTCCGGCAGGCGATGGCACAGGAGACATGGTGCAGGTCCCGGCCGTGGCTGTGCCACCAGGGTACATCGGTGTGCTGCCATGGTCGGTGTGTCGACGTCGGTGCTGATCCTGAGAACTGCGGCTTGTGCGGCCTGCGGTGCCCGTTCCAGCAGCAGTGCTGCTGCGGTGACTGTGTTGATGTGATGTCCGATCGCCTTCACTGTGGCGCCTGCGGCCACCAATGCCTGCCGCCTTCCGGATGCCTCTATGGGCTCTGCGGTTACGCAGAGCCACCACTCCCTAGGCCACCGCCGGCATTGCATTGATTGAACCGTTTGATCATGGATAGCATTACATCATTTCTTGCTTTTTGATCTGTTGCTTATGCATGCATTTGATGTTTGTAGTTGTTCGTTTTGTAGTGTGCATACATGTGGATTTGGTGCTGTATCACTATGATTATTACGGAGAAGTCTAACCCAACATCAGATAACACATACTCTTTATGAGTAATCAGAATAACAAGCAATTGCAAAACAAATCTGCAAATGAGACACCTTCCTAACTTTTGAAATCTCTAATGTATGAAGCTGATCAGATACACATTACTTACTGTCTTTACAATCTGATGTACAACACTATTTCTTGTCACTTGTTAGGCTTGCTATTATACAGCATCAAGAAAAGCCAAACCCTTCACAGAAAATTCACAACAAATTTTTACTTTTCTTGATTGCTCTACTTCTCTCTGCTTCCATTGTGATCTCTTTATTTTTGTTGTTTCTCTCCTTGTTGTTCATGGAGATCATGGTCTTCAGTCATGGCAGAGTTCATTGAGGTCTTCTTGTCAGTAGTAGTGTCTGTTCGTCTTCTCCTTCTCGACGCGCGCTTTGCGCACCGCCTGCTGAATCTGCCTCTCGTGCTCCTTCAGCATGTCTTCCATGTTGCCGCCGGGCGCAATCAGCGGTCCGGAGTAGTGGATCCTCTTGTTCCTTCCTCCAAATCCCTGAAAAGGTTGTGATCACATCAGCATTGCCTGAAGAAATCACTGAATTCTCAAGACTGCAGCAAGAACCTGATGCTTACAGTTGATGTATCTCTCATTCCCAGCTCCTTCTTGTGAGTAGAAGCAGGCCTGTCAAGCGCGTTTGCCGGCTCGGCGACGTCGAGCCGGTTGTATCTGGAGTTGGCATTCCTGGTGGCCGTCGAGCTCGGGTGCAGGTCGGTGCCTCGGGACTGCGCGTAGGATCTCTGCGAGGTCAGGTGCGGCGCATTCGACACCCTGACGGAGCTGGCCGTGCGAGGGACCGCCCGCGGGTCGTCTTGCACGCCTTTCTTGTACCAAGTGGATCCGAATCCTGCTGTCTGCATTGTCGCCGGCGGTCTGGGCTGCTCGATGCGGAAGCCCGGCACGCTGTCCTCCAATGTGCTGTAATGGTGGCTGATGCTCTTGGCATTTCCATGCACCTGCCTCTTCTGAAATATCTCGAAGTGAGTAAGTGAATGGCAAGTTTCTTGGATTGATCAGTGCAGCATCAGAAGCATGGACAAGTAAGTACCTGGTGCTCTCCAATGGCATCTGGAGCTGGTCCAGCCTGCGATTCTTTTCTTCCGGGTTTCACAGACATCGAGCCCTGGCCCCCGATGGCTGTCATGTTTTGCCTGTCGACAATGCAATGAGGAGAGGGCGAAAAGAAAGAAATGAAGAAGGATGATGCCATCATTGCAATGGCTTTGCAGTTGCGGGACAGTACCTCCTAGCATCATTGCCGCGAAGCTTCGCGTCGTACTCCTTGCTCGGCGGGTACTTGGGCAAGCTTGACGGATCGCACGCCAATGGCTTGGCTCTGAAGAACTGAGAGATGTACAATGTGTCAATGGCTGCGAAGGCGAAAGAGATCATGGTCAGTGTGTACAGATGCTTACTTCACTGTCAAGAGCAGAAGCCGCTGTGCCCCGGGCTGATGGTTCTATGGCAAGCAGCATGTCAAGAACAGCCAGAGCTGTAGGAGGGAAATCTTTGAATGCCTCGGCGATCTTGCGCCGGTAAGGCCGTTGCGGTTTGAAGAGGGTCACGTCGGGCAACTTTGCCTTCGCCCAGTATTCCTCCGACGGCGATCCACAGAGCTTGAAGATCTTGTGGAGTTGCTCTATCTGTAAAAGTACAAACAACAGAAGCAGCAGCAACTGAGAAATCAGATGATGAGTTCATCAGGCAGGAGAAAATTTCAGCCCAGAAGGCTCACCTCGGTCTGCCCCGGCATGATCGGTTTTCCCGCGAGCAATTCCGCAAGGATGCATCCGGTACTCCACAGATCCACTGCCACCCCGTACTCCGTCGCACCGAGCAGAAGCTCCGGTGGTCTGTACCACAGCGTCACGACACGGCTCGTCATAGGCTGGTTCTTGTTAGGATTGAAGAAGGTGGCCAGCCCAAAATCTGCAATCTTCAGGACGCCATTGTTGTCGATCAGAAGGTTCGAGCCTTTGATGTCTCTGTGAAGAACTCCCCGGCCATGGCAGTGCTCGAGCCCATCAAGAAGCTGCTTCATGAAGCATTTCACCTGCACATGTTTGCATTTGGTTCAGAAATCAGAACTCAACTCAGAGGAAGATTTCTTTTTGTTTGTACATTCAGATCAAATAAAATTACCTGTGGTTCGGTGAACCGGAGACCGGGGATTGTGGCGAGACCAGCGAGGTCGTGCTCCATGTACTCGAAGACGAGGTACAGGCTGTGCGAGAGCCGAGACGTGACAATACCCTCAAGCTTGATGACATTGGGATGGTCGAGCTTTCGCAGTATGTGGATCTCCCTCGCCATGAACCGGACGCTCTCAGGGTCCATGTTGACGAACCTTACTCGCTTCAGCGCCACGATCTTGCCGGTCTCGAGGTCGCGCGCCTTGTAAACATTGCTGTATGTGCCTTGCCCAATCTGCAAATATATTGGAAAGATCAGAAGAAAAATTTGCAGAATTGTGAGAAAATTTATAAGGGGGATTGCCGGAATTGGGAGTTACCTTGTCCAATCTCTCGAAGGTGTCGGCTCGCCGGGGTAGCCACCCTTGGACGACCTCTCCGGCGACGGAGGTGAGCCAGGATGGCCACCCGGCGATGACATGCTCGCCAGAGAACCCCTGAGGCACGCCGGAGATTGTGTCCTCCACCACATTGTCGATGGCGTGCCTGCCAACGTCGACAGTGGCGCGCCGGTGGTGGGTCGGCCCGGTGGTGCTGTACGACTTGTTGAAAGACGCTATCACAACGACAGGCTGCGCTGTCTTCTCCGCCGCCTCCTCAGTCGGCACGGGCGCGGGTTCTCGCGCGCCCACATTCGCCTTCGCCTTCGCGTTCGACTCCGCCCTCGTGAAGACGGCGTGCACGACCGGCGCGACCGCGGCGTCCTCCTTCGCGGTGAGCGTAATGAGCTGCTTCAATGACTGGCTCGGCGCCCTCTGCAGCCTCTCCACTGGCGGATCCTCCTCGACGACGTCCTCCTTGGAGCAAATGCCGCCCATAGGCGACCCTGCCTCGCTGCACTGCCCCGGCCGGAACCCGCCTTGGCGGATCGGTGCCTCAAATTCTAATCTTTTCACCAAGAATTCCAAGAATAGAGCTCCAGGAGGGGTCCAAGAAGCAATCTTGGACCAAGAACATCAGCATGGCGGTTTCGCCGCGACGCGGAGAAGGTTAGCGGCAACTGATCTCGCAGACGGATGGGAGGGAAAGGCGGAGGAGGAGAGGAGGGTTTGAACTTGGATCGTTGCAAGGATGCAATCAAAACGGCCAAAAGAAAAGTTTGGGACGACAAGTCGTTGGAAATAAAAATACGAGAAGGGAGGAGGAGACGAAGTGGCCGTTAATTTTAGCGCGCAGTTCGCGCTAAGCTGGGTGAGGGGTGGTGACTCGGATTGATGGGCCCAGTTGTCAGTGATGAGGTGGGGACGGGGAGTGGGGTGCACGACTATTGGACGTGCGCGCCAATTCGACAGCTGCATTTGGAAAAGGAAGGAAAATGGAAAATAAAATACAGAAATGCTGCTCTTCCAAATTCGTTTGTCTCATGGGGATAAACACATCTTTCTTTATTATTTTGGATGAATCTCTCTTTTTATATCTCGTTTATCTAACTCTCTTTTTAACTTCTCCAATAATGATAGACGAAACTGAGACCACACGAGAAACAGATGACAGAAGGGTAGTGGAGATGATAGTGTTGTAGTAAAGTTGCAACAGTGTCACTAGTTGTGGATAGCAGTGACTGGTGGGAGAGAAGAAAAAGATGGTACGACAACAGTGGATGAATGGTGTTGATAATGTAAGTTTTTTTTAAAAAAATAGTCACTTGTACTCTAGACAATAAAAAAAATCTGATAATAGCAAATAAAGTTTTTTAGGAAGACAGAAAACTGCATCAAATATCTTTTATTTTGAATAAAGTTTCACTGAACATTAAAAACTTCTGTTTGTGTCAATTAACCTCAATAGAGCCTTGCATGTCAGTGGTTATTTAACCCCTAAAATATCATTGCAATCAGATCTATGTGAAATTTAATATAAAACACAGTAATTATTTAAGTTCAGATTAATAGGTATGTGTATATATACGCCACATCATATGCCATCTTGACATCAGCCAACACAAGATCTGTGATAGGCGACTCCTAGATGAGATGCTGCCACG
The DNA here is from genome assembly GCA_019359835.1 of Pharus latifolius. Lineage (NCBI taxonomy): Eukaryota > Viridiplantae > Streptophyta > Magnoliopsida > Poales > Poaceae > Pharus > Pharus latifolius. The sequence continues at coordinate 69,265,262 of CM033320.1, read as the reverse complement.
TTAGATTAGATAGTAGCATTTTTTCTGTTGTTTATCATCTATTGATATTGATATGAATGATGATATATATTATGTACCTATAATTATACAATCAACTGAGTTGAGCGTTAAATCCTTGAATGATCTCAAATAAGTTAGTTGCAATAATACATATTTTAGTCAGTTGAGATCAATTGACATAAATAAAAGTTTTTTGAACTTAGTGAAACTTTTTTCCATATATGAGTGCTTAACCACAACCAATTTAAAATTTTTAATTGAAAAATAGAGAAAGTGGTATTTTTTAAAACAAGTTTTTTTTAAAAAAAAGAAGCTGGTTTACATTTTTGCAAACTAAAAGCATTTTTGCAGACACCCGTAGGAGCAGTGGTATATATATTTGAGATCACACACACACATAGACACACATACACATATTTCTCTCTAAATATATTTAGAGTCATTTTTATACGCTTAGGTGTATATATTTCCGTCTTTTATAGTGTCATAGATACATTTTTATGTACTCAGATACTCTTTTGGTTATATATATGCTTTTAAAATTATCTTCTATATTACATATGAAAAATATAACTTATAAATTTGCAATCATATAAAGTAGTTTATCAATAATACTTCTTTATTTTTAATTGTATAGTATTTTATTTATGAAAAATATACTTTATAACTTAAACAAATATATACTATATTTCATTAAAACTATTAAACATGCATCTAAGTAAGTAAAACAATATTTCAGATCTCATACATATTTCATTAAATGCTTTTTGCAAACTAAAAGCATTTTTGCAGACACTCGGAGGAGCAGTGCTACACACATATATATATATATAGTCATTTTTATACTCTTAGGAGTATATATTTTTGTCTTTTAAATTACACTATAGATACTTTTTTATGTACTCAGATACTCTTTTGGTTATATATATACTTCTTAAATATCTTCTATATTATATATGAAAAATGTAATTTATAAATTTGCAATCACATAAAGTAGTTTATCAATAATACTTTTTTATTTTTAATTGTATAGTATTTTATTTATGAACAATATACCTTATAACTTCAAAAATTATACTATATTTCATTAAAATTATTAAACATACATCTCAATAAGTAAAACAATATTTCAATTACATACAAGAAGCATGTATAGTGTATTTAAATGCTAGGAGTGTGTGTGTTGTGGTATTACGAACACTTCGACAGGTTTTTGGGAGACGTGAAGCACATGTACGACAACACGAGCTGACCGTGTGACGGGTCACCCTTGGGCGATCACAGAGATTGACACAAGGGTTTATACATATTCGGGTCTTAGTGGAGACTGTAGCTTCTAGGCCCATAAAGAGTGTTTTAGTAATTAATGACAATTGCAAATGTTATACTAACGATACCTGCTAAGTTGTGTCAAGAAGAAACTCAAAAGACAGGTCAAAGAAAGGCAAAGAAAGAGCCTCATGATGAAGAAAGGACATTGAGCAAAGAGGCAAAGGTACGAAATAGGGTCTTTGCCATTTTACCGGTCTAAGGTGATTAGAGAAAAAAATTTACCGGATTTTTTGGATAGTCACCGTACTATTAAGAGGAGCATGTGGTGTATCACAAAATTCTTCATCTATGTGCCACAAATCATAAAATCAATTTGCATTGCATACTAGAATGTCATATTCTTTGAAAATGCTTGTTTCAACTCATTTCTGCTCAATTCTGTCTCAGTCTGTCTGACCGTTTGTTAGACCGGTCTAACCGAATAGACGGACTAACCGACGTTATGTCAAAGTCTAGTGTGTACTTTTAAAAGGTCGGTCTGTCCGTAGTTAAGACTTAGGTCAGTCTTCTGGAACTTCATGTCATATCTTTCTGATGTATTGTGTTATGACGGTCTGACCGAGAAATCGGTCTGACCGTGTTTTTGAACTACGGTTTGACCGTCTGGCCGGTCTGTCCATATTTATCGGCCTGAACGTATAAAGTGTCCAGAAATTATATCGTCTCTGGACAGTTTCACGGTCTGACCGAAATTGGGTCTGGTCTGACCGTGTGTGTGTTTGACAAGGGCAGGTAAGCATTCATTGCACCTGTTTAATGCCGTTGCAATTGCGGCGGTCTGACCGGGCTTATACCTGCGGTCTGACCGCCAAGTGATCTTTTTCTCCCAACGGCCTGTAACGGCTATATTTATTGTGGGGGGTATATCTACTCTCATGCACGGCCCTGTTCACAACCTTTGGCATTTTTGTGAACATTGTCATCATCCTTGAGAGCTTAAGCAAGTTTCATACACTCTAGGGTTCAAATTCTCGAATTTGTGAGAGTGTGCATTTGAGATCTTCTAGTGCATTGCATTTAGATCATTTAATCAATCTTGTGGCACTAGAAGAAGGTTAAGTGATCATCACCGGCTTGTTACTCTTGGAGTTTGCCGGCTCCTAGACGGCTCGAGAGAAGGTTTTGGAGAGCTCTTCAAGGAAGATTGTGAAGAAGCCTCAAAACGTCTTGTGAAAGAGTTGAGCACGCCTTGCCGGAGCGGTAAAGTGCATCCTTAGTGAAATCGAGGTTTGGATAACTCATCACACTAATCCGGCTCAAGATCTAGGTCACTTCTCGAGACAAGGTTGACTAGATAGAGGAGCAGTTAGAGATTTGAGTTTGCCTCAACGTGGATTAGGGGTGATCGGCAAATCACCGAGACCACGGGATATATCCTTGTGTTAAAATTGTTCATTGTTCATCTTGTGTTAATTATTTGCTCTCATTTACTATTAATTGTTTGATTAATTGTTAATTTGTTAAAATCGCCTATTCACCTTGTTGGGGGAAAAATGAGGTCCCGTCGAGTAAAGTGGTCCCGGGTAAGGGGCCCTCCCTTCCCCGGACTTGGTCCCGGGTAAGGGGCTCCCCAGACGCGGCTCCGGGTAAGGGGCCCTCCCTCCCCCGGACGTAGCCCCCGGTAAGGGGCCCTCTCTTCCCCGGACTCCGTCCCGGGTAAGGGGCTCCCGGACGTAGCCCCGGGTAAGGGGCCCTCTCTTCCCCAGACTTGGTCCCGGGTAAGGGGCTCCCGGACGTGGGGCTCTCCCTTCCCCGGACTCGGTCTCGGGTAAGGGGCCTCTCTTCCCCGGACTTGGTCCCGGGTAATGTCGCGCCCCGAAACTGGGACTACGACTACTCCTGTAGAGACCTAGCTCGCTGCAGCTAGTCCCATATATGCATAGTATACACATACCCTTGACTTCCCAGGATAAGTCAAACACATGAGTATATTACATTGCAACAGAGTACTTACAAAATATTTAAGCAGTGTGGCCTGCTGGCCTTAATATTACATAAAGGATTACAATGCCTAGGCATTCAGGTTTGGCAAAATATTAACTACACAGCAGAAGATAGGTGACCCTCCCACAAAAGAAGTTGACGGTAGAACAACACACATCAGGGCTCTGGCGGAACTGATTCTCCTCCTTCTGGATCCACGAAGTTCTCCATGTCATCCTCTTGGTCAAAGAATGCTCCATCTATTGAGTTGAATGTTGCAAGGGTGAGCACTTACGTACTCAGCAAGTCATAGGTAAGAGTAGATACATATAGTAGTGATGATATGAACCTAGATTAGTCAAGAATTATGGATATTTATAAAATAATCTTTTTCTTTCATACCTCATCTCATCTTATTTCATGGCAGCACTTTTCATAATATAACATCATCATTCATGTTCACTAAATTATAGCACTACCGCGACACGTCGACACACGACAGCCCACGGTAGCACTCCTTATTATGACAACACATGTCATTTGGGTAATCTTGATTTAACACATTTTATTTAGAAAATAATACTTGTGTCACACCCCGTGGATTTAATTCACCGCAGCAGACTCCTATAAACCCGGGAGCTCGGAGTATTCGAATACGGTTTTAACTCTGCAGAGAGGTACCAATTTACCCACAAGATATTCCACTTTCAAGCCCATCCTATCAAAATGATTAGACCCCTCCTCACAACCATGTGTGAGTGGCAAGGTGGAGATAACAAGAACTTTTATTATGCATCACTTACAATTCACCCTTGACCCTGTGGCTCTCCGCGAGACACAGTTGTGGTAGGTTGTATCCTAACCTCCACCCCTTTGCTTATTCCCATTACTGGGTCAGCGTGCTTGATCACCTTCAGTGATATGTGTGGGAGCCGTCCTCCGTGCTTACCGTGCATCACTACACATCTCATGCAGGGGTTTTATGTGTGATCCGCATAATTACTTGTTCAAGCCTGTCCCATACCAGGCTTGCGGTTAGCACGTTGTTCATGCCACTAGACGCACAACACAAGGTTCTAGTCCTTATATGCCAGTGACCAGACCATCCACAACCCTGCACCTTCAGTGCCTGCATTCCTTCGCAGTTTAGCACCTCCAGTGCTACCACCATTCCATACAATTTTCTGGTCATGGCTAGGGGTTTTATTTCATGAATATAAATATATAAATACATATATAATAGTTCATGGCTCAAAACATTTATTTCACATTTCATAGATAACCAGTCAAGTACTGCCAATTCATAAATCAACCATTCTCAATCTTTCTCATGCAATATTATCTATATTCAAGGTTATGTTTTAGCAACATTTAAAATATAGGTTCAAGATGACCAAGGATATGACTTGCCTTCCGCGTCGTAAAATACAGCAGTTGACGTCGGATCCGTAGTGAAGTCCTCAAACTCGGGCTCTTGATCTGCTCTCCAATCAAACAAACAACCAATAATCACAATCTTTTCAATACATTATTATACTATATGCAATAATGCAAAGATGAAGTCTTGATGATTCTGAAATGATTGGGTTTAGAGGCTGATTAGGGTTAAGTTAGAGAAACCAATGTTAAGATTAGCTGTTAAAGGTTTACAAGGTTCCAAATGTCTCAAAATATCAGAATGATATCAAGGTTGCGACTGGTTCGCTCAAAAACAGCGAACGGCTTTAGGTCGACATTCGGTTCAAGGTGTCGACATAGCTTTAAGAAAAGCTAGAGTGCTCATCTCAAGTTGTGGTAGTGGAAGAAAATGTAGATCACAACTCTACAAATTCAGTGGACAAAGTGGTTTCAAAATGCACAATCAGAAGTGGGTAAACAAGGTCAATGCCACTGGCTGACAAGCTCTGGCATAGAGCTGACAATGCCAAAAACTAGGGCTTGGCATAACTTTTGATCTAGAGCTCCAAATGATGCACCACTTTGTCTGGGAGGTAGGAATTGATAACAGTAACAATTAAGCCAACTGGATATAGGGCAAGAAATGGCTGGAAAGCAAGAAATTCAGTGATGAACTGAGGTGAACTAGCTGCACTGGAGCAGTTCTGGACAAGATCTTGGCAAAGCTGTAACTTTCAATCTAGGCCGATCTAGGTGTCGGGATAGAAGACAAAAATGCTCAGGAGGTCAAAGCACACACACTGGACAAGGTTTCGAGGGTTGAAATGGCTGGAACAAGCTTTCCGATGATCGGCGCCGGAGAAGAAGCTCTGGATTTGGGCATTTTCAACATAAGCCGATTGAACTCGATTTCTTGCTCTAGGAGTGATAGAAGGGTATGAGAAAACTACTGGTAGCATCAATTTGACCGGAGGATTGCCGGTATGGCCTGGCGACGAGAGCCAGCGATTGATAAATTGCAAAATCGGGAATAGCTTCAAATTGGGATCAATTGATTGTTCTAAGTTCACAGGAATGCTTGAAATAACTCACTGATCATTTTAGACTACAATTTCGAAAGCTAATTCGGGCTGAATTAAGCTACATTGCAGGAACAGGGTAATCGGCAATTCCGGTGATCGCCGGCGTTAGAGGTCACCGGTGAGCAATTAGATGATACCACACAGAGAGTATGAGAAGAGGAACTCACTGATGGCCTTAATTCGAAGTTTGATGCAGCGGATGAAGCTGGCACCGTGAGCCTCCTCGACGGCTCGCCGGAGAAGAAAACGAAAACAACAATTCTGGGACTTGGCTGATTTCCAGTGAGGTGTGAGGGAGCTGCTGAGTACAGTGGGGCTTAAATAGGCCAGGCAAAGCTTTCAAGGAGGAGACAACGAAGTGATTTGGCAGCCGTGATGAGATTGCTTGCGTGCTGGACATCAGCGGTGAAGACACAGCGAAGAACGGTGATGCGATGGCGACAAGCTTGCAGCTGATCACAGTGTCGTTCCATCGGGACTTGACAAAGCTGTAGCAAGTAGTGGCGACAACTACTGGCGTGGCAAAGCAACGTGGCGGGGAGTTGCTGACAAAAACTGCAGGTCGCGCGCGGGAGCAGGCGCTGGTCATCGACGTTGCAACGACGTTGCCACGGCATGGGCTGAAGCTAGGACACATACACACAACATGCACGGTCACGAGCGCGGGCGAAGCCTCACCGGCGATGAACAGCCACGGCGCACAGGCACGGTGAGCTCTGGTCGTGCGCACAGTAGATAGCCTGGTCGAAAATGGACTGAACTGCAGTTTCAGATTTTTGATTTGGACTGAATTGTAAATCTGGAATTTTGGAAGGTTTAAACTGAATTTTCTTTCACTAATCTGGCAGATATATTCAACAAGATATTTGGCAAAGATGTTTGATAAAATCTGGCACATCTGAATAGTTTTTGATATGAACTGAAAATAGGGTATTTTAGGGTAATTGAAATCTGAATTTCAATTGATTTCGAATTCTGGCACTTAGGATGAGATTTTGGAATCTGAACAGAAGAGAAACTTGTGACAAATAGCATTTAGAAAAGATTTGCTGAAGAGATTTTGAGTTTGAAGTTAATCTGGAGATTTTAGCCTTTTTGGGTTTCCAGATATCAGATAAAGGACTAATTTGCAATAACTCTTAGACTGATTTGTGAAAGGGTCTAGATGATAAAATCTGGCTGCCAACTTTCTGGTTCAAGGTATTTGCATACCCATGATCATGTTCCAGGAATAATCTGGTCTGAACTTGGTCAAGATTTGGATTAAATCTGGATTTCTGAAACTTAGGGTATTTAGGTAATATAGGATATTCTGTTTTCGAAAATAGAAGGAGTTGATAATTCTGGAAGTTAGAGATAGAATTGGATCTGGGTTCTGAAGGCTTTTAAGTTCAGAGTAACTGATAGATCACATCTGAACAATCTGATCTTGATTTGAGATCACAGGTTAGATTTGGAGATTTTAGGGTTTAAGATAGATACTGATCTGGCTACTACTACTGATACATGCATGCATGCTATTTATGAAAAAGGAAGTTTTCACCCCTAAACTCAGGGTGTTACAGGTAAGGGGCTCCCGGAGTTAGCCCCGAGTAAGGGGCCCTCCCTTCCCCGGACTTGGTCCCGGGTGAGGGGCTCCCGGACGTAGCCCTGGGTAAGGGGCCTCTCTTCCCCAGACTTGGTCTCGGGTAAGGGGCTCCCGGACGTAGCCCCAAGTAAGGGGCCCTCTCTTCCCCGGACTTGGTCCCGGGTAAGGGGCCCTCCCTTCCCCAGACTTGGTCCCGGGTGAGGGGCTCCCGGACGTAGCCCCGGGTAAAGGGCCCTCTCTTCCCCGGACTTGGTCCCGGGTGAGGGGCTCCCGGATGTAGCCCCGGGTAAGGAGTTCCACTCCTTGAGGACATCCACCTCGGGTGTTGTGGCTCTCACCTCGGCCCAAGGGCCGTCGCGACAAAAGCCATTCGCCAGGGGTTCTATTTGCCAACAGTTGCCCGCGACGCGAGAGACCTCGTCTCTGCCTGTGGGGCTTGCCAAAAAATGGCAAATGGCTCCAACCTACCCTTCGCCGCTCTACAGGCCATCCCGATCACTTGGCTCTTCGTGCGGTGGGGAATGGACCTCCTAGGCCCGTTCCCCCCAGTGTCGGGGGGATATAAGTACGCGGTTGTGGCCGTGGACTACTTCTCCAAGTGGGTGGAGGCCGAGCCCTTGGCCACCATCACATCCCGCGCGGTGCAGAGGTTCTTCTGGAAGAACATTGTGTGTCGCTTCGGGGTCCCCCGGGAGATCACCGTTGACAATGGAACCCAATTCGACTCCGCGATCTTTCGCGAGTTCTGTCAGAGCTTGGGCACGACCCCCCACTTTGCCTCTATGGCCCACCCTAAGAGCAATGGGGCGGTCGAGCGTGTCAATGGGGTCATCCTCCAAGGACTCCGTCGCCGCCTGGAGCAAAGCGCCTCCAGGCGAGGGGCATGGGCGGATGAGCTTCCGAGCATCCTCTGCTCCATGCGGACGACCCCGAGTCAAGCAACGGGACGTACCCCCTTCTCACTCGTGTATGGGGCAGAGGCAGTACTCCCCTCCGAAATCAATTTTTGATTGCTGCGAGTCGAACTCCTCGAGGGAGTCTAGGCCGCCGCGTTCCAAGCTAACGAAGACAACCAGAGGTTGGAGGTGGACCTCGTCGAAGAAGAGCGGGACAGAGCCCTCCTCCACAACGCCATTTACGAACGTGAAATGGCGCGCGCTTACAACAAGCGTGTTCGGGGGAGGGCCTTCCGCCTGGGAGATCTTGTTCTCAAGCGCGTCACCGACCCTCAGGCTCAAGGGAAACTCAGCCCAAAGTGGGAAGGGCCATACAGGATCTCCACGATCCTTGGCTCAGGGGCTTACAAACTCTCCACCCTCGAAGATCAAGAGCTAAAGCATACGTGGAATGCGGACTTGTTTCGCAAGTTCTACACCTAAGTCTCCGAACCTCCCCCTTCCCCCTTTGCAACTTCGCAAGGGGAAGGCGCGGTGAGTTGTAACACTGGCCCAAGGCCATTCCCTCTCCTTTTCGCGGTTACGCGAGGGGGAGGGTTGTATCGGCTCTTTCAGATTAATGAAAACGTCTTTTATCCCTACCATGTCAATCTCTTGCAGGTGTTTCCTAACCGCCCCTGATGCGATGCCCCCGTCACGAGGAGTCCCTCCCTGTGAGGATGCCCTTTCGAGGATGCCCTCGTTATGAGGAGATTACGGGCTCCAGCTTAGCCTCTAAAAGTCCCGACGGCGGGAACCTCGGTCCCCCTAAGGCGGCTTACAATATCCCCTCGTGGACTAAGGGCGTAAGCGGCAACCCGGTTCTCAAAGGAAACCGAGGTAACGAGTCACTTTGGGGGACTAGTCCCCCCCCCCCCCATACACTCCAGAGATCATTTACGCTCTTCCTCCTCCGAGAGCAATTTAGGTCGCTCTCGATCGACAAGTCTAATTGAATCCCCATTCCTGCATGAGAATGGCGGCCTGGATTTCTCTTAGAAAGTCAGCGCGGGTCGTCTAACTCGAGTCGCCCCCCGCTGCGGGGGGAGGGGACAAATCAGGCCCCTGTATGTGAATCGCCCGTAATCAAGAAACTTGACCGCGGAGGTAACGGAACCAAGGGCCCTTCTCTCTCCCCGGACGCAGCTCAGGGTAAGGAGTCCTCTCTTCCCCGGATCTGGTCCCGGGTAAGGGGGCTCTCTCCTTCTCGGACGCAGCTCCGGGTAAGGAGTCCTCTCTTCCCCGGACCTGGTCCCGGGTGAGGGGGCTCTCTCCTCCCCGGACGTGGCTCCGGGTAAGGGGTCCCCCTCTTCCCCGGACGTGGTTCCCGGTAAGGGGCGTGCAGACCTTGGACCGTTCCCTCACCCGGATGACTATTTCCCTCAGACAGTGGATTAAAATGTTTTATTGATGAAACGGGCCGGGGAATAACCCTCCCCGGTGGGCAAAAAACATACAAGTCGGGGACCTAAATCCCCGTGGGGACAACCCAGGAGACAACCCCCTACGTTGGGAACCGGGAAATCACTCTCCACGTCCCTTGGCAAACTCCCGGGAGATATCCTTGTACAAGCCTTGGACCCTTTGGAACGCTGCTCTTAGCGCGTCCTCGGGCCACTCCTCATAACCGTCTGGTGGTAAGATCCGGAGTGGAAAAATCCTGTGGGCCCCAGTTTCTGGTGAAGGCAACTCGGCGCGACAATCATCGAAGTTGGCCATGTGCCATTCGGGAAGCCATCTTAGCAAAGTGGCAACCTCACCGGGAACCCCCGCAACGGGGAGTTCCTCGAAATCCCTATCTGGGACATTCGCGACAACCTGTCGTCCAATCAAGCAAGTTTAGCAAAAAATACGTCCCATTCAAGTCCAGTCAAGCGAGTTCAGCAAAAAATGTGTTCTATTCAATCGTCGAAATTTTCTACAAGTTTTTGGGCCTCCGTCGAAGGAGCGCCGTAAACAAAAAAGGAAATCCTAGCAAAAAACTAAACTAAGGGCTGGGGGGGGGAAGGCTCATACTTGCCCATGATGACCCCCCCGGAGGAGGCTTCGTCCGGAGCAGCCGCGGGCAGCGTCCCCAGGACTCGGTCAAAGAAGAGCTCGGCGCGGTCCTCCAGCTCCCTCTGCCGAGGCTCGTAGAAGTCGGGGAAGCCCGGGGCGGCGAAGTCCCCAAGAGCCCGAGCCCCAACGCCTCGGTACTCCGCGAGAGCCACGGCAGCAGCGATCATGGGGACGGCGAGACCCCTGGCTCGAAGGTTCGCCGCGGCAGAGATGGCGGACACCTAACGGACGAGGAAGTTCGTCGCTTCCTCGACCGAGGCCAACGGGTTCCGAGGGTTGGCCTCCGGGAGGAAGTCGAGTCCCAGGGTGATGAGCGCGGCCCGGACGCGGTTCCCGGCCGAAACCAAGGATTGGGCCGCGGAAGAATCAGCGGCGCCCAGTGCCGCACTCAACTCCTCCCGGAGGCGGGAGTTGGCTCCCTCCGACTTCGACAGCTGCGCCCGGACGGGCTCCAGCTCCCGGGCCGCGGCGTCTCTCGCGGACTCGACCGGAGCCAGCTGCTGCGACCGCACTCGCCCCAGCTCCTCGATGGCCGCGTCCCGCTCCCGGACCGCCGCATCCCGGGAGGCCTCAAGGGCGGCTATCTCCTTGTCCGCGGCCTCAGTCTCCCGCGCGAGCCGACCGCGGAAGGCGCGTACCGTGGCGGCAGTCTGTCACGTAGGCAACACAGTTAGGAAAGCCCCTAACTGGGCATCAACCAATAAAGTAAGAGCTCCTTACCTGGAGCGAGAGGGAGATGACGTCCTTGTATCGGTCGTCAATTCCCCCCTCAGCCATGCGGGCCCGCACCCGGGGAGTGAGGAGGCCCAGAGAAAGCCGCCTCGTCTCGTCGACGGAGAAGAGCGCCCCTCCCCCGAGGGCGTCGACATCGCTCCCCCAGGTCCTGGTGGTCCCGACGCCTCGCTCCTCAGGTAGAGCGGCCTGGGCCGGGGAAGAAGCTGCGTGCCCCCCGGGCCCTGGGGAAGGTGGTGCAGCTGGGGGCGGCGCCGCCGACGTCCCGGCCCCGGGAGCCAGGAGAGCATGGAACCGGAAGGCGCCCGGCATCCGGTAACGCATGTCCGGGACCGGGCGCGTGCTCAAGGATGTCACCTGGACGCCCCTCTTCGGAGGAGACGGGGCGTAATCCTCTGAGTCCGACTCCACCTGGATGCTGTCCAGCACCCCCGAGGCACCCAACGCGTCGAGCTGGGCAACCAACGAGGCCGTGTTAGTAGAGCTATCGGTGAGCCCCACTAACGGAGAAGGCGCCTTCGCCTTCACGGGGGCCTGGGGGGTCTCAGTCAGGCCCGGTGCCGAAGCAGGAGACTTCATCCGGGCTGTCCCTGGGCTATCATCGGTGTCCCTCGGGGTCTTGGCGCGCCCCGCCCCGTGGCTGCCGGGCGCCCCCCTCCTCTTGTGGGAATTCGGCGTCGGGAGCGGCGTCCGAGCGGGCAAGGATAGCCCGAAGACCTCAGCCACCAGGTTGCGGGGGGGGGGGGCGTCGCCGATGACCGCGCAGCACCGGGCGTGCTCGTCCTCGAAATATCGCCCGAGGAGATGCTCCGCTTTCTCCCGGGACGATTCGTACGAGCGCACTGCGAAAAAGAAAAAAGTTAGAACGCGAGGCCCCTCCGTGCGAAAGCTCTTTCGAGCAAAGTTCGGAAAACTCACGTCGTGACACCGGGTAACGGGGGGGGGCGGTTCTCCGCCGAAAGGCCCAGCCCCCTCCGAACGCGTCCGAAGGGACTGAACCGGAGAAGAAGCAACTCCTCCGCCAGGTCCCTCATGCTTCGACGGGACCGGGCCTCCACCATCTTCTCAATGAGGGCCGCCTCACCGGTGCTCAGCTTGGGGGCCGGAGGTGCTGAGGACCGGGTAAGGGTCGGGGGCTCCGGAGAATAGATGATCTCCGGGTCTCCTACCCGGAGATAGAACCATATCTGGGACCAATCCTCCCAATGGTCCTGGGAGGCCGTGACCGGGTATTGGTCGACCCGGGACGAGAGGAGCTTCACCACCACCGAACCGAAGGTAGATTTCGGCCCGTGACGCACCACCGGGGAGCTCCGCGCAGTGGCCTTGTAGAAGTGCTAGAAGAGGCGCAGCGTCCCCTCCGTCTCGGCTGCAGTCTCGCACAACCATATGAAGAGCCCCATGCGAACCAGGACGTTCGGCGTGAGGTGGTTGAGCGCCACGTTGTACTGCAGCAAGAACTCCCGGATCATAGGATGTAGCGGGAGCCGGAGACCTGCGTCGACGAATGCGTCGAAGGCGACGACCTCCCCTTCCCGGGGGCGGGGAACGATCTCCTCCCCCGGGACACGGACGTCCCCTTAGGCAAAAACCCTCCGAGCTACGAGGGCCGCCGAGTCCTGGGAGGTGAACTTGGAGACCCCCAAGAAATCGGACGTCAGCTTCTCGGGAGACAACTCCGCGGCCTTTCCTCACCCTCTCGAAGCCATCTCGCGTCCCCGGGGCTCGGCGCTACCGGGTAAGGATCTGTTACCTGGAGCCTCGATGCTACCGGGTAAGGATCTGTTACCCGGAGCCTCGGCGCTACCGGGTCAGGATCTGTTACCGGGGGCTCGACGCTACCGGGACTGGTCTGTTACCGGGAGCCTTGCTGCTACCGGGAACGGGCTTGTTACCGGGAGTCTTGCTGCTACCGGGAGCGGGCCTGTTACCGAGGGAGCCTAGCGCTACCGGGGAAGGCTCTTACCGGGAGAGCTCTAACGCTACCGGGAGAGAAGTGGAAGTTTGGGAGTGGAGATGGTTAAGTGACGCGCGCCCCCTATATTTATAGGGGGAGAAGATCGCCTCGTTTCCCGCGCCGAATCTAGGTACTAAATGCGGAACGGCGCGCGGATAACGAAGAGTTTCCTAGAAGCATATAAAAAGTGCCGGGGAGTAGCCACCGGGACACCCCCTGGTAAGATGTGGAGACGCACGCTTCGACGCCACAAAGTGCCCTCGAGCGCACCGGGGGCTGATGTTGGGGGAAAAATGAGGTCCCGTCGAGTAAAGTGGTCCCGGGTAAGGGGCCCTCCCTTCCCCGGACTTGGTCCCGGGTAAGGGGTTCCCCGGACGCGGCTCCGGGTAAGGGGCCCTCCCTCCCCCGAACGTAGCCCCGGGTAAGAGGTCCCCCCTTCCCCGGACTCGGTCTCGGGTAAGGGGCGCCCTCCCTTCCCCGGACTTGGTCCCGGGTGAGGGGCTCCCGGACGTAGCTCCGGGTAAGGGCCCTCTCTTCCCCGGACTTGGTTCCGGGTAAGGGGCCCTCCCTTCCCCGGACTTGGTCCCGGGTGAGGGGCTCCCGGACGTAGCCCCGGGTAAGGGGCCCTCTCTTCCCCGGACTTGATCCCGGGTGAGGGGCTACCGGATGTAGCCCCGGGTAAGGGGCTCCCGGATGTAGCCCCGAGTAAGGGTCCCTCCCTTCCCCGGACTTGGTCCCGGGTAAGGGCCCTCTCTTCCCCAGACTTGGTCCCGGGTGAGGGGCTCCCGGACGTAGCCCCGGGTAAGGGGCCCTCTCTTCCCCGGACTTGGTCCCGGGTAAGGGGCTCCCGGACGTAGCCCCGAGCAAGGGGCCCTCCCTTCCCCGGACTTGGTCCCGGGTAAGGGGCTCCCAAACGTAACCCCGGGTAAGGGGCCCTCTCTTTCCCGGACTTGGTCCCGGGTGAGGGGCTCCCGGATGTAGCCCCGGGTAAGGGGCCCTCTCTTCCCCGGACTCGGCCCCGGGTAAGGGGCTCCACTTACCCGGGAGTTCCCTCGGGAATTGGAGTGGCCACATGTCAAGGATCCAAGCATCGACCGTGCAAAAAGACCGCAACGCCCTCGATCCGACGGTTCCAGCTAGGGCAATCTTGTAATTTGCGTCTTTTGGGGTCTATATATACCCTTGTAACCCCTCTTGTAACCTAGGTTCAATTCATTTGCATCCAATAAAAAAAACCAAAAGGCGTGCTTAGGAGCACTCTCCCCGTAAGAGAGCTCCCCTAGCCGACTCGTGTCGGGAGCACGTCGACAGGACTAGGGCTTCCACTGAGACCTGAACCTGTATAAACCCTTGTGTCAATCTCTGAGATTGTCCAACACGGGGCGACCCGTCACACGGTCATCCCGCGTTGCTGAACACGTATTACGCATGTCATAAACCTGCCGGGGTAACTTTAATATCACGACACACCCCCCTCTAGTCGATATCCTAGATCCCTTTCAGAGACTCTAGTCCTGTCGACGTGCCCCCGATATGAGTTGGCTGGAGATGCTCTCCCCCGGAGAGAAGGCTCCTAAGCACGCCTATTGCTTTGAGTGTATTGAGTATAAATGAACGTTTTAGCTTACAAGAGAGGGGTACAAGAATATATATAGACCGCAAAAAACGCAAATTACTAAACTACCCTAGCTACAACTGTCGGATCGAGGGTGCCGTGGTCGTTTCGCCGGGCGTGAAGCATAGATTTTTCGACACATGGTTGCATCAACTTCAGTGCCCCCATTTCCGGACTCGGAGATGGGAGGCCCCTGTCCCAGACCGGGGAGTGAGAGGCCCCAATCCCGCGGCCGGGAGTGGGGGGCTTCCATCCCGGTGGGATACACGCAGGAGGGAGTCGAGTCCCTGTCCTGGGGGGCACCTCAGGGAAGACGAGACCTTAGTCCCGTAGGGCCACTCCTGGGATGGGAAAGCCTGCTGTCCCATAAGACCTGAGATGAGAGGTCCCAATTCCGAAACTGAGTGCAGAAGGCCCAATCCCAGAGGACCAAGGAGTGAGAGGCTCCTGTCCCAGTGCCAGGAGTAGGAGACCCCACCCCTAGGTCGGGAGCGGGAGACCCCTGTCCCAGTGGAACATCCCAAAAAGGGGTTTTCACCTACAACTACTATCTTTCCCTCAACAATATATATATCACTTTCCCTTTTGGACTTTAATTCCATGTGGGTTGGGTTGAATCCAGCCCAATCCTGGTGTTTATAGCTTTCAATTTTCCAAATTCTCAATCTTACCTTTATCTAATGAAGACCCAAATGCAACTCCAATTTTTGAGCTAATTTTTTAAAGAGATTTGATCAAATCCAATAACTCAAAATCAAATAAGTAAGCATCTAGCACTCCTAGACATGAGTAGCATCTCATATATATATATATTTAGACATTCATAAAATCACAACACCAATCAAATAACTTAATCTCATACATATCTTACTAATCAAGGATTCTCAATACTTTACATAACAGACACACCGTACAATAAGTCAAGTCACCATCCAAAACAACCACTTTGATCTCCAGTAACATTCAATATTAACCATATCAATTGCAAGTTATTTTGGAGGCTTTTAATCACAGTTTCTTGTGAGACAAACAGCCAAACACAAAATTTTTTAAAAAAACTCTTATCATGTATGCATACATGAGCTTTGGCTGTCGGCAAAACACAAACACAATAGTTATCCTCTTGTTACCAAACAGTAACAATGTAACATCACTCTGTCACAACAGTAAATTAAAGTAACCATCTCTTACTAGAACCTACATGTTAATTTCCAGATTAGTAGATCGGAAGGTCCAATTCCTTTGTATTGTCACATCCTAATGATTGAAATCGGAATCAGAACAGCTCATATGTCATTTGTTGCACGGATGGCGTACCTTTCAACCTTTTCTAGTGAGACGGAAGCTTCGCCCCCTTTGAGATTTGTGGGATATAATTAGGTTGGGGTCTGGAAATATTATAATTGTGTTATAATTTTATTGTTTATAGATCGTGAGATATATTGTTATTAGATTGATCATCTTAAAAAAAAGATGGTATGTGGTTTGTTGGAATCAACGCCGTGATTTGGATGGTATATTATGTGAACTTGAGTTAATGTTAAGAGTGAAAATGAGAAAAACTTAAATTACTTGGGCTACAGACTTGGCTTAATTAGATTCGTAAGTTGAAGAGCTGTCTTGTTCATCAACTTGCAAGTTAGTACCTCATTTCTATAAAGGTGTAGGATAATCAGCAACAAGGTAGTTCAGATGTGGAGGTGGATGCTGATCCTTAGCGAGAGGAGGCAAAAAAAGGTGGTGGTTAATTTGGAGTAGGCAATGCTAGACGGTCTCTCTGTGAGTCTGTGAATACATCAGTGAGTATTGGATAAGGTTTTTGATGGTGCATCTAGTATATTTGTATTGTCTTTTTAACATGCTAAAATATAGATCATTAAGAATATTTAATTGGAGAATTGGCTCAAATTCAACTTGATTTCTTTTCAAGTAAAGTTCAAGTTAAATCAAACCTTAAACTAAGATCAAGTTATTACTCATAAGTTGTGAGTTTTTGTTGACACTTAGTATGCTAGATAATATTTTGCCTGGATGCATTGTATTTAGAAATGCATGCATGGCCTACCTCTTGGCTGGCCCAACCACCTGCCTTTAGGGCTCATATCACTAAGTCAAATCCAGCTAATATTTGAAGGCCCTACACTTGCCCTAATTCTTGCTCGACCCAATCACTTTGTGGATATGTCTTGGCCGACGAATCTGTGTTATTGGACCAGATCTCAATACCATTTACTCTAAAATTTCGGCTAAAAGCATCCTAAAAATTTAGAAAAGCGACAATTCTTTTGAGAAGTGCATTCTTAAATCTCTTCAATATTGTGGTTTATTAGATTTTAGCTTATAAACTTGATAAAGATATGTTTGATCTACTTTAATTTAATCTTATAAACCTAATAAGTCATTGTTGAAGACTTAAATTTATTTAGAATTTCTAATTAAAAAAACTTCAACTTAAAATATAATCTCAAAATTTAAATCCCTTATTTGACATACCTTAAACTTATATGAGAGACTGAATTACAAATAGTAATACCAAATGCACTCATAGACTCTTTTACTAGATTTTACTTATTTGAGATTTATAATTAAAAAAAATTATACTTGTTGAATAAATCTTAAATAAATTAAAACTGAAGCTATATCAACCATATGACAAGTATGGCAGTAGTAGTATAATATTGGTGATGGCCCACGGCCGAAGGATCTTTAGTACAGTACCAAGTCGACAAGTGTCGCGCTCTCGTAGGGACCCACACGCATTCGGATTCTATTTCCCCAATTTACACATGAAATCCTTGCAAGCTGCAGTATAGCTTTTGCTCCGTATCTTTTGCTATACCTCTTTCAAGGGGTGAAATTAATCACATCAACATGTGGGATGTGTTCTCCGATTGTCATCCTTATTATTAGCGATCTGATTCTATTCTTATTTGGTTTGAAAAAATAGAGTTGAGTTCGAGTCAACTCTTTAATTTGGTGACTAAATGAGTCGAATTGAGACACACGTTAGTTTGTTCAAGTTCAATTTATTTGCAAAATCATTAATTAATACTTATAAAAATAGTCACATAATCATCTCCTTCTATTTCCTTCTAACAACGCTCTACTCCTACCCACTTCTACATCCTCTCAACAGTCATCAACTCACCACAAAATCTGTTTTTACCTTCGATCCTTCTAATTATTTTTTATACTGATTTATTTTCTCTTTATTTATATAAGATATTAGTCTACATGTTACTTGAAGATATCAACAAATTAAATCCGAGCAAACTCTCTGATCCTCAAGGCACCAAAGTGAACCTAGGATAGTTTGCTTAAGGCTGAATTTTTTCCGCCCCTACATCCTAATTGTCACATCCTCGAGCCAGTCACACACTACGACAGCATTATGCGGCAAAACAATTAATCTCGCATCATTTTTTTCTATCATTAATCACTCATCACTTAATGCAGTAGATTATGACATGATCTGACATTTCCTGGCACAGTATCGCATTATCCATTGCCTATATAAACACATAGAGCTCTCATCCAAACTTGCATTGCACCACCCACTAGCTCTCTCTCACATTCTTCTTATTGCAAGGTACACACATCATTTTGCTAAAATGGACGAAGCTCCAATCACAAGTCCTCAGTACAGGGGTGTAAGGAGGAGGAAATGGGGAAAGTGGGTCTCTGAGATCCGCCAACCCGGCACAAAAATTCGCATTTGGCTCGGCAGCTTTGACTCAGCCGAGATGGCGGCGGTGGCACACGATGTGGCGGCATTGCGACTGCGTGGGCCAGATGCACAACTCAATTTCCCGGGGTCAATGGACTGGCTCCCCCGACCGGCGAGCTCCAACCCGACTGACATCCGAACGGCGGCGGCGGAGGCGGCTAATCGGGTGCGACGTGAGCCGGGACTAATAGCACAAGCGGAGTCTGCCCAAGTTACTCTGAGTCGAGTCGAGTTGGCAAGTGACGAGGAGTTTGGCTTGGACTCACCCAAGCTTTGGACCGAGATGGCGGAGGCCATGCTGTTGGACCCACCTAAGTGGGGCACAGATGTCGGTGAGGCAGAAAGCTCTCAAAATTGGTCACAAGGGTCCCTGTGGGATGGATGCTAAACTGCTATTACTCCACCTATTCTTAAAAGAATATTGTTTTATAGAGCAAAATTTGTAAAAAAATATATCATTCTACGTTTTCAAAGTGAAACATTATCTCATCTTCTAAAAATATCCTCATAACTATTACTCCACTTAATCATTAATCGCTTACATACAAATAACACACTTGTTATATTAACTACAGATATTAAGAGTAAACATGTAATTTTATTTCACTTCTTAAACATTGTATATGAAATTAAAAATGAAGAGAGTATTTTTTTTTTAACCATGGACGTGAACACGGTGGCACTTTTTTTTTTTTTTTTTTTTTTTGTTTCTTGATAATGTGTTATATTTACTAGGTCTGTAATAATAAGAAAAATGCTACTAATATGATGGCTTAAGTATCTTATGGGACATGGTTGTTCACATGCATCGAAGTTAATTTCAGGTGATTTGACTAGAGGAAAAAATATTGCTTGATGTACTTAGAAGTTGCTGCAAATGATAATCATATAATTAAGGAAAAATTAATTAAAAAAATATTTGAAATTTCACCTTTTTCACTATATGCCACTATCTTCTTGAAACCTAATGTTATATACATTTTTGATTAGTCAACTTGAAAAAATACTAAAATACTCATATCGGTTGATATTTAATAGTGATTCTAAATAAATAGAAAACCTAGAACACAAGACTTCTAATTTTTGAAGTTTTTAAAATTTTGTATTAGAGTTTTCAAAAATTAGAAATTTTGCATTTCAATCTTTCTGTTTATTTAAAATTTTGATTATACCTTAATTAACAAAGATACTTTGATCATTTTTCCAAATTGATTAGTCAAAAATGACATATAACATCATTTTTCAAAAAAGTAATGATCAAAAGACAAAATTTCAGTAACATATCGTATTAAGCATCAAAGTTCAGTGGCATAAAATTAATTTTTCATATAGCTGATGATCTAGTTGGAACACATGAATATTAGAAGATTTCGTAGAGAAAAAAATATCAGGCAATGGGGAATGGAGTTTCTCTCAAATTTATATATTCCAAACATAGCCTTGATACGTGAACCCTAGTTACATTTGGCATGAGGTCGCATGCTCTCATGTTGCATTCAAACACACAAATATCATACTTGAGGGAGCTATGCAGTTAAGAATCAACACTCCAAATTGAGATTGGAGAAGAAAATGTGTCTCTCAAAATTTGGAGATCACTCAAAATTTACCGTATGCATCAATTTTAACCATTCAAGACTTGAATAAGCAGTCCACACTTAAAATGCAAGTTTGTAAGAAGTCAAAAGATCCGATTCCCAAGGCCAGCTGGTCTAGCCCAACCAAACGACAGAAAACAAAGTCAAAATCACAAAAACCATTTCAAATTTAAAATCGAGAATTCGAAAAATTTTGAGTTTCGCCTGCATCGCTCACACAACAAATGTGAAATCCAAAAAGAATCACAAACACAAAGTTCTAGAATCCAAAACGAAGCTCGCACACAACTCAAAAACAAAGCCTCGAGAAAATAACAAACTGAGGCTTTTTTCAATTCCAAAATAGAAGCCCACAAGGACAGGCGTCAAATGCCTCTGTACTCCTGCGCCTTTAATTCGAAAATTTTACGCTGTTATTTTTTCTTGGAATAAATTCCCCATTTACTCCTGTCCAGCCTCCCAGCCGTTAGTAACACTGCACTAAACTGCGAATTAATTCGTGAAAAAAAGAGAGATTTCTCTCTTTTTCTTTCCGGGGAGCGTTTGAGGGAGTAGGTGAGGTTTCAACGTCAAATTTTTCGGTTCTTTGTCGTAGAAGGCTGTTTTATTTGGTGGTTTCTTGATTTGTCTCTAGTGTGTTAGTGTTCTTGATGAGTTCTTGGTGTAGATTTAGTGTTTGCCTGTTTGGTGAGCGTTCTTGGCTTGCTGTGCTGCGTTCTTCCTACATTTGCAGCTTTGTTTTGCTTGGTCAATTTATTGATTTGTTCTTGATGTGTGTGTGTAAACTTCGGTGTAATAATTTTGCAAGTGCTATTCGAGGTACAGTTTGTTGTTTGCTTCCAAGAATTCAGCATGCCATATTAGTCGGTTTCTTGATGTGTTTCTTTGTGTGAATGTGCATTTGGTTTGGTTATTTTGCAAGTGTTTATGTGTGGAAGTTGCTGTTTGCATCCAAGGAATCACAATTTCTTGGTTGAGGTTTTCTCTAATCACTGCTTCATTTCAAAGTGTGCTCAAAATTTGGAGCTCAAGTCAGGAGCTCGAAGTGCTGTTGACTAAGAAGCTAATTTGGCACGTTTAGGCGCCGAATCTTCTCTCTTCTTGGCCTAAGAAGATTCTGTGGTTTCTTGATTTGTTTCTAGTAGATAGATATTCTTTGATTCTTCTAAATTTCTAGGTGTTCATGTGTGTTTGTTGTTTGCTTCCAAGAATTGGCCATTTCTTTTTTTTTTACCCCTAAAAATTTCACACCACTTAGTTCCACCTATCCTGAAATTTTGGTGCAGAAATCACAACTTTTTTTCTCCCATGAGACCCAAATCTTGAAACTATTGTGTGAAAATGTGCTTACTTGTTGATGTATTTACTATTGCAGATAGAATGGAGAGGCAGCATTGAGGATTTATCTGTGGTTTCTTATTCTTGTGATAAGCACACAAGCACAATGGCTGCTGAGGTTGGGCAGCGGTTCACTGGCTGGTCATACTTGGATTTGCCTTACAACGACCAGCGCACGCAGGTAATATGTTCTGCTTTCTTAATTATTCATTGCTTACCTCTAATTGCTTACTGGAGTTACCAACTTAAATCTCAAGGTCACAGAGTTCCGGATATAGTAATGTGTGTGGAAAATATTTGGGATGTCAACATGGCATGATACTGCTTGGATTTATCTGAGTGTGTTTCGGTCTTGCTTGTGTGGTTTGTAGTTTGGTGGAAACTAGATGCTTGAGAGATTTCTACTAATGTGTTTCGGTCTTGCTTATGTGGTTTGTAGTTGTTTGATGGAGACTAGATGCTTGAGAGATTTCTACTTTTTTAGTTATATGTTGTTCTTATCCTGAATCATAATTTGTGTTCCATCTGGTTTTTCAGGATGCTTCGGTTCAGCAAATGTTACTTGATCATGGTTCAATATCATTTGGTAGATTTGCTACAGAGTCCTTGTCATGGGAGAAAAGGTCAGTATTTGCGCATAACAGACGCCAAGAGGAGCTGCGCAAACTCACGCTACCTGGTTTGGTTGCACAAAAGAAGGCATTTTTTGAAGAATATTACAAGAGAGCTAGAACTCTGAAGGCCCAGGAAGTGACACCTCAAACTGATGTTGCATTGGAATTGAGGAGCCATGATGACACTTTGGGCCAGTGCAGCCAAGAAAATCAAACATTGGCAGTAATTTCTGAAGATCTGGCTAGTGCTCCAAGTTTTAGTTTAGAGCCATCTGCTGAAGTTAGCTTGTCAGATGAGAAGAAATGCCAAGAACCTCGTGAGTTAGGGTACTTGACATATAATCCTCTCTTTTCGCAGACAAGGTTGCGAAATGCTCAGCAGGAGGAAGGCTCTACTTGTGCTCGAGAGCAAGACCTTGATGGAGAGTTTGCATGTGGTACACATGCAGGCAGTAGACATGTGCTTAACCATGACACTTTTCAGAGAAAAGTGCTTGCACCAAAGCATGTGGTGTCAGCTGATTATGGTGCTGGGTCAAGGATTGTGCTGCCAATAGCAAGTCTCCAATCAGGAGCTTCCAAATTCAATTGTCTTGAGAAGCAGGAGCTGAGAAAGAACATAGGGTCCATTAATAGGTCAACCAAGATATCCAAGGTACTTTGGAGATCAATTCATATATCATTCTGTATTCTATTCGTGTAGTGAAGAAGCTAACTTTTGTTATAGATAGAACAACCAACCTTATAAAATAGGACAAAACTTAAAGAGTTTTCTTTTAGATCAGGGATTTGTTGAAAGTGGAGAATTGATATTCCAGTGTGGAATCTTCATAAGAGTAAATATCATATTAAGGAACTAACAGAATGTTACAGTGTTGGATAATGATTCACCTTCTTTTAGAGACTGGGGAACGATAACTATCAAGACATATTTGAGTTTATTTTATTCCCTTTGAATTCCTTGACATTTACACAGATTTGCAGTTCCTGAGGTTCTGCAACTAAGAAACTTTGGAATGGTGTAACTTCCAGAAAATTCATTCAAGAGGGCTTAAATATGTTGAGTAACTAGATAACTTGTAGAATTAGTACCAAGAAAATTTCAGTGCAGAGACCTACCTCTATGTCTCGAGCCTTGACTCTTGATTGATCTCAAGTTGTTATTTAGAACAGTTTTTATTTTCCATATCTTACTGATTTCCATCTTTGCCTTGTCAGGAGCCATCAGCTTCTCTTATCCATGTTCCAAGGATAGATTCAAGAAGGAATTCAGAAAACAAAACCTCCCAGGACTTGAAGGATTTGTTCCACAAGAGAGTTGAGATGAAATTGCGTGCTTTATCCGATAGGATGAGTGCTGATAGAGTTGCAATTACTTCTAGATCTGCTTTGTATCAGAATGCTGGCAGAGTTGTGACCTCATTGAGATCTCCTTCATATCATAATGCTGATAGAGTTGCAAACTCTTCTAGATCTGCTTCATGTCAAAATGCTCATAGAGTTGTGACCTCATCTAGATCAGCTGCACTAGCTTCTCATAGATCTCCTAAAGAAGTACAACGTGCAGCTACCCTTCCTCATGCAATTTTCTTCGGCACAGGATCACGGGTATCCTGTGCTTCTTCTAGTAACACTAGTGCTACTGGGAAGGTGGCTGTTAAAGGCCCGATGATGCCAAACTCAACACAAATTAATGGGAAAAACTTTGGAACTGCTCAGGTAGTATCTGTGGTCCAAATGCTCTTGTAAACATTTGGTGTATGAACATTGTAGGAATATTATGATCTAATTGAGGATTTTTAGATGTTAATCCAACCTGCTCATGACGCTTCCATGCACAATTGCAACTTCAGTTGCTTGCTGCAATGGATGAACCTGAGAACCATAATCTTTCTTTCTGTTAAGTTTTGTGAATGCTAATGTCCCTTTAAGTTTGCCACTAGTTAAACATCATAAATTCAAACCTTTTTAATCAGCTTAATTACATGTGGCAGGCCACATTGAAAAAAGCAGCCAGTCTTACCAGTGTAACCAACGGAGCACAGAATAAAAGGTCTCTAATTCTTTTTGTTCAACATCTTGGATATAAATGTAGATATTACGCAAATGGCATTGAAACGTTAATGCTTGCTTGAGTTGATGGTCAGGAAGCAGGCAATAACACCAGTGCCATCAGACAATAATAGCATGAACAGGAGATATGTTTACACACCTGCACCTACAGCAGCAAGGTTTCTATCTCTTATCTGTTTCTCAGCTGCTGAATAATTTTGTAATAAATATGTGCTCCTTTATAGACTGTTCTATTCTTTTGTGCAGAAGTAGGTCTGACAATGTTGTTTCTCGCAAAACTGCAAAGGCACCCAAGGTTTCGTATGAGAGGAATGAAGCTAAGGTAAAACAGCTGGAAGGGGTTGTTCATACTGATCAGTTCATTGCTTTCAAATTCTTGAAAGTGCATATCTCTAGTTGTTAAGTGATGCTGCCAATTTCTAGTCTTTTATTTTGTAACTAATTTCTAATGTGGACCCAATTGCACTCTGCTGTAGACTGAAGTTAAGCCAAAAACAACATATCAAGGTCATGTTGTTGGACGAAGGAACAGTGTGCCAAAGCACACTGTAAACTGCAATGAAGAAAACAGAAAGGTTGGATATCTTCCTGCCATATCAAATGTGCATCTTTTGAATTATCACATCTTGTTGAGTATTCTTTTACTCGTGATTTTGCTTAGAGTTTATCTAGCTTAACAATAGCCATGAACTGACCTTGTACAGGTAGTCTCATCGCAAGCTGGTAATCTATCGTCCAGCAAGAGGAGCAATCTGACATGCGGTCTATCACTGAGTAAGAACAAGCCAAGGTAGGCCTATTTTTCCCTTGCAGGTTTATCTTCTAATGTTTATCCATGTGATTTATGCATAATTAATCAGTTAATTATGATATCAACTTCCAGACAAAGGCAATCGAGCTATTCTTATAACAGTATAAGAGCATATCAATCTAATCATTTGTCACTATCCTTGTGTCGTGGCAGTGCCCTGTCATGGGTGATCTCACTCACTCACTATATGCAAACTAACTAATCAGCCCTAATCAGCCCATTTTGCTCTTCTTCTGCCCTTATCTATTTTGTATCCCCTCCATGCCATCTGCTACCATCATACGAATCCTTTGAACTTAACTATCTGTGTCCTGTGTTAACTTTTCTCATGGAACAATGATTTCTTTTTGGGTCAATTGCGCAGGCAGGAGAGGCCACGGTGGCGATGATGCAGATAAATGCTGTTGGTTGGTCTTTGAGAGTTGATGGCTTAATGCAGATGCAATCATCTTCCAGATTAGTTCGATGCGTTCTGCTTAGTTAAAGATGGCTTCCAAAGACTTGTAGGGTTAGTACTTGGTAGTGATAACGACGGGCTTCTGCAGAGGATCAGCACAGCAAGGCATGATATGATGCCCTGTAGGAACTACTTTTATCGTTAGGAGGGTTTAGCTGAACATATGAAGTAAACAGTTCTATTCAGAGTTGTACTCAGAAATCAAAAAGCTAGCTAGATAAGTAAAACGGCTTAATACTGTTGTTTACAATGTACTGACTAATACAATCTCCAAGAATGCAATTGTTCTTGTTTCTCCAATTGTTACTTCCTAACATTATTGCCGTGGAAAATTAGTTTGACACCAATTGAAATGCTTTGCTTATTTTTGTATGATCATTTCTTTTTCTTTTTTAATTTTGTGTCGGACAGATGAATAATTTTGAAGTAGTTTCTTCCTCCATCCACACGCTTGACACTTTTGAGTTAGTTTTAACCAATGGTTAAGACCCAAGAATGGGGAAGGTATATTTGGGATATATGAGTTAATTCGTTTTGTTTTGTACATTGCAGATGAGGTTAGAGTCTTTGAGGTGGTCACATTTGAAATAACAAAGTGATTCAATTGCTTTTCAAAAATTGAATTGCACAACAATGGGGGCATTAAAATTTAAATCCTATTATAATGGTTATAACTACTATAAGACTCATTTTAGTATTGCGGTGTGTTTTTAAAATCCCGTTTGAAAAATCATTTTTGATGTAGCTATTTAACTGTTGAGATAATAATAATATCTTATTAGACTTGATAAATATCATATATAACTATCACATCTCACTGAAATTTTTGTATAAATAACCCTAAAAAAAAGTAAATTCACGAAATATACCGAAAAAGGAGAAATTACAAAAAATGACTCTAGTCGGCAACTAGGTTAGTGACATACTACAAAAAGACTTAAGTCGTTCGTCGGGTGTTGAATTATACACTTTTCCATAACGATTGATAGGTGGTTATAAAAAGGCCGGAGGACGCCCTAGCGATTGAAGGATTTCGGAAAAAAAGAATAGAGCAGAGAAAGGTAAGGAAAGGAGGGAGGAAGAGGAACAAGAGAAAGAGGAGAATAGAAAATAAAAACTAACGAAGGTATAAATTTAATTTTTTTTGTAAATAATTATTGTTCGCGTAAATTAGTTTAGGTGTAAATAATCTGATTGATGTTTAGGTTATTGCTATAGAAAATATAAATTAGAGAAGTATTGTTCTTGTAAATTGAAATGTAGGAATTTTAGATTGATGAAATTAAAGATTTGTAGACAATATAGATTAGAGAAGTATTATTTTTGTGTACTGAGAAATTAGGAATTTTAGGAAATAATTAGATTAGGTATAAATTATGTATTTTAAATTGAAATTTATGGAATTTAGATATGATGATTTGTAGATCTGCTAATTAAATCAGAGATTTGATAAATAAGGATTTGTAATATTAAACCTGTTTAGTTGTATGGTATGTTGATTTGTACATAATGTCTGAAACAAGAACAATATATGTATTCTACGGGGAACAAATTATTAGAAACGGGTCTTACGAGGATGACTTGAGTACATGTCACAGTATATAAATTGAATTGGATAACTTGAGTACTACAAACTTTGAGGAGTTTAAGAGTCGAGTCCTACAAACATTCAATCTCGATCAAAATTTATACAATGTTGATATAGAGGCATTGATGGCTACTGGTGGAGGAAGTTGTTGGTAACTGTATAAAGAAGGGTGAAAAATCCTAATCATGCATCGAATGAATATATAATGTGCCACCTACGAACATAAAAGAGGGAAATGTATGAATATTAATACAGCCATGCCATAGAATTCTAGTGGGTTTGGAAAGCAAGCGCACACACTATTCATGGTTGGTCATTACTGCCTTGGAGATGAAGCATTTATTGACGAATGTGAAGAAGAGGGATTAGAAATCTCGGACAGTGAGGGTTCTGATATCGATCCAAACTATGAGGGTTCCTCAAGTAAAGAAGAGAACTATTATGGGATGAGGCCTCCTTGACAATGGCTGGACCCAAGCGGGTTTGACCTGGCTCGAGTGCATGAGGATGGTGGATCAAACTGGGCATTCAACAAGCACAGGTTAAGATTACGTCAACATCTTCGTAGTAAGGAGGACTCCAAACAAGGCATGGTGATGTGGGAAATGTCCCTTTCAGTCTTTCATGGTGAACAAAACAAATCCAAATTTGTATGCAGTGAAGTGTTCAGTGAAGGGATGTTGATTTTATGTTAGTGTTGCACGTTACAAGGATAGTGATCATTTTGTTATTTCTAGAATCACCGAGTATGATTGTTCGGTTACAACGGTCTCCCAGCGTCATAGAAATATGTCATCTACATTCCTTGCATGTATAATTTTGTACAATCTTTATGAAAATCTCGAAATGTCATCGAAGGAGATTGTTGATTAAATTAATTACACATTTGGATACAACATTGGGTACAAAAAGGCGTGGAGAGCAAAATAGTTTGCTCTTGAGATGCTTATCGGATCCTTTTATGATTTATATAGTTATGTGCCCAAACTCTTGCAGCAAATTGTTGATACCAACACTGGCACCGTGATGGACATTGTCATACGCTAGTTTTAGAAGCAAATGGTGACATTATGCATAAGGCTAAATTCATGGAGCGCATATTCTGGTCATTTGGGCAGTGCCATTTCAGTCTTCAAGTACATGCGGCCAGTACTATGCATCGACGACACATTTCTAACTGGAAAATACAAGAGAACTTTGATGAAAACTGTTGCTGCAAATGTCAATAATCAGCTACTCTCTATGGCGTATGCCTTAGTGGAAGGCGAGAGCATAGACAATGAGGCGTGGTTTCTTGCAAATTTGAAAAAGATTGTACTAAAAGATAGACTGAACGTGTGTTTGATTCATGATAGACATAAGAGTTTGTTGAGTGTCATTGATTTCATATTATCCACTGATGAGCTTGATTATCAATGGAATACCTGATCAACCAGTGGTGCAAGCGACATCTTGCGGCAAATTTCTTCACCCATTTCAAAATCAAACGTTTGATGAAGAAGTTTAAAAAATTGTTTGACTAGAACCACTCTACTAAGTTTGAAAAAATTTGGTAGGAGCTAGTAAATGAGACTACAAAGGACAGAAGCTAGTAGGACACAACAGGTTGTTGGTGAAGATAATGTCACTAGACTTTAGATGTGCTGAGACAATCCAATAGGAGATCGAGAATCAAGAAATTTAGTGAATGGATTGATGACAAAGCACCTGAGAAGTAGTCTCTAATGCACGATAAGGGAGGTGTTACGTATGGCATAATGACTAGTAACATGGGAGAGGTGACTTCGTGTTGAGGGGGGTGTGAGCCCTTTTGCTCACTGGAATTGACGAGTTCACTTAGCAATGCACAACAAAATACTTCCACGAGAGGGTTACAGCTGCAAGAGTATTACTGGATGTAACATCACCAACACTTCCTCTTGAAGTACAAACATAAAACTTGACTCACCCAAAAAGGGTGCTTTTGAGAAATAACTGCAAGTAAACGGTTGAACGTACTTGAGAGTTGAATCTACGAAGAACAAGTGTATTTATCTTTCAGATTAAGAAATTGTCTACTAAATCAAAGCGAATGTTGGATTTTAGAGCTACAACTAAAACTACAACTAAAATCTATGAAACGAGAGTTTTAAGTGAGAATATTGCAAATTAGGAAAATTAGGGTTTTAGAAATAAAAATGGTGAAATTAGGGTTTTAGAAATTAGAGAGAAAAATATAGAGTTTTGGGAATTTCATAACCATCGAGTGTAATTTCTAGCGAAGGTCAGTAGATGTCAAATCAATTTCAAGGGTTTTCCAAGACGGATTAAGTTCTCAATATAGTTGCCAATCAACAATCAGAGGGTCGTTTCCATGGGTCAGTTTGACGAGAGCATCTCTTGTCCTTAAGTTTCACGTTAGAGCACAATTACTCGATCAAAAAAACTTAAGAACCCCAAAAATCCATGTTAGAGCGCAGCTCTCACGTTTTGCTCAGTCGTAGAAATTAAAGTTTAGAGGAAGAAAACACAAGAAATTAACATGCAACTTCAAACAGAGCCAAAGTCAAAATTACGCCCTCTGGACTAGATCATCCCTAACCATCAAATCAAAGAGATTGCAAAGAATTAAGAACTTACAAAATTGCAGAAAATAGTAAGAACGTCATTCACATCAGCTTACAAATAACACGAAGAATCTCAGAAATAAGACTAAAATATAACCTAAATAGAGAGGGGGGCTAAAACTAAACTAAACTGAATTATTCGTAGAAAAAACTTGATGATTAGTAAGCCAAAAGCCTCTCTATTTATACAAAAGTCCTAGGTTAATACATATATAACTCATGATGCGATTTGCAAAAGAAACCAACTCAAAATTTGATAAAACGGACTTTAGAACGCCGCGAAACAAAATGAACAAATGCCTAGCACGCCCGTGCTCAGGGCCCAGCATGCCTGTGCTCAGCAGGTCGTGCCCTAGTCCATGCCCTGATATGGTTAGGGTTTGGGAGCCCTTTGCTTTTCGATTCTTCCGGTTTTCTTCATTTGCTACGTTTTCTGTCCAAACAATGTCAAAATGCTTCCAAATTTGGCACATTTATTCCCTAAAACATGATGAAGACACGCGTGAAAGAGAATTGCAATTATAATATAAAAAGTCTCATAAAAGGACACATCAAATGAGTTTTTAGTGCCAAAATGACCACTAACTTAAGGTAAAAAGTCTACAAACTATACACTCATCACAATCTAGAGAAGAAAGCCACGGCCGCTCAGAAACATTTAGCCGAGTGTGTTCCCAACAGTAGAAGAAAAACATGGCATGTTATCTCAAAAGTAAGAATGTTGGGGATGGATACACGAGGCAACTTAAGAAACAAGGTGTGATTTTTGAAGATGCCGTTAAATGCACTCGCAACAAGCCAACTTTATTCCACAAATTGTGCTCTCATGTGATGGCAGTGTGTGTGCAAGATAACCGATCAAGCGATATGTACCTATCCATTTACTATGGGTCATAGTACTTGGCTAAAATGTGAATTGCATAATTTGAGATCTGGGGTATTTAGCATTATTACAGGCAGCTTTCTTGTAGGTCAGGTGAGATTTGGCATGTCCCACTTCCAAACTTGGGGCACAAAGACCCTGGTTGTTGGTGGACGCATTATATTTCCAAGGACATAGATGATGCAAAAGGGGATATGTAAAATCTCAAAAGGGACTTGTAACTTATAATTCATTATGAATTAATAAAATACATGTTTTCTCCAATTTTTATGTGTTCTCTAAATTACTTTTATGTGTATACTTGTGTATACTTATGTATACTAGTACGCCCACAATAAATGATATTTCTCGGTGAAACAGCTGTCTCTGGTCTCAAAAGACCGCTTGAGTTGTCAAATTTGATCGAAAATGAAATTTCCCTCAAATCCACTTGTGACGTCCATCACTCCCGTCTATAAATATGCGTTGTTCCCTCCATTTAGTTAGTTACTTGCTCTCTCTACATCTACATCAGGCATTGTATGCTTCTTTCTCTTCATCTAAACTTATGGTTGCATTTGATTCGTCGTCTGGAAGATGATCCAAGGAAACATAGCAACCACCACCAGTACATCACTACAACAAGCCATTAGTTGAGCACAAGTCTTACGAAGAAGGAACGTTCTATAGAAGTTACTACGACTGCGGAGAGGTCAAGGTTTCTAGGAAAAGAGATGTGAGTGTTCTACCATATTTATGGTATCTTTTTTTAGTATTCCACTTATTGATTGTTCATATTTTTTCTTCAGAAGGTCGAGCCCAAATGTGACTTCGTTCAGTGGATTGATAGAGACATGTTGGAGTATGCTAAGTCATACTGCAGGTGGTGAGAAAAAGTAAAGACTCACAGTAGGATGTTCGGTCTTTCGGAGAACCTATAATTAAACAAGGTCGATCCTTAATGTGAAGCCGAATGACGTTGCAACCTGGACAAAAAGATAGCCGAGTTAACTCGCCCTAATACAACTACTTTTGTTAAAAAACCACAATCGAGTCCGAGCATGAACTATTATTAATGTTTCATCAAAAGACGTGAATTTGCTTAAGTATTATTTAGTAAAAAATGTGCTATCTCCATTTGCAAATATATGTCATTTTAACTACATGCATATGAATTAAGGCGTGACTCAAAAATATATTTTCTTTGTTAGGGTTTTACTAGGGCAACTAGCTGCTAGAATTGGGGTTAGGGTTTCAATGGAAGCAATGGGTAGAGGCAAGGGAGGGCAAGAGGTAGAGAGAGGTGGCTCCTAGGATTAGGGTTTCAAGTAAGTTACCATGGCATGTCCTGCCGCACTTTTCAAATAGGTCATTGTTGTAAATTTGTCAAACTGCATGTTACTTTTGAAGTTTCTTTTTCATTTGTATTATTTAGACAAACTATTATTTGTTTGTTGATTGTGTTTCAATCGCCAACCACTAGTCACCAGTTTGGTTAGCAACTGATCGGTCACCATCTTAGTTGGCGACTAGAAACAAAAGTTAAGTCGCCAGCTGAAGTGACGACTTTTGTTGTTTTTGCAATTTCTTTTAGATCTAGGTATTTTATGGATTCTTTTTTAAAAGGGTTAATCATACAAAAAATTTCATCTCACAATATATCACATAAACACATTGCAATTCCAAAGGGGCAAATTTTTTATGGCACTATAAAATTTTAATATTTTATATTTCTCACTAAATATCTCACTTATATGTAGGTGCAACTCCACCTTATTAACCTCATAAACCATAGTATCAGAAACTCAGAAATTTTTGTTGTAGCATACAAAAATTTTTCTCCAATCTAAATAATATATAAGAAGATTTGGGGAAAACAAATAAAGATACAAACCTTTAAAAAAATAAGGAAACTATCTAAAACCCTTCTGCATTTTGTCTATAATCCACAATAGCTTTCTAGAAGAATAATTTAGAAAATTAGCCCCTTGTATTTTGCTTTGCCTCTAGGCCTGCCCCTTCCGTTAGTTTTTCTGTTATTAAGATTAAAAACATATATCACTAACGTGTGAGGTTCGCATATTTTTCTTTCTTCTTATTTCTCTTCTTGTCAACTCCATTGGTTGCCTTTGTGGAAAGCTTGATTTTTTCATATAAGAATAGAAAATTCGTATATCTTGCATTGTCATTTTCAATCCATAGCAATTTTTTTAAGCAAAATTTGATAGATTCCTAATGGAAAGAGTAAAAAAAAGATTGAGGAGGAAAGAATAACATGTGTTATTGACATATAGACTCTACAATGTCAGTGACATATTTTTTTAATGTTATTAATAGAAAAATTAACAGAAACTAACGGGGGTTAATATTAACTCATAATAAAATAATAAAAATTAATTTTTCATGAAATTCTTGCACGAAATGTCGTGGATTACCGGTAAAATACATGGGTCTTGGATAATTCCCCACAAAATAAAAACGAAAAACAAGCACAGCTGGAAGCAAGTTGTCCTATTAATCCAAAATATTCAACCACCCCCCTCTCCTCTCTGTCTCTCTGTCTCTCTTCTCATCTCCGAAGAACAAACAAAGAGGAAGGAGTTTGTGGATTACTTCGGATTCTTTAGGGGTATTTTTTGGCCCTTCTTGATGATGCAGATGTTGAAGAAAGAGCACTGATCCACCTACCAAGGTGAAATTTTTATTCCAA
This sequence comes from Pharus latifolius, assembly GCA_019359835.1. Lineage (NCBI taxonomy): Eukaryota > Viridiplantae > Streptophyta > Magnoliopsida > Poales > Poaceae > Pharus > Pharus latifolius. The sequence continues at coordinate 69,232,258 of CM033320.1, read as the reverse complement.
ATTTCTTTTGCTTTTCTCGCACAATTTCAAGAACTGTACGGACTCATCAATGGTTTCTCCCCCACAACACCCCCCCCCCCCCCCCCCGGGTGTATCTGTTAGGAATAAAAATATATTGGTGCAATTTTTCTCCTATCTTGGAGCAAATTCTCCTCCTTTTTCCAATGTTTTGATTGTGGGAATACTTCTTGGAAATCTGTATCATTAGGAATTCTGTCTTGTGGTGACTTGTCATTGTGATCGATAAAATCTGTTGCTTTTCAAATAGTGATATGTTAATCTTGGAGAATTTTTATTCTGTTTAACATTTGAGTCTCTATGTTATTGTTGTTGTTGTTTTTACGCCATGATCGTCTAATCATAACGCAAGTGTCCAGCTTTCTGAGATTTTGTGAAGCAATTCAAAGGAGCAAAAAGAAAAAGATTGGGAAGAAGAGAAACAGTGTAAGCGTGTCAATGGAGAATATAATTATCTTCAAGATGATCAGAAAATATATAAGAAGTTTCACCTATTAAGCATTTCTAGCTGGCATTGCCAAGTCAAGCCTTCAACCTACTGTTTAAATATCTGTGCATATCTTCGGTTTGTTAGTTCTTATAGTCACCGTATAGGAATGGCTTAATCTCTTCTTGATGTCTTATCCTTGCAGGATTCTTATCTGATTACTTGTTTCCGACTTGAGATGACTGGTTCATCAGTATGCGAGAGCTGGCTTGGTATCAATGATAAAGAGGAGCATGTCCGGATGTTGTTTTGCTTTGGGCAACAGTGTCAATGATAGAGAGCAGGTTGTGTGGTGTCAATGATCAAAGCCGTTACCATTGCCGTTGGTGTGGTGACCATTGCTCTAGTCTCCATAGTTTCCATTTTGTGCCTGGTCTGCCTCTGGCACTCGCTGTACTTCCAGCTGTGGATCCGAAGGAGAGGCTATCGTCGGCTTGGCTACTTCAATGGTCCTTGGCTGACACGCCTAACATTAATCCTGGTTGCATTTTGGTGGGGTATTGGAGAGGTTGTTAGGCTGACCTACGTGAATGGGACGGGGAGGTTCTTTTCTGACCAGTCATGGCAATTGAACGCATGCAAATTCTACGTCATCTCAAATTTAGGCTTTGCGGAACCAGGCATGTTCCTCTTGCTAGCATTCCTTCTTAGTGCAGCACTGCAGGAGCACGAGTTTGGTACCTTAAACCGAAGATGGAACTGGAAGACCATCGGCTTGGTGGTTTTTCTCTGCTTGCCCTCGCTCATCTGGGAAGTTTGTGTGATTCTTATTGGTCCTTGGGTTACAGATGATGGCCATAGAATGAAGGTTGCAAAGTACTGGTGTGCTGCGTCTTTTGTTGTCAATGGCAATGTTACATGCACGTACCCATTGCTTAGCAGCATTTTTCTTGGGGTGTTCTATATTATGCTGATCTTTTACATTGTTTATGTGGGAAGTCACATGCTGTCTTTGGTGATCAACAATGGGCTTCGACAGAGGATATACATGCTGATCTTTGCCATAATCATATTGCTTCCTCTGAGAGCTATGCTTCTTGGGTTATCAGTTCTTCCATGGCCAGGTGAAATAGTGCACGAGGCTGTTGTGTTCGTCTCATTTCTTTTACTGCTACTATCTGCCATGGTTGGCATTGTGATGCTGGTGTACTTCCCTGTTGCTGATACCTTTGCCATTGGAGACAAGGGGCACATAGAGATGGAAGCAACGCCATTGTCCGGTGATGCCTCCCTGTTCTAGCTAGTGTCTTCTTGCGTCACCATCTTGTCAAGAATGATCCAATGTACATCATGAAGAGATGGTGAATTCTAGGTTCTTTCTCGACGGGGATTCATTCATATGATATCATCTCTGGCTTGCAAATTTATCAGTTTTGTGATTATAGCTGTGATTTTTTCTGAGAAGGTTTTGTATAAGTAGAACACACTCAAATAGGGATTCAATTCTTTTTTTTTTTTTTTTCTATTCTTGTCAGGATGAAGAAAATCTATGTTAGAGTAATTTCCATGGAATTGATATTTTGCCTGTTTCCCTTTTGTAAAGTTAACACTAGACAAGACATATTCTTTAATTGCTCTTATTCCAATCAGTACTGAGTAATGATTCCTTTTTGCACCGCATTTCATTTGTTCAAATCATGTTTGTGCATTTAATTTCACAAATATTAGCCATAATTCACCGATGAAACTTCAAAAAGGGGAGTGGTTAGCTGATTATTGAGTATTTGGCTGCACAGCATCAGGAACAAATGGTTCAGCTAGATATTCCTAACCCATTGAATAAAATTCATGCACTCACTAAGAGCTGTCATAAGTGATACATAAGTACAGCTATTCATTTCAATCCCACAAAGACACATCGCAGTTATATGCTCTTTTTGTTTCTAAATAAATATTATTCTAGCTTTCTATTTTGTTACTAAATAGATGTCATCCTACAATTTTTCGGTAAGTTTGTAAAATATTTTTCTTATATATCATTCATGTAATATTTCAAAAAACTTTCTGTTTTGTTATTAAATAGATGTTATCCTATAATTTTGAAGTAAATTTGTAAAATATTTTTTCTATACATCTTTCATTTAATATTTTGAAAAAGACCAGTACGTGGTTTGTAGTTTTGAGGGGTATTAATTAAAGATATCGGAGACTTTCATAATCTTTTCCATTTGAAAAGACCAATACGTGGAAGTTTTAAATAGTTATGATTCTATCATACATGATTGTTATTGATCATTTAGATAAGGGAATATTTTATTTGTATGTGTGTATTTTTGCATTTTTTATTGAAAAATTGATATTTTCTTATCATTGAAATGTGCACTGATATTTTGTATTGTTATTATTATTTGGTTAATTGATAGTTAATAGGGCAAATGACATTTTTACTCATGTAGAGATATATTTTTTTATAAAATATATTTTTGATGTAAAAGTATTGTTTATCTGAAATATGAAATTTTTTTATAGCATTTCGTAAAGATATGTTTGCTCCATTTGCAAGGTAAAAATATTATTTTTACTTCATTGACTAATGAGATAATGATCGATACAAAATATCAGCTCATATTTAGTGGTGAATAATAAGAATTGATTTTTTAATAATAGATATAAAAATAGTGATATAGATGAAAATTCCCATGAAAAAATAAATACAATTTTGTACATGACAATGACAGGGTAATCTGAAGACAAACGGTATATTTGCCTATGGTGTCGGGCACACCGGCATCTGGATACCCAATTCGTTCATTAAATTAAAATTTTCTAACGGAAAAGCTCTCAACCTTACTGTCTCCTTCTGAAGAAAAAACCAGAGTTAAAGACATGCGGGTCCGATGCACAAAACAGCAACGTCGGACCCACATACAGTACCACCTAAGGAATCATCCTGGTGAGCATAACAAAAGCGCGTCGGCCACGTGTCCTCCTTGCCGACCTTTTCTTCGCCCACACACTGCGAAGCGGAGCCCATTGCCCACTCGGACCCACCCACCCACCTGTCTCACTCTCCATGGACGCCGCCGCCTCGGAGATCGGCGACTGGGAGGTGCTCGACGCCGCCTTTGCCTCCGGAGACGACGGCGAGGTCCTCGTCTCCGGCGACGGCGGCGCCGTCCTGCATGACCACTTTGCCCTCGTCTCCCATGTCGGCTTCTCCAGCGAAGGCTCGTGGTCCGTCGCCGCCTCGGACGCGGAGGAGGAGGAGGACGCGATCCCCGAGGTCGCGGGGGAGCGGGTGGGTCGTGGGGGCGGAGAAAGTTTGCATTTTGATGCGGCGGGAGGCTGCGATGGATCCGAGGGGCACGAGTTCTTGGAGCAGTTGGATAGATTGGATTCGATTTCGCTAGGAAGTTTGGATCTTTATGTGGCGGATTCAAGTGTGCAATTGGAAGCTGGAGGAATTGACGAGACGAGAGAAAGCTCAGTTCTCAGAACTGCTGTAACCAGTGATGCATCACTCAGTGCACTGGAGAAGCAAGTTGAAGCAAAGGGCTCAGAGATAGAGCAGGAGAAGAATGCCAAATTAGTTTGCAGTGAATTGGATTCAGATCAGAAAGTGTTTCATCATGGAACAGGAGAAGACTTGGATCTTCATTCATCCACGATCTGTGATGAATCCAAAAGACAGGGAACGAGTAATCCAGAAGTTCAATTGGAAGCTGAAGGTGTTGATGCCACTATAGAGAGCTCATTTCTTGAGGCTGTTGTCACAACTGATGCACAAGAGAAGCAAGATCAAGAGAAGAGTGTCGCTTTTGCCTGCAATGAATTGGATGGTGAGGTGAGGGGTGGTTCTTTGCCTTTGGTTCAGAGTTCAGGTGCTGGCAAGGGAGAGAAGAGAGGAGTTGTATGGTGGAGGCTGCCATTCAGGTTATTGCAATATTGTGCTTGGAATGTTAAGCCAGTTTGGTCCCTTTCCATTGCGGCAGCATTGGTGGGGCTGGTCGTGCTTGGGAGGAGGATGTATAGGATGAGGCACAAGAGCCGGGGCATTCCTCAGATAAAGATCGCCTTTGATGATAAGGTCAGTTGTTTGCTAGTGTTTGATGGTTTAATTCTTGCATTAGATTAAAGAACATGATCCTACTTGCGGCCTAATGTGGAAAAATGGATATAAATTGCTTATTTATCTGATGGAATCCTACTCTGGTGCAGCAAATAGTTATGTCCTTTTGTTGGCCTGGGGAATTCGGGTTATGGAAATTCTCGATCAAATTATCAACAGTTTCACATCATTGACTTGAAATGATTTTTCCTAAAGAATGTAGAATCATGCACAATAGAACGTTTTCACATGTTCACCAAATGACAGGAATTATGATTATTTTAAAATCAAAATGATATGTTTGCTGTAAGAATGACCTCAAGGATATACCTCTCTAATGATAGTCTCAGATTTTTTTTTCAAAGGTAACATTTTTTATAATCTTTTTGCGCGCATAACTTGGTATATGTGTTGTTGAGAGTATAAAACTAATCATATTATATGAAAAAATTGTTCGCCACTTCGTGATCCTTCATCTACTGTGACATGATGCACGTTCAGGTCTAAGCATGTGAAATTATGATTGATTGAAGCTCTGGATTGCACTACTTTTTATTCACTTGCAAATGACACTATATACTCTTTTATACTTCTATAGGATTATATGCTCCTTCTTTTGAGAAAATTGTTCGTGGAAGCTTTTAAAAATATGAACACTTCCATAGGTGCACCTGGTTACATTGGTTGCATGATTTCAGAGTCTTGTCCAAGTTATGTTATCAGTGTAATGATGACAAAATGTTTGATTTGTACCATTTGATTATTCATATTAAAACCCTGATTGCAACCACAAGCACAATATAATGATGCTCTTTGTTGTAACATATGTAGTAAAAGGCACATAAGGTCAGAAACTACCATTGGATCATGGCAAGTTTAACACAGATGCTTTGTTAAGTAGGGGTATGGTTAGAAACATCTATGAGTACTATATGAAGTTTGGACTTATTTTTTCAGATGCACTTTGGAAGCTATAGTTTGTTAAGCAGGGTTGTGATTAGAAATAGCTATGAGGATTTCATGCAAGCAAGATCTGAAAGACTGAACTTGTTTGTCCAACTGCGCTTTGGAAGTCCTAGTTTGTTAAGTCATGCCACAACAGCACAGGCCCACAACCCAGTGGTACAGAAATTGGGCATAAAAGGAAAAGGAGATCAGTAGCACCTGTTTGTTCCCTATCAAATATGGTGTGGTGCACTTTTCAGATGTGGAGAGGACACATAAATCCAACTATTGTAAAGAAAGAAAAGAAATTTTTTTCTTTTTATTCATTTCTTCAGTCACAAGTCTGATAATGAGTCTAGTAAGCTGTCACAATTAAGTAATGAATGGTCGATGTTTTTGAGTTAGTATCATTACTTTTAGATTAGAAGCTTTAGGTCCTAATTTGGATTTGTTTGTGTGAACAATGCAGAGAACTTCCCAGTTTGCAGATCGTGCAGCACGTCTCAATGAAGCCTTCTTGATGGTGAAACGTGTACCTGTAATAAGAACCTCATCCGGTGCTGTTCTTCCATGGTCAATGGTTCAGGAGAGATAAGCTAGTCTACCAACATCACGATAAGAATATTTGACCCTGCCAGGAGCAACAAATCTCCTCACAAGTACTCTCGATGTCAGTGTTACTAGGAGCATCTGAATAGGCATTGCTCTAGTCTTATCCATTTACATGATATAAGGATGCCAATGTTGGTGCTTGGTGAAATAGCTCTACTCCTCCTCCTTAGTTGTCCTTCTTCAGTGAAGTTTGTGGTCAGTGGGGGTCCAGAATATGTTGATTCAGACATGTACATATAATTATACAACTGTTATAGTTAACACTTCACAGCCAATCATATGTATCAGTATATGCTAAGCTGCTACAAGTTTCATGTGTTGTCATAATTGTTCCTATCTTGTGTCTTCATCTTCTTTGATGCAATAGAGTTATATTTAACTTTATCCGCATGATACTAAGACCTCTCTTAGTAGTGAGATGTATGATCATTATGTTGAGAGCCACATTGTCCTGAGTTGTACCAAGTGCATCTCCATGATTAACGCAAGAGAGCATTTTCTTTGCTTTCCAATTGCAGAATTCATCAGAATGCAGCTTCAAATAAGCTCCTTCCTCTGTGTTGATGTTCTCCACAGCACAGGCTGCACAATTGCTAGTTGCCAATTAGGTACGTACCACATCAAAGTTGCAAATTAGTTGCAAATTAGCTCATTGATATATAGGTCTAAATCTCATATTGTTATATTTACAAGTAGTGGTATTTTATTAATTTAATATTTTTACTATAGTGAAGGAGCTCATTACTCCTGTTTGCTACCAGAAAAGAAAAACTCTAGCTTAGAGTCATCAGATGGCATGTGATGCATTCATCAGACCATGAAAGCGAGGAATGAAATTTCATCCAACCAACACGAACGTGATTCAAGAAGATGTCATTGAGCATGTATAATCAACACGAAAATTTCATCCTGGAGAACACTGGAATTATTCATTTTATTCCATTCCATTGATACATCCATCAAGAAACCAAAGAAAAGAAAGAAAACCTTTCTTTCTTTATCTCTCATGACTCATCATTAGCCGCCGCTGATGGGTGGGATGACGGCGAGCTCGTCGCCGTCGCGCACCGCCGCCGACTCCGGCGCGTATTCCTCGTTGAGTGCGAGCACCACGGACCCGCGGATCTCCTCCAGCTTCGGGAACTCGCCGACCGCCTTGCTGAGACAGTCGCCGGCGGTGCTCCCGGCGGGAACCTCAGCCCACCACTCGGCCGCGCCGGCCAGCTCCCGCGCGCGCGCGAAGAGTAGCACATTAACCCTGATGGACGCCGCCGCCCCGTCGCCTTTCTTGGCCTCGGCTGATTCGACGGTAGGGTTCTCGGCATAAGCAGCATCTAAAGATTCTTAAAAAAACAAACCACCATAAGAAACTCTCAAATGGCACCCGCAGCACAAGATTCTTAGGAACTTGTTTGATTTGGGATTTGGTCATTGGGATTAGGGAAACAAAATCATACAAGAAACCGAGGAGATGCTTACCTTTGGGATCCTGTGCCATCGCCGGAGAAAGCTATCTCAATAGAACAAACCAATGTTTAAGAAGAGTTGAACTAGAAGACCAGCTTGTAATTTTCCATTTGTATTCTTTCCAAATCTTTTTACATATTCGAGTGGTTATCGGGCTTCAAAAGAAATCATATGGGCTCGGGCTCGGCCCGCGCCAGCTGCTCAACAAAAGGGCTATAAAACTCATCTTGGAACCAAAACCACAGTACAAGGTACAAACAGAAGCTCAAACCGGAGAGAGGACACCATACACCGCCGCCGGCGCCGGCCGTCCGTCCGGTCGCTCCGCGCCGCTCGGCAAGCCTCTCTGCTTGATAACAAAACCAAAGCTTTTCTACCAAGCATGCATCTCTCCCGTAGTGCCTAGCGTGAGTTTTGCAGGCTCATGCCCACGAGTTGTTCGACGAAATGCCGCCAGTAAATTTAGGACTTAGGAGAACTAAATTCCACTGACAACTGTGTTGGATTGACAATGAAGGAAATTCTTGGAATCGTGCTGTTGGCATGAACCATGTTGCTGCGAAGGCATTTGACGCGGCAAGGCGTGCCGGCAGGAGCCGAGACACTGGCCAAGTGGTTGTCGCTTCCTGGCTTACAGAGAAGACTTGTGCACGAAGACAGGGAGACGGAAGGGGAGGAGTTCCCGTATGCCGATGTCCCTCGGCCTGGAAGGAAGTGGGAGCGGAAGCTGTACGTGACGCCAATGAAGGTCCTCATCCAGAGGGCCAAGGAGGAGAGGCGTATCCGTCGGGAGAACCCGTGCCGTGTGCTGGAGCACCCTCCCGACAACGGCCTCCTCGTGCCGCATCTCATTGAGGTTGCCCATCAAGTGTACAATGCGAGGGAGAGGCTTCTCGACAGCCTCACGAAACTTGTCGAAGGCGATGCCGTCCCGGTGAAGCGATGCAGGTAAAAATACAGCTTTTAATGGCATCACCACCGTTTAGGCCTTCAGGGGGTGCTCTGACGTGAAATGCTCGATCAGGTTTTGTCCAGAGGTGCACGTCGGCCACGCCGGGCACGAGATCAGGACATGTGAGGGTCCCAAGAGCGGTTCCAGGAACTCCCTGCACGTGTGGCGGCCGGGGAACGTGCGGGACGTCGTCGGCTTCCCGTATTGCTACCATCTGTTCGACCGTGTCGGAAAGCCGAGAGTGGTGCACAAGGAGAAGTATGACGTCCCGAGGCTCCCGGCGATCGTGGAGCTCTGCATCCAGGCAGGCGTCGATCTCGACCGCTACCCGACTAAGCGGAGAACCCGGCCGGTCTACTCCATTGAAGGCAGGATTGCAGACTTCGACGACGAAGAGATTTCGGAAAGAGATACAACCACTGAACCTGTGTGTCCGTCTCTGTCTCCTTCTCCGTCTCGAGCATTGGTAAGTTCTACCGACGGTACTACTCGACAAGAACTGAGCTCGATAACGCTGCAGTCCTGGCTGGACATGCGGTCGGGCGCGGCGAAGCTGATGAAGAAGTACAGCGTGTTGACCTGCGGGTACTGCCCGGAGGTGCAGGTGGGGCCGAAGGGGCACAAGGTGAGGATGTGCAGGGCCACGAAGCACCAGCAGCGCGACGGGCAGCACGCGTGGCAGGAGGCCACCGTCGACGACCTGATCAGGCCGAACTACGTCTGGCACGTCGGTAGCGGCCCCGACGCGCCGCCGCTCGCCAACGAGCTGAAGAGGTACTACGGCAAGGCCCCGGCCGTGGTGGAGCTGTGCGTGCGGGCTGGCGCGCCGGTGCCAGCGCAGTACCGGAGCATGATGCGGCTGGACGTCGTGCCGCCCGCTCGTGATGAGTATGACCTCGTTGCCTGAATTTTTGGTAGTGCATTTGTGGAGCTGGCAAGAATGGCTTTACTTGATCAAACTGAAGCAAATGTTAAGAGTTAGAGCTGTAGGACATCATTTCTTCAGGGTTCTGTAACTTGTATGCCTGTTTGAGCCTTTTCCTACAGAAGCCCCATTTAGGGCGTGTTTGATGGATTTTTTTTGGCTTATAGATTTACACCAGATTATTTGGAGTAACTAAGTTCGGCAAAATGCGCCTTTAATTTACTTTAGACTAGGGATTAAAAAATATTGTAATTGTGAAAAATTGTGGTTAAAAATCTTGTAACTGTGAAAACTTGTGGTAATCTGTCATGTAAAGCAGGAAAAATTACGAAGTCTGTTTCTCACAAAAAGAAAATAATTAGAATTTCCAATCTTTTGATTGACGAAATCAGTGCACTCAAATATCGCCGTCTGTGGGAATCGAACCCACGACCACATGGTTAAAAGCCATGCGCTCTACCGGCTGAGCTAAGACGGCTTGCTTGTCAATGCGGAGACATACTTACAATTGAATCTTGTCCGCGGTTGTTAGAAAACAATCCCAAAAATGAAACATGGTTTTACTTGTGTAGTTATGCTATGATGTTTTTGGGGGGAGATTTTTTATGTTCCACCAAAAGAATATTATTGTAAATATGGTATTGTTAGCGTTATTCAAATCGAATTATGTTTGTCTTGAGAGACTAAAGTCATTCTCAATAACTTTTATGATGAGTCAGTTTGTTGGTGAAACTGAACTCAGAGGGGATTTTAATAAGAGGATGTTTGCTTTGTGTTCTTGTTAGCAAGGTTGATTTTTATATATGTTTAAGACTTATTTGAAATGTTGAGAATTTTTGTCTGGTAAAATATGTATGAATGAGATTGATTTATTTGGATGATGGTAGATTACTTAGACATGTTTGAGTAAAAGGTTAAATAATTTGTGGACAAGTTTCAAATTATTATTGAATTAGACTTTTTTTACAAGAACACACACCAAACAATATCTAAATACAAAAAAAATTCAAATTTAAGATTTACTCATTACATTTGCAAATGTACGTTATTTTAAACTTCTTTCTTTGTTTACGAATATATGTCATTTTATATTTTTTAGGAAAATTTCCCACATCCTTGCCCTTTATACTCTCCTCTCTATAAGTCAGTCAAAAATTTATCAAATCATAATTAATACTCTACACAAATTTTAATAAAACTAGATTAGTCATTTCAAACTACATTTTAATTCTTGTATATGAATCTACAATGAAATACTCCTGTTTTGGCTTTGGACACTGGAATTAAGGTATGTTGTAAAATGTCTAATGTCTCCCTCTTTAAGACGGGCACGGGAATTCATTACTACAATCCAAAAGCTTAGTAGAAGTACTACTCACTAAGAAATGCAAGCATCCCTTAGTTTTGTGTTCCCCCTTCTCACTTCGAGAGCAGCATGCGGATCTACTGCATGCATGTTGCATGCAAATTCATTAAAACTTTGTTCCTCTAACCAAGCATGCATGCGAGGGCAAAAATCTCACTGGTAAACTTTTGGATTTTCGGATGGAGCCAAAATTTGAATGTCAAAATTTTGGAGCCAAAATCAAACAATAAAAGGAGTATATTCAGTCAAAAGAATTGTTAATCAAGTATCCTACGCTAATTCTCACTCATGGCATCTACCATTGATTTGTACGTGGAGCCAAATCAAGATGTTGAATTGTTGATCATCCATTGCTACTAGATGACATTGTAGATTTGGATTCAGGTAAGATCATGTCATTGTGATCTGTCTTTTGTCTTATGCCATGTTTATGTTTTACTCACCATTAATAGCTTCCTTTGGCTTTTTTTCTAAAAAAGTAATCATGGTTCTTGCAGGCACCATATTCTTTAAACAACCTGATTTGAAAGAGGTGAGAGCAGTTCCAAATATAGTCATATCAACGTCTAATACTCAGGAGGTGGGAGCAATTCCAAAAAGAGGAGGTGGGAGTACTCTGTTTGATCTGAACATGGAGCCAAATCAAGATGTTGATAATCCATTCACACCTGACAATGCACAAGAGGACGTTGCAGATGTGGATTAGCTAAAACCTTCAAACTAGTTATTTAGTGTCAAATGGTTCTTTTAGGCACCCCATTCTACAAACTTTAGTAATACTGTGGCAGCAGAACACCGTTAACAATATTCTAGACAAAGAAACAAATACAGAAGCCTTAACACAAACAATGCAGGGAAACATATGCTCAATCAATCATTTAGAGATGTTTACTGTAGTTGATGAGACAATCCCTTCTGATTCTTACTCTTTTTTATTTTGTTACTTTGCAGAAAAGTTTAACACGAGACAAGAGGAATAAGGAGGAGGGGTTAGGCAAACCTTGACAAATACACAAAGACGAGTGGTTTATAATGCTTTATTGGAGAGAAGCATCAATAGGAAACTGAAAAAAACTACAACTGAAGAAGTTTCTTCCTTATTCTCTATACCTATTCGAACAATTCAGCGAATTTGGAAGCAAGTGAAGGATGCTGCAGATGCAGAGGGAGTATATGTTGATGCGTCTCATAAGTCATAAGAAAACAAAAAATTGTGGAAGTAAAAGGGTTCAACTTGACTTTTCTCATGTTTGTGATATCCCTTGAAACGTAGAACAACTTCGATGTTACTAGCTTAAGCATTAAATGAAAGTATAACAACCTTAAACAGGCAGTTGCACGAAGGCCTTCTTCAGTGCCACACAAGTGCTATAAAACCGCAACTCAAGGAAGAAAATAAAAGAGTCCACCTTCACTTCTGTATTTCTATGTTAGACTAAAATAACTTATTTCATGAACTAAAATTCGTTGGTATCTATAATATTATAGAAATTGACAAGAAGTGGTTCTACTTGACTGAGTGTGAGTCTTATTATTTTCTACACTGTGCCTGTGAGAAAGTGCATATTGACAAAATTTAACGCAACTTTAACAGAGTATGAAGCGGAGTAATATGAATGCAATCCATCGAAGCTAACATGCACATGGCATGCAAGCGATTGAAGCTAGCAATTGGACAAGACGTATACATGCAACATGCTGAACACGTCCCGTTTCTACATGCATACAAGCCTAGGTTTACTTGCTTGCATCTCGAAAACGTTGGCCAAGTATGCGATGGTCGGCAACAGCCATCAACACCCGCCTCATGCAAGGTAGGTGGCAGCCACATGAGGGTTGTTCTAACCTCACAGACAACAGCCTCACAAGAGCAGCCGACCTCACACAAGGTGGGCGGCTGGCATGAAATGCGACGTGTGATCTCACCAGGGTGGTCGATGATGGCTTCACACATGACTATCGGCAGCAACATCCTCATGATGGCGAGAATAACTAGTACACCAAAAGAAAAGAATTCTCTCATTCCATAAATGCCTTAACTAGAATCAACGACAATAATCTATAACAATGGATAAATTGATACTGTATCCCTCTTAAATCTACTCCACCCTCTTAACTCTAACTCCATATAAACTTTGTTCGACTAAAAGAAATTTGCATAGTAAATTATAAGCATCATCAATATGACTTATTGTGTCTCTTTATTGGGATGAAGTTTGCCATCGTCACACCATAACCTGTTCAAATCAAATCCACGCTTCCCGACCTTATACACTTCATCCTCTGTCATTAGAGTTGGGGCTCCTTGATCTCATTCTCCCCCGTGACTTGTTGGACCTCTTTATTTGAATGAAGCTCGCCATCATTGTACCACAACTTGTTCAAGTCAAATCCATGCTTCCCGATATGTTCACTTCATCACTTGTCATTGGAGTTGGGGCCTCCTTGATCTTGTTCTCATCTAAGAGTTGTTGGACTTTCTTATCAGGATGAAACTCACTACCGTCATACCACAACCTGTTCAAGTTATATATTCGCTCATCAACCTTGTCCACTCATCCTCCGCCATTAGAGCTGGAGTTCTCTTGATCTCATTCTTCTCTATGACTTGATGAACTTTTTTATTGGGGCGAAACTTGCTGTCATCGTACCACAACTTATTTGGGTCACATCCACGCTCCCCAACCTTGTCCACTTCATTTTTCATTGTTAAAGCCGGGGATTTGTTGACATCATTGTCCTCAGTGACCAAGGAAGGGTGGAGGGTCTCTTTCTTTATGATGCAGGCGGTAATTTTCTTTTACTTCTAGTATGTCAGATGATTCAAGAAGGCTTTTGGTTTAAGTGGTAAAAGCTGTCGTCAATTAAGACAAAAGAAGAACAAGAATTTTATGGAGTTATAAATGATGATCTTAGAAAAATAAGGCATTAATTATTGGTAAAATGATATAATTTGGTGAAGGGTATGTATAGAAAAAATCTGAAGTTTTTTTTTGTGTCGAGGATAAAATCTAAGGAATATAATGTCATTTATTTTGGCATGGAGGGAATAGGGAGTAGAAAGAGAAGGACCCATATAGTCTGAAAAACGATTTTACAAAGGGAGGATAATTCGTGGAATAACAATTACCACATCCAGTCACCGCACGCACCCGCACCCGGGTCCTACCCACGAGCAGCTCCAAACTCTCATTGACACGTGACCCTACCATAAACATACCCCACTGTCATACACGGAAACACCCTACAACACCACCGCTCCCCCGTGTCCGCAGACCACAATATCGCGCAGCGTCTACGCACTCAAAAATGCACGGACCAACCATTTCAGATTATTCTCTCTCTCCGGCCCCTACCTGCGTGCGGGCGCCAGTAGCGACACGAGAACTCACACACACACACACACACACACACACTATACAATTATACAAACAACACACGATACAAGAGCTCCACCAAAACCCAAAGCCCTCTCTCTCTACCATCTCCATCGATCTGCCGAGAGCTCTACCTCGCCGGTCTCCGCCCCTGACTGACCTCGACGCCGCGCCGCTCTCCCTCGTGCGGTAAGGTCTCCCCCTAGTTTTTTTTTCCTCAAAATTTGATGATTTTTTTTGGGTGTTTGAGCAAGTTTAGGTGTTTTTTATGCCATGATCAGGAGAACTAGTCAGCTAGTTATAGTAAAATAATAAAAATTGCAGCTGTGCAACGAATCGGCTTGTTTGTTGCGTGGTGTGTCTGTGTATGTCTGGATGATTTTTATGTTTGTATGAATAGTTGTGATTCTATGCAGGGGAGAGGATGTGGTCATCGCATCAGGCGAGTACGAGGGGAGTGATGGATGTGGGGAGGATGGAGGTTGGATCTTCAAATTTCGCCAAGAAGGCTGCATTGCCTCCCTCCAGGTATATTTCGTTTGTACATTTGTAGTTTTGTGCCCCACCATGTTGATGCCGGAGACAATTATGCAAAGAGGATTAAGATAGCGATAACCCCAGTTCAGAATGATAAATATGAGTGGATGCAGGGATATACCCCTTGATCTATTAAGTGCCCAGTTTTTTTTTCAAGAGTTTTGCTATGGGGAATGTGTTTTTTTTTTTTTTTGTCAATCTTCCATGTATCTTTTCTCATGGTTGGAGGAGTGCGGAGGGGAGGGGAAGGGTGGAGATGAATCTATGCTTTTAAATGGATGGTGTAGATGGTGCAATTTTTTTTTTTTCTAAAAAAAAGCTACCTGCCCCCTAGTTCTAGCCGTCCTCAACGTCGGTGTTTCTGATGGGAGCGGCGGGCGCGTGGTGCCAGTGGCTTTGGGGGGCAGGGGGCGGCGGCGGTTGTGTGGGGCCTATGGAGGGGAGGTGGGTGGTGTTGATGCCGTCCTCGATGCTTGTGGCCATGGGGGGTGGGTGGACGAAGAGGATGAGGAGCGGAGAGGGGAAGAGTGGAGGTGGATCTAAGTTTTTAAATGGACGGTGTATATGGTGCAACTTTTTTTTTATTATTAAAAAAACAGCTATTTGCACCTTAGTTAGTCCCCTTTTCAATTATGACAGCTAGCAACTCCAATTTATGTTTGGTTTGTGTGTGCGCACACACGCTGTGCAATCTTATTGGATGCCACTGGCATGTTTCACCTCATTCCAATTTAAGTTCTCATTTCTTTCATGCCTTGACATGTGTCCATGGAAGAAATTTATATATGGAATTCAACGGTGTAGTTTTGCATGTTACTTCCTTACTGGTCGACATCCACTTAGATCTAGAAACTAAGCCATGGGTCAATTGGGCTGTAAATAAATGGGTTTAATGGGAAAGTTTGAATTAACGGGTTAACCCATTGGTTCAGTATGTATAGACAGCCTGAAAAATGTCCCACAAACTGGGACACCTTGGGTTTACTGGTTAAGTAGAACACACAAGAATGTTGAGGGCAGGACCAAAGAACTGAAGTATGTTGGAGTTGAGTTCAGATCAAAGAATTGTATGAATTGGGTTCGGTGCAGTGGAATCAGGGAAGATAAAACTGCTGGAACCTGCCAGTAACCACCAGTTCCTGGATTTCCAAGCAAAGGCTGGGTTTTGCCTATTTGGAGCTGAGATCCCGCCAATTTGAACCAATTTACACTCGGTTATAGTTGATTCTTGCCTATTCTAGTCGATTTGAAGCAGATCATTCAAGGAATATACATTATTGATTTATTTCATTATAAAATTTGAGTAACTTGACAAAAAGTTCATAACTCGGTGTTAAGGCTGGTTTTTGTGGAAAACTGGTTGCTTCTAGCTGCTGGTTTCTGGCTGAGTTCTGATTAAGTTCAATGTGGATTTTGGTTTAGAAACCTATCCTGCTGGGAGTCTGCCGGAAACCAGTATGGGTAGCCCTCCAAGAACCAGTTCCTAAATGGGCATTAAAATCTTTGATGGAGTTTAATAGGACTGAGTTGGAAGTTGGTTTTTTATTTGTATAAAGAGGGTCTGGTTGTATTTTGGGCTTTTGGCTGATCACAAGAACTACATCAACCTTTGTGTTTGTTGTATGCCATATTTTAGCCTCTTACAATTGAGGCAAAACTAATGTTTGTATTCAACATGTCTCGACTTTTTGCATACTTATTCTACCTTTTATTTTCTTATTTTCTTTTCTTATTTGTTTTGAGTTTAATGAGACATCATCTTGTAGTGTGTAGAACAAAGTGTGCATTTTACTTCATCGCCGTCTATCTTTTGTACAGAAGCAAGTATTACTTCTTGGATATTTTCCAGATATTGTTTCTTTTCGATCTCCAAATTTGGTGTACTACTTTTCATGACTGTGGAGTGCAGTAGCTAGTGTTCTGCTTTCATAGCTACTTTTTTTTTTGTCAAACAGGTTGAATCTATCAAGGACACACTCAATTAAATCTTGTCTATCTGGTAGATGTAGAGGGCCTTGTCTTGGACAGTGTTACCGGAAGAAGTCTATGACATGCAAATGCAATTTGAGATGGTCTTCTCAACCATCACCGAATTGGAGGCATCACTTTAGACGATATTCGTCATCATCGTCAGAGGCAGTTCTTACTTCCCAATATGATCTCAGAAAACTTCTTGTTAGTAATGAAAAAATCGGTGTTCTGTTGCTGAATCTTGGAGGTCCAGAGACTCTTGATGATGTGCAGCCTTTCTTATTTAATCTCTTTGCTGATCCGGTAATTATTATCCTGCAATGCAATTTTTCCTTTCTAAAATTTCACTTGTCATAATTTTTTTTTCACATTTGAGAAATGATGGTGTTAGAGCTACTACTGGTGATAAAGAAATCCTTTTTTTTTTTTTTGGAAAATATGAAACAAGATAATCTTTTTTCCTTTTTTTTTTTGGCTTAATCTACTGTTTTCTGCAGATTTCCAGAATTTAGTTGTAAAGGTTGTGAAGATCAATCAACCTAGGAGCTAGCCTTTGTCTAACTTTATGTTATAGATGTTTTATCTAAAAAAGAGAGAGGTGAATGCTTTGGTGTTCAATGTTTGTCACATTAGTTGTGTATTTGACAAATTGTATTCCAACTTGTTTTCTCTTAGTTGCTGTGACATGTCATGGTGCATGATGGCAGGACATAATCCGTCTTCCTAGGATGTTCCGTTTTCTACAGAAGCCACTTGCACAATTCATATCTATAGTGAGAGCACCAAAGAGCAAAGAAGGTTATGCTTCCATAGGTGGCGGTTCTCCTCTCCGGCAAATTACCAATGCACAGGTGTATTCTGACTTATTATCCCATTCAATCACGTGAAGAGTGGATCTTACGAAAAAATTTCTATTTTTGCATAAGTTTTGAATATGTTAGAACACAGAGAAAATAAAGCAAAAGTTGTGTCAATACTCAAAGCTCTAGACAAATCAGACATATAAGTTGTAACGCCAAATTTTTTTATTTGTGATCAACAACACAGTTATGGACTTCATCTAGACAAATAGCTTTACTTAACTGAAACAAACTTCCTAGTTTAACACTTCCTAGAAACTTATTGTCACCATGCCATGCCATTAGGCTCTTGTCAACAAATGCTGTCCACATGGCATTCGATGTGCACTCATTACTTATTAAGTTTGGGCACTAAAATTCAAAAAGACAGAAGTTTAGCAGCCTTTTCAAGTTGTTTGGTGTGGTTCAGGTTGTTGATTTAACAATCTAGAACCTCATGTCCAATACCCTTCCCTCATTATTTTGTATCAGTACCCTCACTCCCAACACATGTGCACGGAAAAACAAAATTTAGATGATGAACAATTGGTTTAATGTTTGAAGTCCACCACCCTTTTTTCTTTGTTAACTGGTAGTGATGGCGTTCTCTCTTTTCCTAATACTATTTGAATTGTCAGGAATTACTTGTGTATTATGTACTTATAATTTAAATGTGATTTTTTTTTTGGAACTGTGGGGCAGGCTGAAGCACTGAGGAAGGCATTATGTGACAAAGATATTCCTGCCAAGGTGTATGTTGGAATGCGCTATTGGCATCCCTTCACTGAGGAAGCTATAGAACATGTAGGGGTGGACATATACCTAAACAATTTGTTTGCTTTTGTAGATTTCTCTTGATAGTTAATTTTGCCAATTGATGATTCAGCCATGGAAAGAATATCTACAACAGACCATTTATTTTTCAAGCAGTATCATGTAGCAAATGAAGTATCCCAAACTGAGTTTTGCTCTAACCAGATCTTTATTTAACAGATTTGTTTTGGATTTACGAAAGAACTGGAATCTAGTGCAGTTTTAAATCCTGTAACAAAGAAACCTTCTAAATTTAAGAGAAAATAGTAAGCACCCTGCTCATGGCATTAACACTGCATGTGAATACCTGAGTGTGAGGCACACATTTTATGTTTCCTTTAATTTTTGTGGTGCTTCTGCTGTTGTTGTTCAAATGGTAAAGTAGGAAAAAGGAGAAATAATTATGTTCCTTCGTAGTATGCGGTAATTTTGTTCATTTTGTTTCCTAGATAAAGCTGGATGGAATCACAAAACTTGTTGTACTACCTCTATACCCCCAGTTCTCCATATCAACTAGTGGTTCAAGTCTCCGTTTACTGGAGAGCATATTTAGGTAAGTGTTCTATAATTTCGAATGCAAGGTATCCTTATTGCTGATGTTTTGCAAATGACATCAATGCAATCTTTGATTGTTGCTTTAGAGAGGATGAGTATCTTGTGAACATGCAACACACGGTCATACCTTCTTGGTATCAACGTGAAGGATATATCAAAGCCATGGCAACTTTGATTGAGAAGGAACTGCTGAAATTTCCAGAACGTCAGAAGGTAAAGAAGCTTGGTGCATGTGCTCATGGTGCTCCCATGATTAAAAAAAGTAGTACAATAACTAGGCTTATGAACTTGAAGGGCATTTCCTTGGTTTAGTTTCAAATTATTATTTTGAGGCCGTTCTTTGTTAAACAGAGCTGGAAAGATGGTTTTTCTTTATTATAGAATCCATTTTCATGGAATAAACAGGTTTCGTTGTTATTGTTTTCTTATATGGTCTAAAAATTTCAGGCAGGACGTAATTTGAAGCAATAATTGCTCTGACTTTGTTTTTCTTCTTCCTTTTGATTGAGCAACTCATTGTCTCAACAAAGAGTTTGATTGGAACTACCATAAAAAGATAGATATTTCGACTTTGCTGTTGGACATCATCTAAATGTTCTATAGTAGCTATCATATGAGTTACTTTCTTTCGAAGTTTCTTGTCTCTAGAGAATGATTTGCCAACTAACTTGGTAACTTCTAAGTGAAGATGGCTTTTGGTGACAAGGAGTTGTCTAAGATAGTTTGCATTAGGCATCTTTTTGTTTTCTAATATGGACAAATCATGATGAAATATGAGTAGATTGTTTGTCTTTGCTTAATAGCTTAAGTTTTTAGATGGACTGATCAATACATGAAACTCAATATGGTATCAAAACAGGAGGTCCTGAGTTCAAGACCTTCCAACCCCTTTTTTTTCTTAAAAAAAATAGTGCTCTTGGCACCAATGTCCCTTGAACTATTCATGTCATAGGTATAATTCAGCCTAGAAGTGAGGTGGTTAGGTCGAGTGCGTCTTTTCTCAATAATTTAAGTTTTTGGGTGGACTAATCAGTGCATGAAACTCAATAAACCTTATTTTTGTTTCTTGCTAAGTTCTTATCAATCAAACAATATCTAACAATACATTAAACCTGTAGGTCATGATATTTTTCAGTGCTCATGGAGTTCCCGTAGCATATGTAGAAGAAGCTGGTGATCCGTATAAAGCAGAAATGGAAGAGTGTGTAGATCTTATCATGGAGGAACTTGAAAAAAGAGGAATAACAAATCCATGTACACTTGCCTATCAGGTGAGTGTGACCTTTAGTCTCGGCTCTCGCCCCTTCTCTCTCCCCAAACAAGCCACTTCAATTGTAATGCATTCTGCATTTTATCTGGTCAATATTAGAGCCTACATATTATAGCATAACATCAGTATAGTAGTAATTCATGCCATGGTTTGGAAATTAGTCCTCAAATTTTGGAAGTAACCAGTGGCACTGCATCGATAATGCAAGGGGACGTAATAACAACTTGTAGGTCCTGTAGGATAGCAGATAGAAGCAGATACATGTCACTACTCATAACTGCAAACGAAGAGCATGAAGGAAAACAAAGCTAGGAAAGGAAAAATTGATTACTAGAGGTAGCAACTGATCGAGGCTCTGGTTGGTGCAACATAAGAATACTTATAAAGAGGACAGATGTGGGTCTGATACAAATTTAGTCCGGAAGAGTGAAATCACCTAGATTAGTCATCGCAACAGAGGACCTTGCTTCATCTTTCATCTTTAAGTTTAAATGATCTGTTGTCATACTTCTTTGAGGTGAATGTTGGCTGGTCTATGCTATCCAGTATATGAAGAGTAATAAATTATCCCAGCCTAAGGATAATACAAAGAATCTTAAATGCATTTAACCACTTCATCTGTTTCCCTTGGCCTTTGATGATATGTGGCTCACATTGCACCTAATTCTTAACTGACAATCTACCCTCCGCCCAATCATATCATAAGAGTTTAAGAACTTAACTCCTTGCCAATTCTTTATGTGTTATGTTGGTGGGGAAATTTGCTGACTGAAAGTGACTCGCTACTATTAAAATTTGTTTCATAACATGAGTACAGTGGTTACTTATCCGATGTGTTGGAATTTTAGTCCTTCATCTTGGTAATAATCTCTGGCAGTGTATTAATTATCCAAAGTAGACAATGGCAACAGTGTATACAGGAAATGTTATAAGCAGATCTAGAATCACAGCCTCAAGTGAAGAGTGTGAAGGATGCAAAGGCTAGAATTGGAATGGAGTTAGACAAGAATTAACCATTTAAGGCAGCTAGTGGTAGAAATTCTGCTATGCTATATAAATTGACTATGACAGGAAGAGTTGAAATAAGTACTGCTCTGTACTGCATTCTTTTGTACAGGGAGTGGCATTAATTTGTTGACTGAATCTAATGTGACAATGTTAGAACATGATAACACAAACGATTCAAGCATCCAGCATGGGGGAAACTCCCTCTGTGCTATGATGCACTGTGACATCTGAAGTAAATCTATATAGAAACCTTTTATTTCTAAATTAACTGTTAGTAAATCTATCTAACACATGTTTCACATGTTTTCATGAATATATAGAGCCGAGTTGGACCAGTGGAATGGTTAAAACCCTACACTGATGAGACAATTATTGAGCTTGGTCAGAAAGGAGTGAAGAGCCTTCTAGCTGTTCCAATTAGGTGTCAATTCTCCTGGCTTGGCATCTTGCTTTCTTGTTTAAAATGAAACTTTGTTTGCGCTATGGTCCTTATGCCCTTCAATTTCTTGTCTGGCATCTTGCTACGGGATGTTGGTTTCTCCTGTCAATTTTAGTTGGATCCTCATATTTTTGTCATGACCTCTTGTCTGCAGCTTTGTCAGCGAACATATTGAAACTTTGGAAGAAATTGACGTGGAGTACAGGGAATTGGCTTTAGAATCTGGCATAAAGCATTGGGGACGAGTTCCTGCATTAGGATGTGAACCCACGTTCATTTCGGATCTTGCTGATGCTGTTATTGAAAGCCTGCCTTATGTGGGTGCAATGGCAGTTTCCAATATTGAGGCTCGGCAGGTAATGACTACCATAAAGCATGCAAAATATATTATCTGTAACACATGATAGGCAAGAAAACTATAAGTATTTGTTGGTTCCTTGTACATTTGTGCTTTATGCATTAGCTGATGATGCCAGCTTCTTTATGCAGACCTTGTGACTAATTAGATGTCAGCATACATCAGAGTCAAATGCAAGTCAAATGAGTTTCCTAGCCTATCGTAGACATTGACTTAATTAGTTAATTTTGATTCATTGAACGAACTTAGATATCACTAGTGTGTACCTGTACAAATTGGATGGCTGAGTTCCTTTTATAGTAGCATTAGGACCAAAAATAAAACTGTAAAAATATTTTTTTTACAATTTAAAATCAGCATAAAAATAAAAAATGGTTGAAACAGCATACTCTCCAAAATAAAAGTTATTTTTGGAATGCTCGTAACCTGCAAGATCATGCATTAGATTTGATTGTGCAAAACCTTCTTACAGGGGTTGTCTTGCTATTTGCAATTTGTCCGTATTGAATGAACTGCCTTGGTATCTTTTCTGAACGATGGATGGTGGGAAGAAAATCCAATGTGACCCAAGTAACATTGAACAATACTGTGCATCTACCTAGTTTTAGAAATATATTGTTATTATAATACTAATAGTATATATGAGCCTTGATTTCAAATTTTAAACTTACACACATGATATGTAAATCATTTCTAAAATCTATGAGATGCCTTGATTTGTTAAGTGGTATAGCAACACTGCCCACAACATATCTCGATTAACCGTACTGATTTTTGGAAAAAGAACAATAGACCAATCATGTGAAGCTGTTCTTGGTGGGCACTCAAATATCGTTTATTGAATGACCCTACATATCATAAGACAACCAATTGGTTTTGCACCTCTAGGAATTCGCGTTAGCAATGAGAGCAGCGCTGAAATGTAATGTTAAGGATTTTCCATCTGATTCACTCCAAAACAAATAAGGATCATTTGCTGTAGGATTTGCACTAATGTACAGTATAACATCCCTGCAGTCACTTGTGCCACTTGGGAGTGTTGAAGAGCTATTAGCAGCATATGACTCCAAACGCGGTGAGCTTCCCCCTCCAGTGATTGTGTGGGAATGGGGTTGGACGAAAAGCGCGGAAACCTGGAATGGTCGAGCTGCTATGCTAGCTGTGCTGGCTCTCCTGGTGTTGGAGGTAACAACAGGGCAAGGATTCTTGCACCAGTGGGGTATCTTGCCATTGTTTCCTTGAGCCAATGTTTCTATTTGGTCCCATGTGGTGATCTAATCATAATTTTGGCCTATTCAAAGAATGTTTTATTGTTCTATATGAACTGAATTTACCTTGTCACAAAAGAAGATATGAACTGAATTTGACGGCATATTTTGTCCCTGACTCATATTATACCTAATAGATATGAAAAATAGGTGACAGCCTTGCAGTAGAAGATATTTCGCGCTCTTTCCAATTTTTATTCAGCAAACTAAGGCCTTGTATGGTTATTGTTATCATTGTGCATCAAGATTTTGTACGGCTATAAAGCATTGCTCGCACGTCCAATATTTTTAGAGAGTTTTTGGGGCACTCTATTACGTGTTCACAAAAGTTTAGCACAGAGAGTTGTGTGGGTTATTTGTTGATGTTACTGAGATTTGATCTTGCAATCTGTCTATTGTTTATATATTCAAGAATGTATTTTAGTCGTCTACTTCTCTAAAAAATATTTGTTAAGTTAATCTGAGGTTGTCTGGGCTTTTCGACTAGCTGAAATATAGTAAGTACTTGGCTAGTTTCTCTCGAGCTACTTGTGATGCTTGATTAGGTATTGGGTCTTCAATTGTCCTATCGAGTTTGGTAACATGTTATCGTAGCCCATAGCTGCAATCAGGGTTCAGATTCCCGAGGGTAATCGGTCATCTCGGCCTGGATTAGTAAATGTAATACCGGCCTTTCTAGAGCGATGTGATCCTCCACTATCCCAGCCCCACAGTTGAGATCCAATGAAGAAGATTGCAAGGGAGAAATAGAGGCTAGCACCGGTCCTTTCCTGGAATTTTTATCCTTATTTACCTCTTGTAAATATTTTTTTATGTTTCCAAAGAACTTTTGTCATTTGTTGATTATCATGTTAACGGTCAAACAACCAATAGGATATTGAGCCCACATACCAGTAAGGTCTTGTTTGACAACTTGAGAAAATTTTTCATGACTAAATAAATCTCGATAACAATTTCAATAATCTCTATGGATGTCCAAAAATCCTAGTGGAAAAAGGTTTTTAGTGAAAAAAATTCTCACTGCTGTTTGGGAGGGAAAGGAAAAAAACTATTCATTAAAAAAATTGAAAAAATTCAAATAAATAAAAAAATCTTAAAAATTCCAAAAAAACAAAATGTAAGAAAGTTTTTTAAAAATCAGAAATTTTAATCCAGAAAAATTGAAAAAATCCAGAAATTTGGGGGAAAATCAAGAAATATTAAAAAAATAATAAAAAAAAAGAAATCTTAGAAATTTAAAATCAAACCAAATGACAACAATTCAATCAGTAATTAAATCATAAATATCAAGAAAACATCTCTACAACACAAGATACATAATATTTCAATTAAGAATATGCCAACATTCTAAGATTTATCATTTCATCTCAAATTTATAATGTAAATCAACAAAATTTACCACTTCATCTCAAATTACAGACTTATCAAAACTCACTGACAATGGTCAAAACTCATAATAATTATCTCATAAGACCATTATAGACTTCTGCAACACTTGCGTCCATCTGCAAATCATCATATGGTTTATCATAGCAAGATAGAGCATCCTCACCAGCCACCGGTATACCAACATCCCATGCAGCATTTAGCACCTGAAAATAGCAATACGTCTAACTGATAAACACCACATTGTCTATGAACCATCTTCCATTTGAGAAGATAGATCCAAAGCTTAACATACAAATAAAGAATCATATAGCATCTATATAAGCTTTATCAAAAGCTAGAGAAGTGTATGATTGCAAGGCAATAACTCAGAGGTTAAGAGCAATGCTTCAGTCAGCTGATGAACAGGTAAGGAGCTTGAAGAAGCAGAGCACATTTCTTAAGCCAGTTGGCTGCAAAGATGATTCTATTGAATCTTTAGCCCTAATTAGGGTTTTGGTGATTAATGACATCCGAAATATATGCAACTAACCTCTGTATTTGAGATTCAAGTTAAGGAGAGGTGGAAGCGACACAAAAGCACAAAATCAAGATTGTCAAGACCTCTCGAAGCATGGATGGCGACGAAACTTGGCATAAGTGCAAAATATTGAGTAATACGCACGTTTTCTTTTGAAAATTTCTAGTTTAGATGGTCGTACTATTAAGAGGGGTCTCAGCATAAGTCACTTGATCAAACTCAGTATCTTAGAAACAAATTTGCATTTGCCTTTAGCCACAAATCAATTTTGGGTAAAATTGTGAAGTCTTGTTTTCATTTTGCACAGGCCAGACATTGTCTGTGATAGCCGGACAGTCCGGCCAGTACAAAATTCTCTCAGCACTTGCAAAACGAAACCAGAGACAGATAAATCTGTCCGGTGCATTTGTCCGGTATAGGCCGAACATTGTCCGTGATGACTGGACAATATCTGACCAGTACATATCTTGTGAGCTTAGTTTTAAAGTGAACCAGAGACAGTTGTAGCTGTCCGGGGGCTTTTGTCCGGGACGTGCCGAACATTGTCCGGGCTGTATAAAATTTTGAGCCGTAATTGAACTTGCAACAGAGACATATTCATTTGTCCGGGGTTTTTGTCCAGACAAAAGTCTTTTGTCCGGCCTTCACAAATTTTGTTGAAACGGTAACTGACAAGGTTGTCGTTGTGAGTAACGGTCACTATTGAATTGTACTGACCGGACATTGTCCGAAATGGCCGGACAATGTCCGAACTGTACAAATTTGGCCCTGTTTCTTGCAAACGACTAGATTCTTTGAGAGCTATATATATGCTTCGACCTTGGCAGCATTTTGCAAGTTTATCATCTCAAAAACTCTGTGCAAAAGTTTGCCTAACCTCTCACATTCACTCTCTTGCATTTGGAGCAAAATCTTTGAGCAAATTGTTGAGAGTAAATTGAGTAGAGTTGCATTTGAACCATTTGCACTTGCATCCTTGTTTTTCAAGTTTTGTGTTTGATCAAGTGAAGTGCTAAGCTTATTACTATTGGTGATTGCCATCACATAGATGACCCGGAAGGTTCGGCGATCTCTCCATCGACGGTGTGTGTCGGAGTGGCCCGACGGTTGGGTGTAAAGGCTCGGAACTCGCCTATCCGGAGAGGAGAAGGGCTACTCCTAGTGGAATCGAAGCAAAAACTCTTGTGTAGAGTGCTTCAACGAGAATTAGTGGAAATCGGCAAATTTTCGATACCTCGGGAAAAATTCGATCTCATTCAGTTATTTCTATTACTTGCTTCATATTTCTAGAAATTGTGATATTGTGTTTTTTCACCCTAGAATTGCAAAACTTAATTTATGTCATCTTCTAGATTATTTGTGAGTTGATATTGCAATCTAGGATTCAAGTTATTCAAACAATTTAAAATTAGAAAAATCGCCTATTCACCCCCCTCTAGTCGGCATCTTTCGATCAACAGATTCCAAATGACATTCACTGCTTATCTATGCGCTTGACTATAGACTAGTACCTCCTTCCTCTGGAGAAAAGAAAGTTCCCAAGGAGTGAGAACTTAGAAAACCCAAAACTTTACCACTATGCACTTTTCTCAGACAACGTCTTGGTTGCATCTGTTGTTGTAAACTCAACCATGTTATGGTAATTTTCACCAGGTCAGACAACAACTTAGATGCCCAGGTCAAAAACTACTTGTTGCAGAAAGTTGCCAATATTAGATAAAAAAACTCAAGAACTAGCAGAACACAAAACACATAGCGTAGACTCACAAAACATGCAATGGAAGTGAACATGCAATGAAAGTAAACGACCATAGACAATTACTTTTTTTTAACCTTCCTTTGATCTTTCCATTCTATCTTAAACTATATCTACAGAGAGTAATTGTTTGATTTGAGAATAAGAAACCAAATTTAATCGATAGGAAATTTTCCAAATTTAAACTATACCTCCAAAGATATGCTACAAAATTCACAAAACAGAAATGAATCCAAAACACATAGCTACAATAATTTATACATACCTATGGTGTAACCTTACTCCACAACCAAATGAGACGAGTAGATAGCACTGTACTGAGAAAAATCTCCCTATTCTACTAATCTTTGAAGATATGATATACTTTTGCTTTTTCTTCGTTCGACAGCTTCTCAATTGAATCTAAAAGAGCAATACACCTCTTGATTGAGAATTCATCATCTTGTTTTGTTTCATTTAGTTCCTTAGCCATCTCTCTAGCTTGAGTCCTTAGCTCTTTGACGCGGGATCCTGAACAGGAGAGAGCCTCTCGCCAAATGTAACAGTGGAAGTGATATCTGACCGTTGTACCAGCGATCATATTGGCAACTTAATCTGTCTTGAAAAACAATTGAAATTAACTTGCAATTCTTGGACCTTGGATAGAATTATGACGGATGGGTATGGAACTCCCGAAACTCTAGGTTTTCATTCCTGCTTTACAAACCTTAGATTTCATATTTGTCCTTTACTACTTTAAACCATAGATTAATAGATTTAGTAGTAGATTTAGTTATAGACAAAAAAATCCCCAAATCGTTCAGACTTAATCAGTGAGCCATTAAATTAGAAAGATGAATACGTTTGTTTCTCGTGGAATTCGACCCTCAAATGCTCAACCTTCAACTGTTCACTTGCGGTTGTTACACAAATTGCGCTCGCCTCTTTGGGCGCAATCAATAACTAGTACGGGACTGTTTACGTGTAGAACTTGTGGAGATAGTCCATGTTACAACTATGCGTGAACTCAGAACCACCTAGCGCCTAAAGATGATAGGCTCTGAGTTTAGAGATTGAAATTATCTCATATGGTTCTTCTCACTTAGGAGAGAACTTGTTGCGGAGAGCTGTAGTTGTTACTCTCTTGAGGATAAGGTCTCCTAGTGAGAAAGATCGGGGTCGGACCCAATGATCGTGGTAACGTTGAAGAGACTGCTGGTAGTAAGTAATGTGCATCAAAACTTGTTCTCACTTTTCCTTCGGCATATTAATGTCTTCCAAGCATGCTTCAGTCTCCTCCTCCTCATTTTTCCTTAGTGTCTAGATAGATCCGAGTCTAAATTTAGCGAGGAGCACTGCTTCTATGCTAAACACCAAAAAGAAAGGAGTCTTGTTTGTTGAGCAATTTGGCGTTGTGCGAAGAGCCCACTAGACTGAGTACAATTCGCCTCCCCAAGCAATTTTGTGCCCTTGAACTCAATCGTAGACTCGTCGCTTGAGTCCCTAAAGCAGTGAACAATTGGCACGTTCCACCGCTCCTACTTTGCAGGTGAGCCACCGACGCAAAGTGAATCTTAGTTGCTAGTTCAATGCAAAAGGTATTAAAAGGGGTGCTATTGAATTGGGTACTATTTTCACAAATTAGGAACTTGGGGACCCCGAAGTGAGTGATGATGGTCTGCTAAAATAACTTCTTTGCTCCAAAGGCTATGATGTTTGCAGTCGGCTCTGCTTTGATCCATTTGGAGAACACTTTGACCTCCACAAAAAGGAACTTGCAAGCCCAAGTAATCAAGGGAAAAGGCCCAAGAATGTCGACTCCCCAAGCAACAAAAAGTCATGAAGGCACGATGGTTTAGAGAACTGTGGCTGGCATGTGCAACAAACGGCCATGATATTGACATTGCTCACTCTTGGTCACTAGCTCACGACCGTCAGCCAATGTTGTGGTCCATTAGAAGCCTTGTTGAAAAGTTTTATTGACCAGCGCCTGGAAGGAATGGTGAGCATCACAATCTTCTTTGTGTATTTCCTGTAACAAGTCTAAGCCTTGGCCACGAATCACACATTTCATCAGGATTCCAGTGGTGCCTCATTTTTATAGATGATTATTGACCATCGTCTACATGCTTGCTTTGCGGTCTAGCCGATGGGCCTCATTATCATCCTCAGGGACATATGTTTCTTAAATGTACTCATTAATCAGGTCCATCCAAGTTCTCTCTTGGCTGATGGCAGCCACTTCCTCTTAGCTGGTGGCAATGGAGGGGGTGCTTAAACACTCGAAAACACTCCCAGAGATATATCCCCCCCCTCCACCGTGCTAACCAAGCGGGTGAACTCATCCGCCACTTGGTTATTACAACGCGGAATTTGCTGAACCTCAATGTCAATGAAATACTTTCCAAACTTTCAAACTTTAGCCACATAGGCTTCCATTGTTAGCTCCAAACATTGTAACACTTGCTTACTTGGTTAGCAACAAGTTTTGAATGTCCCTTTACTAACAAACAATGAATTTCTAGAGCTTAAGCCGCTCATAAGCCACATAGGAGAGCTTCATACTCAACGACGTTGTTGGTCACCAGAAAATCCAGTTTGGTGGTTTAGCGGAAATGTCCTCCATGGCTGATCAGAAGACAGCCAGAGTCCGCGCCCATAAGATAGTAAGAGCTATAAAAAAAAGTTCAAACTGCCTCCATCAGGGTGTTGGCAATGCTTGGAGCGGTACTCCACTCAGACACAAAATCTACTAGGACTTGGTATTTGATTAATGTTTGACAAATAAACTGAACCTCTAAGTCCCCTAGCTCAACGGCCCACTTGGCAATACGCCCAGTCGCTTCTTTGTTGCGAAGCAGCTAGGCCAACGGGTATGAGGTCAGCACCATGATGGGGAGGGCTTGAAAGTATTGCCTTAACTTGTGTGATGCAATCAAGAGCACATACAGGAACTTCTGTACCTTCAGGTAGTGTTCCTTGGGACAGTGGAGTACTTCGCTAATGAAGTACACCGGTCGTTGTTTTCCATCTTGATCAACTACGAGCGCAGCGCTAGCAATAACACTCATAACCAGGAGAAACAACTACAATAGTTAGCCCTGAACCCTGGGCGGGGCTAACCAATACTGGTGGTGTTGTCAAGTAGCTTTTGTGCTATTTGAATGCCTCCTCCGCTTCAACGGTCCACTCGAAGCGGTTGCTTTTGTGGAGCACAAAGAAAAAGGGAAAGCCTTTGTCTCCCAATCTACTAATGAACCTGTTGAGGGCCACCATGCGACTAATGAGACGTTGGACTTCTCACACCAATGTTGGTGACAGCATCTCTTCAACTTGAAACATGCACTTTTCGTGATTGAGCTTGACTCCATATCTTTTGAGGTTGGTGAAGGTTTCTGCCAAGTTTTTGAGATGGTTGGAGTCAACAGCACTCTTGACAGCCAAGTCATCGATGCAGGCTGCGAAGTTTTGACCAAGTTGATCTTGAAGCATCTTGGTCATCGCTCGTTGATAAGTTGTTATGGCATTCTTTAACCCAAACGGCATCATTTGCGAGGACAACATCATTTGCGGGTTCCAATGGTGCCTTGGGGGTGCCTTCGGTCATTGACCCCTGGATGGTGTGGGCCTCCCTAGCTAGTAAGGTCTTACCCAGTTCCAGTGATTGAGCGAAACTACTTCGTGAGACCTCTTGGCCCTCTCTGACAGTGATCATGCCATTGGGTCCTTGGATCTTAATGCAAAGGAATACATAATGGGTTGCCGCCATGAACTTGACTAGTGATTATCGTCCCAGTATTGCGTTATATGCGGAGGGCACATCCACTATGTCGAAGGTGATGATCTCATTCTGTAGTTACGAATATTGCCAAAGATTACTGTCAGATCAATTTGTCCCCAAGGCTTGATTGCGACACCTGTGGCCAGTGTTTGGAAGAGATTCTTCATCAGTCGAAGCATATCACAGGTGATTTGCGTCGAAGGGAAGATGCTGGCAAACAAGATGTCCCATGAACTTCCTCCATCAGCACAACCATCTTTAACTTGCATTTGTGGATTGTATGTTCCACAACTAGTGAATCATTGTGCGAATATGCCAATTTGGTGAGTTGATCCAACGGTTCAAAAGGACACCAACTAGTCCAACCACTTTGACAGCGCCCAAACGTAGGTGAATATAGAGCATACTTCTCGGAGCACAGCCTTACATTGTTGATGGGATTCATACGCTGAGGAATCACCTATTATGACATTGACCTCTCGGTCTACTTCCTGAAAAGGAAGGATCATCTCCTTGCCCGGGCAGTATGAGGAAATCATCAATGTCTTTATAGTATTGCTTGAGCTTATATTGCAAAACTCGGAAGTCCTAGGTGTTGAATATAAGCCCATTTAGGGTTTTGGTGATTAATGATAACGAACAGGGCTAACATGTTTATTACAAGTGTTTTTAGTTTCAGATCAAAGCATGATGACTCTATGATAAAAGTAACAAGCTGGAAACCCTCAAACCTCATGAGAGATGGCCGAGGTAAAGATGAAGGCTAGGATTCATTTTCTAATCTTTATCGGTCATTAGTGGTAAAGTCGACCGCATTAATCCCTTCAGTTTTAGATTTATCGGCCGTACTATTAAGAAGAGTGTAGCCTACCTGATCCATCTAATGCCTTGAAGCTCAAAATGCATATCATATAGTATAGATGCAAACTAAAGCTTCTTTGCATAGTCAATGGTCGCGATAGTAATAGATTGGTCGACTCTGTAAAACAAGAAAACTGGTTGCGACAGTAAAAATATTGCTTGGGACAGTAATAGTCATTGGTCGCAACAGTAATAGACCGGTCGACTCAGTAAAACAAGAAAACTAGTTGCGATAGTAAAAATATTGCTTGGGACAGTAATAGTCAATGGTCGCGACAATAATAGATTGGTCGACTCAGTAAAACCAGAAAATTAGTTGGGACAGTAATAGTTGATGGTCGCGATAGTAATAGATTGGTCGACTCAGTAAACAAGAATACTAGTCGTACAAAGACCTGGTCGTGATCGAAACTATTCAAAACTGGCTATATCAGTATTGAACTTGGTCGTGGTCGTATCATTTTAATACTGGTTATGTCAATACAAAGACCTGGTCGTGATTGGTTATATACAAAACTGGCCATATCAGTATTGAACCTGGTTGTGGTTGTATCATTTCAATACTGGTTGTGTCAGTACAAAGATCTGGTCGTAATCGGTTTTGTACAAAACTGGTCATATCAGTATTGAACCTTGTCGTGATTGTATCCAGTCAAAGTTGGTCGTGTCAACACTAAACTTGGTCTGGTCGCATTAGTACAGTACCTGACCATATTTTACTTAAACAAATTGCAATACATTTGTATAGACCAGCTGTTCGCTCGAAATTGCACTAAACTTCTTTCACAAACTTGAGTCAAACAGTTACTGACAAGTGCATTTATTGCCCAACAGCCAGTGTGAGTTTTTGTCTAAAATTTGCAAACGGCTAGTTTTTTGATTGGAGAGTTTTAAATACACCTCATGTGGCATTCACAAAAAATTCTTTTTGCACTCAGACATTACTGCTAGTTGTTGCTAGTAAATTGTAAAGAGTTTAGAGCATTCAATTATCATTCATTCACAAATCCTTGCATTTAGGGCTAGTAAAATTGTATTCAATACATCTGTTGCATTGAAAAGCTAGCCTAGAGAGTGAAGTGCATAGCATATTGAGCTTCTTAAGTAGAAGTAGATCAAATGGTTATGCTACACTTGTTATTCTTGGTGATTGCCGTCACCTAGACAACCTGTAGAGTTTGGCGATCTCTCCACAACCATGTTTGTCGGAGAGGCCCGGTATTTGGATGTGAAGGCTTAGTGCTCGCCTATCCGAAGAGGAGAAGAGAAACCACTAGTGAAATTAAGACGATACTCTTGTGTAGAGTGTTTCAACGAGGATTAGTGGAAATCGACAAATTTCCGATATCTCAGGAAAAATTGATCGTGTCATCGGTTATTTCTTCTCTCACATTTTTATATCTGAAATTTACTTACTGCTATTGATCTGATCACCATAGGATAGAAAACTTGTTAATTGTTTTTGTATTAAAAAATTGTTAATTGTGTTTAGAAATTTTAATATCTCCTATTCACCCCCTCTAATCGACATCTTTCAACCAACAGTAGGTGTTGTGGGACGACACCGATAATATCAGCAATATTTTTTGCCTTGGTTCCTCCTGCACCGGATTTGGGGTTCTCTGAACCCAACCACTATTTCAGAGGAATGTGAGGGGCCATTGCGCCACACCCTCGACCGTGGCCATGACTGCGGGAGCCACTCGCAAGGCAGGAGTGCTCGATATAGCCCATGGTGAGCACTTCTCCAATGGTTTTCTTCTTGGAGCCCTCCTTGCGGTCGTCATACTTCTTTAGCTTCTCTTCTTCGCCACTGTCACTAAAGTTTTTTTTCTTCCATTCTACGACATTATTACCCGCAGCATGTTTTTCAATGATGTTGAAAAGCTCTTGCACGGTCTTTAGTCGAGCCATAGCAAGGCAATGATCGATAGCCATGAGAAGTACGGTGAGTTTCTCCATGGCTCCACCGCCAATGTCGAGGCTCATGGTCGACACTAGACCCATCTAAGGGTGTGACTCGCACCTGCCAATGGTAGTTATTTTAACCTCTGTTGATTTTTATCTTTAACATGAATAGTTGCATCCAGCTAATGTAATTGTAAAACATAAAAGATCTTTATATTATTATATAATAAAAATAGTTAAAATTAGGTGCACCGCATTTCATTTTGAGATATAAAAATTCTCTAATTAATCAAAAGAAGAAAAATAAACAATCCTCACCGTATATTTGGTTAGCTTGAATTATAATGGTACAAATCAATCAAATAACTTTTATGACTTCATAATGGATACAATTTTAATTCTGTATATATACAAATTTGTTGCAGTATTAATGTCCCATGTAATTGTGTGGGAGTTTTAGACCATTACTTATAAAAAAAGTAAACAATTCTATTTTTAATTTTTTGAAAAAAAGAAAAATCTAGGAGAATGCAAAGAAAATTCCTATATGATAGATGGAAAGCTACTCATGTAGTAGATAGAAAGGTAGGTGCAGTGATGATGTGATTTGTTGTTTTTTCTTTATGTGTCTTTATATTTTTCTCTTTATGAAATATAGACCAGAACACTTAATATAGATCACAGAGAACCATGAATTATAGAGGAGAGAACACAAAAGAATACACAAATTAAAAACATACAAACCACATGTTGAAATATGCCTTTTGCTGAATATAAAATTGTTTGATATAAATATTTAACTTGGCATATTTACACCATTTGATGATGATATCATTTTACAATTTGGTACTCTGTCGTATCTCGTGCGTTGATTTTTAGGGCCTTCCGGATAAGCATAATGAAGGATTCTCATTATAGATAAGATTGGCTGTGGATATGCACTCGGCTACATGACAGTTAGGTAGTTTGTTGTTTATTCCTATTTTGATGTGGTTGGGAAATCCAAACTAGTCACCTACACTATAAATACAGATGAATTCAACTGCATTTTTCATCTATCTCGATACAACTCATTTGCATATCTTAGAAGAGGAGTGATACACAATCTTTTGTAAGAGAAAAATCAGAAAATATTCTTGTATTCTTGAAAGACTGAGAGACATTGTGAGATTGAGTTTGATCAAGGTGGATTACTTGATGTGTCACCTATTCAAATTCTAAAAATATATTTAGTTTTGAGACAGTTGAATTCGAGTAAAGATTTGTTTGGCAGAGATATCGGCCGCAGATGGTGTGCTAAACTCCGTAAATCTGTTGTGTCATTGTGCTTTTTATTGCATGAATTGATTTAAAATTTTGATTTTATTTGCTTTCACCTTATTATTCTCTTTCTGATTTAAAAAAAAAAATCATCCTCTCGTGATGGGCGTCATCCTACACCACACCCAACCCGACCACATAAATTAACCCTTTTAATTATTATATCAAATAAAAATTTGTTAGGATTGGAGGAGCAGGTGCCAACAAACAAAATTGTTTGGCTTGGAAGAAAGAAAGCAATCTTCCAAGTGTTTCTCACCTTGTTGGTAGCTAGCACCCGCACTGCACTGAATACAAACATGGACGGCTACGCCTCTCTCTGTCAAGAAAAGGCTTCCTCTCTATCTTTCTTGCAAGTCCCTCTATTTTTCTTTTTTTCTAATTTTTGTCAATCTGGTCCTTCTGTTTATAGAAGATGCTGAGCATAGTTGTCTGATAGATTGTCAATTTAGTCGGCTATTATAACTCAATTCGTAAGACATTTAGATGTTATGGTATAGATTAGAGTTTACATCTCAATACATGTATATTATGTCAGTTTAAGTCATATATATATAGTTAAATTTGATCTTGTGATCTTAACATCTAACTCTTTAAAAGTTAAGCGTGTTAATAAATTATTCTATTATTTCAAACAAAAGTTGACAGTTATAAAAAAGATTAAATGTTGCTACTACCAATTTAATCTTTAAATGGAATTATAATAACCCACATACCCACATCACTACCATCCATCTGGTCTCCAGAGCCAACTAATTCGTTCCACTTGTCAAATTAAACACAAGAAGTATTTTTTGAGGGTTTTAATTTCAATTTAAAACTACCATAAATTTAAACAAGATATGATATGATGTAGTTGAAATGGCTGCTCAAATAATTTGAAGTTCTTTTTGTATTGAGAAGCTAAAATCTCTCTTCCCCAACTTTTTTAATAAGCCAACTTTTCTTCTACCAGTTTAAATTCATTTTATAATCAATTTAATCAAATAAATAAGCCCTAAAATGAATTACTCATCAACCTCAACTTCAAAATTTGAAATTATGAAATAAAACTTAAGTGATATCAAAGAAACCCTTAAAACATTGTCCAACTCTTTTTCTTCCCCTTGGTAACTTTGACTCATAACCTCAACAAAAGTTGTTAAAATAATTTAAGTCACACAAAAAACAATGGCCTAGATTTAAATATGTGAAAACATAATGATACATCACATATTAATCCAAGAAAAAACACCAAAAAAAAAAGAATGTATACTTAATATTATAGTATGGATATGGGTCCTATGGGGTGGGGTCGCACTAAAAATTTGTATGAAAGGTGTTATTTGTTGTGTATTTACATAAAAGTCTAAAAAATTCTCTTATATGCCTACTGAAATAAACGTAAATGTACGAGAATATTTTTTTCTTCCACCAGTGCTAATAACAATGACAAGTGGAAAGCAAGAAAACGAAGCAATTATAAATGATGCCTTTCTATAAAATATGCCTATTTTCTATCTTGCCATGGTTGCTTCTTCTTTTCTCCTCCAGTTTCTTTAGAAGCTTCCCATCATCAACTAATTGTAGCCTCCATCTCCAATGTGAAGTTTTAGATGAGGAGAAGATATATAATTTTCTAGCTCTTGATCTTGATATGTTAATCTTGGTTGGACCAGTTCATCCATCATCACTTCAAATTTGTTAGGTATGCATCTCCTCGCAATCGACGCTTCTTTAAATATATGCTTTTTCTTTCTTTTCTTGGCTCTTATGGTTAGTTATTGGAGACACTAAGCTTTACATTTCCGAATCTTTTAATTT
Organism: Pharus latifolius; assembly: GCA_019359835.1. NCBI lineage: Eukaryota > Viridiplantae > Streptophyta > Magnoliopsida > Poales > Poaceae > Pharus > Pharus latifolius. Next base: position 69,195,689 of record CM033320.1, on the reverse strand, counting down.
TAGGAATTCCATACATAATCAGTTCTAATGAATTTTAAATATGTCTGACTCGAAAATTTTATTATGTATTCTCGATACTCATAAAGAGTAAATTAGTTGATATTTTATTAGAATACTTCGTAATTATAATATTTATATTTAAAATATATTTTAACAAAAATTTAAATACATCCAATCATCTATTCCACTCTATAGATTCTAAAACTCATTATAATAAATTCCAAACTAAACATGACCTCTATCTTTACATGCATCCTTCATTTTTTTTTTCGGCGAATTTGGTTAGGAATAGAACAGAATAAACCAAGCTGGAGCTAACGTGTCTCCACGCCAATGGCCATCACGCGGGTGGGACACACTTATTGACTTTATCCTGCATAATTAAAAAAAAAAAAGGGAATTTTGTGTGGGGACTGATGCTTTCCCATTGCACACCATAATGGATTTATCACTTGATACGTGTCATAAGCAAAATCAATTCCTAGCCTGATTTGCACGCCTAGCGTCTTCTCTTCGGTACAACTGAGGCCTAAGCTTATCTCCAACTCTTTTAACTCTTAAGCTGAATATTTTCTGTCACATATACAAAAATAATCTCAGAAAATCAAATAACAGTCAAATGTCCAACAACTTGACTCTTACTGGACTCTTAATGATTTGACAAATAAATATATAAACTTATTAAAATTTTCAGATCACTGACAGGTCAGCCTCACCAAAAAATTTTATTCCACTGACACGACACAGCAAAATGTTATGTTTCACTTACAAGTGGAGTCAACCATCATTAGGCCCACACGTCAGCGACTCAAGCTTGAAACCGAACGCATACGCGAAAAAACCGAGGCTGGCGCACTTACGCGGTTTACGTGTCAGGTGGGGCCCATGAGCTTCACCCGCGTGCAACGAAAACAGATCTGACTCTCTAACTGACATGCGGGGAATTTGATTATGGGATCCAGATGTCAGTGACAGTAGCTAACGTGTGGATCGGTGTCGTACGCACTGACACCGTGCACTATGCCAGTTGTGGGCTCCACGCCTCTGGTTTCGTTTCACGCACGCACCGTAAACACCTCTCACTGACAATGGTGCCGTTTGTTCTGTGGACCTATTTGTCAGATTTAAAAATTCGCGAGTAAAGTTAGCTGGTTTATTTCTCTGTGGGGCCCGCAATCACGCATGAGCTCGCGTCTTCTTCCCCTCCAATGGCGACACGAGCTTCGCCGCCCGCTCGCCTCCGCCTGAAGAACGCGCACGTCTCATCACACCGAGCAAGCGGCGAGCATGCGTTTACCGCCGCAACGGTCGCTGTTGGAGAGAGTCTAAGGCGAGTTTCATCGTGAGTTTATGGCTTGTAAGCTAAAATTAGGACCCAACAAAAGCCCGTTTGAGAGTTTGTTTTATTAGTTTATGTTAGAGTTATCTCTTATTTTTTCTATAAAAATTTAAATCAAGAAAGAGATTGTTATATTATATCTTATGGTCTTACCTATTTTGTAAGAGTTTGAATTAAACAGGAGATTATTAATATAGGATCGAGAACGACAACCTAGAAGGAGTCGAGTTCATTTAAAAACTTTTGACTTAAAACAGATTTTTGTATTTATAAAAGAAAAATATGCTTTGCACAAATGCTCCTTTTGCAAATATGAAATGAAATGTTTTTCACAAAACACTTTAAGTGAAAGGTAATGCACAAGAGAACAATTATGTTTTGCAAATCTAGGGTCATATGCTACAAGTAATGCAAAAATAACAACTTAAGTGCAATACATAAAACAAAGCAAAAAAAATGAATCAATATGACATGTAAATTTTTTTTCCAAGATCTCGAGTACTCGTCAGTCTCCATTACTCTTCATTGAAACAATTCTCTCTTGAGCTTTTCTTCGGTTTGCAATAAAGTTGCTCATTCTCCTCTCTAGATAGATGAGCATCATGTCTTCACATCCATGTCAAGTCTTTTCAACAAGTTTCGTCAGTTGAGAGATCACCAACCCTCCAACGACTGTCTGGGTGATGGCAACCACCAAGAATAACAAGTCAGAATTTCTTCACATTAAGTTTTTAAGTGTTAGAAAACTCAAATACTTGAGAAGAAAGCAAATGAAATGTCTCTCAACTCAATGGATGCAAGAGTCAATGCATGAACTCACTAGAACACACACTAAGTGCTCGAGAATGCAATTAATGATTTGGAGTTTGCTTGACCTCTAAAGGATGTGAATTTGGTTCCAAAAGATGTGTGTGAAACCAGGTGGAAGTGTTTTTATTTTCTCTTTATTTTGTCTCTCTTTTTCTATGATTATTTGTGTAGATTGATTGTGTCCCATCAGTAACATGATGACTACGATTTACAATACGTTATCAGCACAAATTACTACAAATTGTAGTCGTCTCATGTTGTCTCATGCCATCCATTGCCCGAAATCACTACCACCCCATAGAACCGCGCACGACATTGCCAACGATGTTCGTTGCAATCCACCCTCCCCCCCCCATATTTGCTCCCACACGAGCTACCGCCAACAACAACGACTAGGGTTAAGGTTTTCTATTTCTGTGACAAATTCACATTTTAGCCCTCCAATTTTTTCCAATTTTACGAGAAAAAACTATTTGGCTGGAAATTTTAAAAATTAGCCCTTCAATTTTCAAGAATTTATGGTAAAAATATTACGGTTAGCAGTTTTATAATTTGATTCTTATTTCTTTTCTTTTTTAAGAAATTAAATAAATGGGCTTCTAATCTTAGGAATTTTTATATTAGCCCGTGAAAAATTTAATTTCATATATCTGTGTCCACTGGTATTTAGAATATTGAAAATGAATTTTAAAAAATCCAATATTTCTATTTCTGCATCTACTTAAATTATAAAAATTGTTTCTGGTCTGAATACAAATGGGTTTTTTTTAAGAAAATAAAATAATAAAAATGAGGTGGTGAAATCTAAAATGAAATTGGTGGCTCAAAAATTCACATAGAAACCCAATATTGATTTTGAAAAAAACTTATTCTCCCGTTATAGATGGAATTATCTTGCGCTATTTAATATATCTAGCAACAGACATAACTTTAAATATGCAGTTAATGAATGTTATGACTGTATATCTATATGAGTCATTAGATTTTGATATCTATATTAAAGTCTCTGAAGAACTCAAAATCCCTAACATGAAAGAAAATTGCAACATGCATATCATCAAATTGTAAAGGTCCCTGTATGACCTGAAACAATCTAGTACAATATAGTACAACCGATTAAGTAAATTCTTCATAAAGAAGTGATATGTTAATAATGATATTTGTCTTTATGTGTTCATAAAGAAATCACTGAATGACTTCTGCATCATTTCAATATATGTTGATGACATAAATATCATTAAAACCACAGAGAAAATTGAGGAAGTAAACTCATACCGAAAGACCAAATATTGTCTCTGCCTACAAATCGAACATCTCTATGAAGGAATATTTATTCACCAATCTATCTATCTGAAGAAGATTCTAGAGAAGTTCAATATGGATAAATCTCATCCTCTTACCACATCAATGATCGTACGATCCCTAAAAGTGGACTAAGACCCAGTCAGACCAAAAGAAAGTAACAAAGAAATCTTAAAATCAAAAGTTTCTTATTTGAGCACCATAGAAACACTATTATATCTCACAAATTGCACTAGACCTGATATTGCATTCGCAGTAAATTTGCTAGCAAGATACAATGAATATTCAACCAGAAGACATTGGAATAACATCAAACACATCCTTAGATACTTTTAAGGTATAAAAGATCTTAATTTATATTATAAAAAAAATCAAAATATGACCTTAGTAGGTTATTCGGATGTTGGCTATTTATCTAAACCCACAATATCAGGTCCTAAACTGGTTATATTTTTCTTTATGATGGTACAGTCATTTCTTGAAGGTCTGTTAAACAGATATTGGTGGCAATTTTTACAAATCACTCAGAAATAATTGCATTATATTAAGCCTCACGTGAATTTGTATGGTTGAAAAGATAGATACATCATATCCAGTAGTTATGTGATATTATAATTGAAATTACTTCCACAATTCTATATGAAGATAATGTTGATTGTGTTATAAAAATGAGTGATTGACATGTTAAATATAATATGACAAAGATATTGCTCCCAAATTCTTTTATCCTCACACTCTCCAAAAAAATGGTGAAATAAATATCTAAAAAACTAGATCTAATCACAATCTGGTAGATTGATCATTAAGTCTCTACCTATATTTACTTTTGAAAAATATGTTTATGATAGGCTGAGAAAAATTATTAAGAAATAATTATGAGTTTTTAAACTCTGAAGGTCTTCACCTAGATTTAATCTCGAAAATTTTTATCTATTTTTACTACTCATATATTTAGAATTATTAAGATACTGAAGATTAATATTGTATTCTTTTGCTTTAATTGAAAATTTTCCACGGGGTTTCTTTAATTGAAGATTTTTGATGAGACCGCATGTGCAACTTAAAAAATAAGTGAATTATGTGATTTTTTTCTTGTCCTTTTTTTTCATTGAGTTTTTTAATATAATTTTTAATTAGGTATATGCATGTCATGGTAATACCAAAAGAAAATATTATAAAAAATATTGTTTGTTGATATTACCAAGACCGTCTCTAAGACGATCTTACTTTTTATGTATGTAATGATTTTTACCCCGTAAAGAAGAGGCGACCAAGAAAGAATTCTATCTCCTATCCTCTCTATTTTGTGTTGTGTAGATTGATTGTGCACTTCTCTCGCCGACCAACATTTTCTGAAAAATGCAGAGGAAGCAAGCAATATAGCACAGGCCAAGAAGAACAAGACACATGGACAGGCACTCCCCGCGGCCTCCGCCGCCGCCTGAGTGGGAGAGGAGCTTCTACGACATAGAGAGCATGGACGGCAGCGGGAGTGGGCGCGAGCCGCTGCTGCGGAAGCGCACCATGAACACCACCTCCCAGATCGCCATTGTTGGCGCCAACTCCTGCCCCATCGAGAGCCTCGACTACGAGTACGCGCTCACGCCTTCTTTTTTTCCCCAATTTTTTTTTTCTACTTCACCATCTTTTTGATGTTATCTGGATGCATTTAGCAGAACGTTTTGTTCTTTGTTGGTCTTGGTGGGTTTAATTCTGAAATGTTATTTGATTTTTTATTTAGTTTAGCACAAGAAAGTGGCATTCTTGACTTGTAGTGCAGTTAGAAGAGTAAAAATGTGATCCTTGTTTCATTCTTGAGAGCAATGTCACTAACTCAATATTGAGGCCTGTTTTTTTAATAGCATTAGTGATTACTATATAGTTTTTGAGAGAGGAAAATTGAGAGATTTTTTATGATCTTAAGTAGTCCAATGCCAGGATCTTATTTTGGTGATCTCATGTACTCGGTTTGTTCCACAATATTAGTCTAATCCTACCATGCATGCAAACAAGAAATTATGAAATTGAGTGAAAAGAAATGTAAATTAGATCATACTACCCTAAATAAAGTACAAGATAACATTAATAACAAAATCATCTACACGATAGTATTAGAGGTAAAATGGGAAGAAAGACAATAAATGACCATCGTTTTTATCTATATACTTACATTATGAAATGACAATTTTCAATAAAATAGACCTATAGAATGAAATGGAGGGAGTATATTTTAGTAAAACTTTGGTGACACTTGGTGTATAGACTATTGAGAATGGAATCCACAAGACTGCAAGAAACTGCTTTTGGCAAATTGGGTCCTGCTCTGGACAGTGCGCTCATCTCCCTTTTTAATTGCAACTAGGAACAATAAGCGTAGTCGCTACAAGGATTCCATTGGGATGAATTTACAAGCTCTTTATCAAGAAACAGGCTACACAATGCAGAAGTAAGAACTCATGAAATTCAAAATATGCCAATGTGACAGTGTCTGTAATGAGCTTGGAAGTTCACTGCTGATGATTAAACTGTTGAGAGAGAGAAAAAAAAAAAGGCAAATGTGTAGATAAAGAGAATGGCTAACATCATGCTTTAGTAACTTTGCACATCCTTCAATATATTGCATTTTCAGGATTGTGGAGAATGACCTTTTCAAGCAAGACTGGCGATCGAGAAAGAAGAAGCAGATATTTCAATACATTGTGCTCAAGTGGACTTTAGTTCTTCTTATTGGCCTATTGACTGGACTTGTTGGCTTCTTGAACAACCTGGCAGTTGAAAACATTGCTGGATTCAAACTGCTGCTCACAAGTGATCTCATGCTCAAGCATAGGTAAAGTTTCGCTTTAGTGCTTGTGCCATTTTCCAATACAGTGCTTCATCTTGATACCATCTGCTGATGCTGCATAACCTGTCACAGATTAAGGCAATATGCAACACTATATTACTTGCATCTTGTATTTGTGAGATTACCTGGAAATGCCACTGTTAGTCATTAAATGCATGAACAACATTTATTTGTTGCAAGTTATGACATAGGAGCAAACATAGCAGAAACGCTCATTATATGTGATATAAGCATATGAATTGCGAAGTACTAAAGGTTCTATTTGTTTACATCTATGAAACTATTTGAAGTCATTGATGCTGTTCTGGTTCCAGTGCAGGCATTTTACTGCATTTCTGGCATATGGAAGTTGCAATTTAGTCTTGGCAAGTGCTGCTGCAGCAATCTGTGCTTACATTGCACCTGCTGCTGCTGGGTCTGGTATCCCTGAAGTTAAAGCATATCTTAATGGAGTCGATGCCTATTCTATATTGGCTCCTAGTACACTCTTTGTGAAGGTAAGATCTGACTTAGAAATGCATACATAATCAAGCATATATCCTTTACAGTTATGCAATTTCTGGATTAGCCTATGAGATAGGAATTGGATTACTAAGATCAATTGCATGCTGATGCCCTGAAATCTTCTTGTGCCTTTGTCATATTATTGCCTAAAACTTTTCAGAACTACTAAGAACTTCTCTTGCAAACAAGTTAAATTTAAAGAAATTGAAAGCTTTATTCATTGTGCAGTAGTCTGCTGTTGAATACAATCAAACCACCTAAATTTTTTGCTTTTGTTTTACCAGCAATACAGAAAATGCCAAAAAGTGGAATCATTAGTTTTCTTAAGATTTTTTATGCAGAACACAACCTAGTACTTTGCAAATCTGTCCATTTATGAATTTTTTGCAGAAAATTCTGTCATAAAAGCTTACAGCAGATATGGTTGTTTGTGTATTTAGAATGCGGAATGTGTAACAACCTTCTTTGTACTTGGCTATTGTTCCACCAAGACAACATATTCTACATCTTGTTATATAAGGGCTTCTATGTAAAAGTGCATAACAAAAGGAGTGTTTGTGTGTATCAGAACATGCAAACTACTGCCTTATTTCCTCTCCTGAACACATCTATCCAAACCCTAACATCACTACCAATTGTGGTAGGAGTAGAATCTCCAACCATTCTGTAAATATTTTTCCACTGTCTTTGCAGATATTTGGTTCAATACTTGGAGTTTCAGCTGGATTTGTACTTGGAAAGGAGGGTCCTATGGTACATACAGGAGCATGTATTGCCAACTTGCTTGGTCAGGGAGGGTCACGCAAGTACCATCTCACATGTAATTGGCTAAGATATTTTAAGAATGACAGGGATAGGCAAGATTTGATTACATGTGGGTCTGCAGCTGGTGTGGCAGCTGCCTTCCGTGCACCTGTTGGTGGTGTCCTCTTCGCTCTTGAGGAAGCGGCATCATGGTACCACTTCTTTCCCTTGTGAAGTTATCCGTTCATATTTTAGGGCTGATAATATCTATTTTACTTGTTTGTCATCTTTGGTTTTTTGTAATTACTTAGGTACCAAGCTGAAAACGCAAATCCAGTTCACAAAAATAGTATCCATCAACTGGAAATATGTATCGTTCACTATCTACTGCCAATCTAAAGTAATTATTTGGCCACGTTGATATACTGAATACTGATTGTACAAATGGATGAAGATTCCCGAATCTTATAATAGAGTAGTTATCTACTGTTATCTTGTAGGTTTGACTACAAATATTATAGTCATCCTATGATAATCTTTACCCGTTGTACTTGATTTTTCAGGTGGCGAAGTGCTCTTCTGTGGAGAACATTCTTTACAACTGCTGTCGTTGCTGTGGTGTTGAAGGCCCTGATTGAGTTCTGCCGCAGTGGAAAATGTGGCCTCTTTGGGCAAGGAGGATTGATTATGTTTGATCTCAGTTCAACTGTCACAACCTACAGTACTCCTGATCTAATTGCAATAATAGTCCTTGGAATAATTGGTGGCATCTTTGGAGGCCTCTTCAACTTTCTCTTGGACAGGATTCTTCGTGCTTACAGTATTATCAATGAGTATGTGCCAGTTATTAGCAATCAGTTCGCTTAGACCTTTCTGTTTGTGCAGGTTGTTTTTGAGACAAAGTCTCATTTTATCTGCCTGCAGGAGAGGTGCTCCATATAAGATCCTACTCACTATGACAATGTCAATTATCACATCAACATGCTACTTTGGGCTCCCTTGGCTTGCTGCATGCACCCCTTGCCCTCTTGATGATGTGGAGCAGTGCCCCACTGTTGGCCGCTCTGGCAACTATAAGAGCTTTCAATGCCCACCAGGCCATTACAATGATCTTGCGTCACTCTTCTTCAACACAAACGATGATGCCATCCGCAATCTCTTCAGCAACGGCACCAAGACTGAGTTCCACATGTCCACTCTTTTCATCTTCTTCACTGCTGTTTACTGCCTTGGCCTCCTGACTTATGGCATTGCCGTTCCATCTGGTCTCTTTATTCCTGTTATTCTTGCTGGGGCTGTGTATGGGCGCATAGTGGGGACGCTTCTTGGATCGATCTCTGACCTTGATCCTGGCCTTTTCGCACTTCTTGGTTCAGCATCGTTCCTTGGGGGAACAATGAGAATGACTGTCTCAGTCTGTGTGATCCTTCTAGAGCTCACCAATGATCTCCACATGCTCCCTTTAGTCATGCTTGTTCTTCTGATATCCAAGACCATAGCCGATAGCTTTAACAAAGGGGTTTATGATCAGATTGTGGTTATGAAAGGCTTGCCATACATGGAGGCTCATGCAGAACCATACATGAGGCAGTTGGTTTCTGGTGATGTTGTGTCTGGGCCACTTATCACCTTTTCGGGTGTCGAGAAGGTGGGTGACATTGTTCATGCATTAAGGATCACGGGCCACAATGGATTTCCGGTGATTGATGAGCCACCTCTAACGGAAGCACCAGAGTTGGTCGGGCTTGTGATTAGGTCTCATCTATTGGTTTTGCTGAAAGGCAAGATGTTCATGAAGGAGAGGGTGAAAACCAGTGGTAGCTTTGTGCTGCAAAGATTTGGTGCCTTTGACTTTGCCAAGCCAGGCTCAGGGAAAGGTTTGAAAATTGAGGATCTATATTTCACTGATGAGGAAATGGAAATGTATGTGGATCTCCATCCAATTACAAACACCTCACCATATACAGTGGTTGAGACAATGTCACTAGCGAAAGCTGCAATCCTTTTCCGGGCACTACGACTAAGGCATCTTTTAGTTGTGCCAAAGACCCCAGATGTAAGTTCTCTCTGTCTCTCTGTCTCTCTGTCTCTCTCATGTTAGCACATGGAGAGATTATAATAAAATAACAAATTAAACACACACCTATGCTCCAAGCACTTACATCCTGCCTAGTGCGTTTGTGTGCTCGAATTCACTAGCTTGCTCACATGATTTGGATTCTGGATAAAACATTAAGGTTGTAGATTGTGGTGAAACTTGTTGGACAGGGACTTATTTTTCCCAATTCATTTGATGTTCTGAAAACTGCACTTTCCACATTTTTTTGTCTGCCTCCAATGTATTATCAATTTATCATGTAGCATGTGCCATGTGCTTTCATTTAACTATATTGCTAGGTTGTGCCCTTTTATGACCATAATTCATTCACATTTCTTTGTAAGCACGTATTCGAGTGCCATAACAGATTATTTTTCTTTTTCTGTTTGAGTGCAGAGGCCTCCCATTGTTGGAATTCTCACAAGGCATGATTTCATGCCGGAACATATTCACAGCCTGTTTCCCAAGTCTCAATCCTTATGAGTTTGATTCAGCGTCAATGTGAACATATCTCTTACTGTTTTGTTGCCATGCTCTATCGTTACACAAAGGAAGCTGATTATGCGATGCTTGCTGCTTCCCATGTTTATTATTCTTTTTTGGAGTAAATAAATTATAGAAGTATCGCCGACATATAAATTATACGTGTATCTAATATTTGTATGAAATGCTCATCTTCTGTGAGAAATTTGAAGGATTTTGTAGCTTATGCTCTTATCCGATAATAATAGAGAAAAATTGGCTATGTAGAGGAAGCATGCCAAACTCCCGAATTCGAAAGGTACATACAAAGAAATCAAATAATTGGAAGAGAGTTGTGTTGCTGATATTCATTGTTCGGATTACCAATTTCTCATCATTGGAACAAGTTACTTGGCTTCACATTCTTTACCTTCCTCCTGTGTTTTGTGAAGAATTCTACTGTTCTTTGACCCAAATTTGATTAACCAGCCTTTCATCAGGTTCAAGCTCTTGTGCTATTGCTGCCATTTCAGCTGAAACTTATGTCCATATTAACATCTTGATTTCTGAACAAAATATTCACTAACTATGCAATCGAAACCTTGTGTGCAAACAAAATGAGGCCTCAATCTTCTTTACATCCTTGTTGCTATACAGATGGTGCTGTTTCTTCAAGAATGTGTGCAAATGTTTGCAGATATTTGTACAGTGACATTGACATACGCCAATCCAACAACCAACAGTGATAGTCACAATGCAATGATGCTGCAGCTACAGATTCCAGCATGTGGTCATTGCTATCCACATGATTTCATGCTGTTTCTCACTGCCCAAAGGACTAACTTTCTCCCCAAAAGAGAGCCTTTTGGTTTTGTATGCATGCCAAAAGGAAACAGATCTATTGTAGTTTGCAAGCCATTCAATCAAAATTGGCTCTTTGGATTGGTCGTCGTGAAAAAATAGGAGGATGTGCTTTTTTGTTTTTGGTTGGGTCTTTGATATGGACCGTCTGATTACTTGATCAAACGGTCCACAATATATATAGTACCCAACATGCTAGAAACTCTTCTCTTGTAACTACTAACATATGTGTTTGTGTAAGTTTTTTAGTGGATTGATTTGTTCTGTTCTGTGTATATTAGAGTAACAATTAGCTTTGTAACAGGATGTCAAGACGTATAAGATGTAACCAAATAGAAATTAGGGCAATAGCTATGCTAAACAAAGGCCAAAGATTGCAGCCATGTGGTAAGATCATATTGCAAAGTAGCATTGCTTCCTTGACAAGTAAGGCAGGTAGGCAAACAATATCTCCAAAATATTTGTCTGCTTTTGGAGGGAACCCTTTTTTTTTTTTTTCAATTTTGTTCTTTGGTAGAAAATGCTGTGTTGTTGTCTGTATTGGCATTATTGGCAGTTGAATGGCACACCTGCATTTTTGTGAAAATGAAACAAAATAAATGATGTGATTTTGCTAGAAAGGCTTGGAATTTACAAAAATGCATACACTTCCGTTGGTTACAAGGATCATATATGAATGCTCTGGATTTTTGTGCGAAGAGCTGGCATAACTCAGATGGATGATTGGAGTAGTGGTGGATCCACGACTCAAAACCCTGTGAGAAGCAAACTAAATGTGTGTTTATGGACAACTTGGTTGGTGAGGATTGTTGGAGGTAGGAAGGAGAGGAGAATTATTCTTTCTTGAAGCAGGTTAGTGGTGGCGAATCAAGAAACTTGGGGGGTCAAGTCATGTCCAAGGTCAATGGAGTCTTGGACTCGATATAGGATGGAGACAAGGAGGGAGGCAAATTAATTAGTGGCCAGTCTAAGCCACAACGGCGAAGGTTGAAGAGGGGAGAGGTGCCCTTGAGGGTATCAACAAGTGGGTTTGGGCCCAGATTAATGTTGTCTGTCTTGACTGATGAATTGATTATTCCTTGCTAGGTTTTTCTTAACTTCTGTCTTCCAACTTGTTTTTTAAAAGTAGAACAAAAAATCTTTGCGACCAATTGATTGACACCTTTAGGATGTACTAGCGACACTAGGATGGGGCCGCGGGATGAGGGCCATGGTAGAGTAACACAAAGAAAGAATGCTGTGTTGGGACGGCCGGCCGCGGCTCTCGTGGGCGGGGAGTTGCGCGTCGGGCTGACCGGCAACGGAGACAGCGAGGTGGCGCGCCAAAGCAAGCAGCGGGCATGGCTGGGGCACGCCGAGGAGGTGCTCGCAAGCTGTGGCGGCCTCGCGGGTGCAAGGCACGCGGTGAGGCATGAGAGGTAGGGAGGCGGCTATTTTTTATTTTTTTATTTTTTTATTTTTTGGGCCATGGGAAGCGAGGATAGGGTTGGGGTTTGGGGAGAGCATATCTGCTGTCTAAATTCTATCGGACGAACCCCATTACAAGCGGAGAACAGTCGGGCAGATCTCACGCTAGACCAATCGGACGGCTCTGATTTTTTGGGTGACGTGGCGCAAGTGGGAAGCAGGAGGGGCTGAGTGGGCGTGTCATTTGGTCGGACACTAATGTAATCGCTATCTAAACTTATTTAACACCCCAATTTTCAGGATTCAACTCCAATCATCATCCGTATTTCAAGACCTTGGTGAATTTAGTGGTTTATCGGGATTTAATCCTAGATCAAAACATGTGCTTTACCTTGCCTCCTTTTCAGGTGTTATACACCAAGTCTAATGTAAGCACTGACAGGATCATGGACCATTCATTTGCACATGAGATCAAATTAATTAACAAAAGATTTATTTGCAGGTACTTAATACTCTAACAAATTCTCATGCAGCATCTTGGCCCTTATGACTCTATTTCACATTGTGATGTGTTCCTAAAATTTTATTTGATAAACTATCTATTTGATAACTGTTAAGAGTCTAAAATAATAATAATATTCTATTAAATATGATAAATTTTTTTTATAATTATTATGTTGTACGGTATAATAAAAAAGACATCATAATTTCAAACGATACTTTATTGGTTTTTTTTGTTCACATATCCCCGTCCAGATCAGATCACCAACCGGCCATACTGTACAACTCACATCCATCAACTATTCTTCATTCAATTGATTGATGCAAAATATACCGTAATGCCCAAATCTTCAACTGTCACATTATGCATATTTGAACAAGATATCACAGAATCCAGCAAAAATATCAATGAAAAGTTGCCCAATTGTCTAATTCCATCCTCCAACTTGCAAACAAACTGTAACTCCATCGGCAAGGCACTCAAGCAAGGAGTTCTTTGATGTCGCGACTAGACTTTGAATCTCAATCTCTGTAAATTATGAGGTTGAAATCTTATGTTGTAGATATACATACCGATTATTAAGATTATTTTCAGAGGATGTTAGAAGTGCGGATAATTGTGATTATTTTCAAGGGGTGTTGGAAGTCGGAGTCATGAAATTCCAGCTCCTTGCAGCTTAAGAAGATGAAGCTAGTGGAATGTTTGTCATGCAACTAGAGCTTCTCAACTTTAAAGTTTTGCATGACATTTTTAGCCCTATAAATACAATATTGATCATTAGAGAAATTTTCACTAATAGTTTCATTTCTTTCTCAAATATTTTAGTTGAATTTCATTTCTTTCAATTTTAAAAATTAGGTCCCTTATATACTAATAGGATCTGATAACTTATTACTACTTTGACACAAAAAATTGTGAGAATTACAAGAACATTATATAATCATTAAAACCCACTAACAAGTTGTTACATGTTACAAAATCATAGAACAATTTGCTAACAACAAGTGATATGTAGGGCAATTAAAAAATAATTTGAAAGAAGTAGGCTGTAATTTTCAAATTTGAAAATGGGAATCACTTGAATCAATTTGAAAATTGTGGGAATCTAATTTTAAAAATTGAAAGAAGTAGAACTCAATTGAAACATTTGAGAAAGAAATAGGATTATTTGTGAAAATTTCTATAATCATTATAATCGATGATAAAGAATGTAATTTATCACAACTAAATAGACAAATATTACACTTTTGATTTCTGGAGCCATTGAAGCCACGAACTTCAAATTTACCCGAACTCTAAAAAAACACTCAAACCTGAAACTGAGTTGTTTTCCAAAACAATTCCAGTCTGCTAAACCGATAGTAGTAGATTTCAATCTTACAATCTTTCAAAAATTTACATCTTTCTTATAACCGATTTAGATAATTTGCCTCATATTAAAAAAATATCTAATTTTTCGCGCTCACTATATATATATATAAGATAACTTATATTAGGGAGGAAGATTACAATGGACCACATGAAGGAACAAAAAAACAACAGGAGAGAATCCCGAGTAGATTAGATGTTACACATCCGAATTATGTGTTCCACGAAGCATCGAGTGATTTGGACAAAGCAACAACTCTCTCATGGCCTCGTGTCAACGCCAATGGCTTCAATATTATCGGTCAATTCCTTACACATATACTCCATATATGGCAGATCCATTGATGCGGATAGGCAAGATTTGGCGGCACATAATTCTATTTTTTTTAGATTTGCTAAATCATGCATATCGTTTGAAAAAAAAAGTTTTTGCTAAAAGAGAATGTACTTTTTCTTTAATTTTATGTGTATTTTTTCCACCACTAGATCCGAATTCTCTCATACTTCTATTTAGTCTCTCAACAGCTTTTCGTCTTAGCTCCACAAGCAGTGGTGGTGGGTATGGATGACTAGTAAGGAAGTGGACAAAGGAGATGAACAACAGAGGAGGTAGTCGGTGGGTGGAACATATGATGACAATGTGTAGGACAGGTGAGGGCAGTATCACCAATTGTAATGTGAGAATGGGGTGGCACAGACACCAGTACAAGTTTTTTGTCACTTTTCTTTCTTCTTCTTCTTATTGTCTAGTTGTACCATATCAGTAAATGTGAGCAATTAATTAAGATGTATAATTTCTCACAGAAAATTTTAAATCTATTCTAAGATATCATCACAATTGTAAATTTGCGACTGAATTGTCACACTTGAATTATCATATTGTGTTATTAATTACATGACTGAGGATACGGATTCATTTCTTTGATTTCTTGAAAGTTGTTGAGGGCCAGTATGAAAAACCTAATAAGTAAATGTTCAACCTATGCTGTGATTGGTATTATGGTGTATCCCAAAAACTTCATTGATATACATTGTTGATTTTGTCATTTAATAATATTAATATAGTGATACTATCCTAATAGATATATAAAATATTTTTTATAACTATCACATTCTATACAATATAACAATGTATCACAATCCTAAATAATATCTTAGTCGATAAAAAAAAAATAAGGATGGTTGATATATTAATATATTATCCGTCTTTTTCTCCCTCTTAATGCCTTTGAACGCAGAATCTTTGCGGATCACTACTTTAGTTTTCATGGAAATTCTGAAAGTGATGAAACGATTCGATTTGCTAGAAACATGCCTGATCACAAATATAAATAATCATTTTATTAAGATATGATATGAATTTATATATATATTATACAAGTTTAAAATTTTTTTGAGACTAAAAAAATTAATTTTATTATTCTAAATTATTGGGTTTTATTTGAAGAGTGGAGATAGAAATAGGAGGCATTGGAGCGCCTTGCTGGGTTTAAGCTCAAGTATCTTAAAAAATGTATATTACATTTTTTTTATTTATATTTTTTTTAAAAAAAATGGATGAGGCCTGCATTTCATAATCAACAGAAAGAAAAGTTGCAAAGATTTCACACTCTGATTAACAAAACTCCTTGGCAGCATGTTAGGAGTGAACACCAAACATCAAATCAAAAAAGAGGTAATTTTTTTTACGCCACTCTTGAATTTTGATATTTTGTATTTTTATAAGATGTCTTATTTAAATATGAGTCTGATCTTATTTTATCAATCTCACAAATCATAATTTTATAATTTTTGTAGTGTAAAAGAAATTTTCACAATAAAAAAATATTTATTGTCCTACTAATAGTAGCATCGATTGCAGTGGCTGCCTAATACTAGACCTACATTTGGATCAATTGACTCCACTGGTTTTGAGTATTCATTTAAATTAAATAGAAAAGTTGAAAGTTTTCCAACATAAAAGCTTAAGTTTGACCCCCACCACATCTACTTATACATAATTCAAACCCACAAGATGAAATTTCTGGGTCCCCCATCAGCCTTTTGTTTTCTCCATACCAGCATTTCATAATCAACATAAAGAAAAGTTACAAAAAGATTTGCCACTCACAAAATTAAAAAAAGCTCATTGACAACATGTTAGGAGGAAACACCAAACACCAAATGATCAGAAAAATAATTATTGTCCTTCTCACATTGGCAACTTTTGTTTCTCTTGGAAATGGCTTTCTCGAATGAAGAATCCACATTCCATACAACCAATCTTGTGTGCAATCTGAGCATGACACTTTCCTATGTTATCCTTTCTGAGTTAGTGGGCCCCTTATTCCACCTCCAAATCCATTCCATTTCAGCATTTTCTTTTCCATAAAGTCATAAGATATTGTGTGATTTGCAAGCAACATTATAAAGAAAACAAAAGAGAAAGGGGATTAATTAGTACATGTATATTTCTAAAAAAAATAAGCAGTGCTATGCATAGAAATGAAATTTTGGTATGAAATTATTATAGACAGTGAGTGGTAGGTCGGCATGTGCATATAAAAGATAGAATTCAAGGGGTGTAGGGTATGGGATATATATGTTAGTTCACGTTCATATATATGGTTTTGTAAGATTTTTTTTTTACCATCTAAGGAGTAGGTGTTTGGTTTTTTAAAAAACTTGCAAACCATACATTAAAAACTATCTTGTATCTCTTCTCCTCTCTCTCCCTCTCATTGCAGCCATCAACTCTATCTTCCGCAATCGTCCCCTCCTCACTCTCTCCTACCGACCACTGTTGCTCTTAGTCGGTGGTGCCACCACTACCTCGTCACACCACCTCCTTTCTCCGTCGCCATCGGCTCTCTCTCCCACACAGCCTCCACCTCTCATCACCATTACTTGTTGCCCATAGCGCCACGCTACCTCATCACCCTGCCTTTGCCTGCCGCCGAGTCACTGTTGTCGAAGAAATTAAGGAGAGGAGTTAGATGAAATCTAAGAGTTAAATATAATAAGAGAGTTTCATTCAAAAGATAGAAAGAGATATATGCAAATAGAAAAATAAATAAATATCTGCCCATTTGTAATTTTTTTTAATATGCACAATGAATTCATTTATAAAATGTTGGTAAGGTCAAATGATGAGATCTTGAAGCAGATTTGGAATGGTGCATCTTTCTTAATTTGGATTGACTACTTTTCAACTAATCATATTTAATTCCTCATCTATTTACTAGTGACTGTTCTTCCTTTATGCAGCTTGAACATTGCAGTAAATGCAGCTTTTAATAACGAATTGAAAGGAGGAGATTGTTAGGTTGAGTCTTGTCTCATCAATAAAATCTCAAATCGAATTTTAGTTAGGTGCGTATTTTTATAATCGCAGTGGTATGAATAGAAATGAAATTTTTTTTTGAAATTATTATTGATAGTGACTATCAGGCTGGTTTGTACAAAAGATAGAATTTCAGGAGTTTTGGGGATTTGTGTGTTAGGCCATTTTCAATATTAGATCTAAGATTCTATGGGTGAGAAAGAATGTGTTACATAAACATAAATTTTTCTTAGAGTCAAACACTTTAATAACTTAATTATTAGAAATTTTAAAAGAGATAATTATTAGAAATTTTAAAAGAGAAAGAAAGAACACAACAAAAAATTATCTGTTTATACTTTGGGTGAGAGAGACGAAGAAAACATGTATACAAAACAAGATTGTGGGGCTCAGCGTTAGAGCAAAGCTAGACCAAGCACCAAGTGCTTGTTTCTATGCTAAGATGGCCAAAATAAATATTTTTTTATTTGCTAGCACAAGTGTAACATTGACATTGGAGACAATCTTAGTATTTATTTACATATTATGATTTCATAAGTTTTTTTTATGAGCTACTTAAGGAGCAAATGTCTATTTTTTTCTTAAAAAATATACATTATTTAAAACCATACGCTTAAATTCTAGTTTTAATCGCCACCCTCCATATCTTCTCATCTTCCTCTTCCCTCTCTCGTCCTTCTCTTTGCTGTCGCCGTACAGTCCTCCTCCTCCTCTCCTCTCCCACTGACAATTACCAACCGTGGCTAACAGCGCCACCACTTCCTCGCTGCATCGTATCTATCTCTATATCCTCCTTCACCACCACCTTCTCTCCACCATAGCCGTCACCTTCCAACACTTGCACCCGCGGGCCGACGGTGCCACCGCCACGCGCCACCCTATCTTTGCCAGCTAACAAAAAATCAAAGTAGGCGGCTAGATAAACCTTAGTGTATTTGATCTAAAGATAGAGATTATGTAAGATAAGAAACAAAGTAACCAACTATTAGAAAAAAACTCTTTTTATAGGCACAGTTAATTCATTTATAGAATTAGAATTAATGCACTGGTCAAGAGCGGGCCAATCGGAGATATGTAAAGTGTTGGTTAGGTCAAATGGTGAGATCTTGAAGCAGGTTTTTCATAGTGCTTCTTTCTTTGGATCGACCACTTTTCAATAAATCATCTTTAATTCCTCTCCTATTCATTAGTAATTGTTCTTCTTTTATGCAGTTTGAACTTTGCAGTAAATGCAACTTTTAATATTAGGTTGAGTTTTTTCTCATCAGAAATTTAAATCGAACTTCAGTTAGAGTTCTGATTAATATAAATTTTTCGGTCAGATTCATATAAACAATAGAGATCTTAATAATTTTTCACACTTCATTCTGAAATAAAATTTTCTTTTGTCCTAACAAGTGGTAACAGATCCGATATGAAAAATTTCACTGAAACAAGTAACTGGCATAGTCACTTTCTTATTTACTTGCAAGTAAAAGAAAAGACTGAAAAGCATTATGAGAGCAATGTGGATGTTTCATGATCTGGCCTTCCGACAATTGAAGTATGAGTGAGAAAGTGATGACCAAACAGTGGTGCTTACCAATATCACTTCTGGTCCTGTTTTCACATATTGTTTTGAGGAGTGATGTGTAGAGAGAGATAAGACTGTTTGATGGATGTTAGAGAGAGAGAGAGATCCTATCGTTTGGGCCCACGCATGCAAAACGGGATGCAAGAGTAGTGTCTTGTTAGTTGGTACTCTCCCTCTCTACATTCTCTCTCATGCAAATATGGAATGCAACTATGCAAGGGTACTCTCTCTCTCTCTACATTCGCTCGCTCGCTCTCTCTGGTGTTCTGACGCAGCAAAAGAAAAGAAGAAACAGTGAACGATACACGAAGATAGATTAATTCTTGGAACAAAAAGGTTGGTGTGCAGAAATGTGGGGGCTGCATGTTTTGTAATATTGCAAAATCCAGTGCTGACGTCTGTTCATGTGCCAAAAACTCCTCTCCCTTCTGCTCGGCTTTCATGAAACATCACATGCTTTAAACCAGGGCTAAAGATTCTCGCTAATAACCAGCCGGTTACCACTCGTACGAATTTGGATATGTTTTTTGAAAACATCATCTTTTGGGCGTAATTTGAATCAAAAAACTGGATGGTGAGAATTGCGCTATTTCTGAATTTGTCAAGTTTCATATAGTCACATCAAGTTCTTTCTAATGATTCGTGTGGATATGAATTCTTCAACTATTGCATTCGGGACATATTGGATATTGTTTAATTAGAAATAATAAAGAAGACTTTTACATATCCTTCAAATATCATATTTGAAATAGTTTCAATTTTACCTTGAAATCACTACAAGTTTGAATCCTCTCAAATAAACTGCAACCAAAGTGGCTTCTTAAATATGTTAAAGTTCTTTTCATACTGATAAGTTTGAGCTCTTTTTTTTTAATTTTTTTAGAAATCAGTTTATGGAAGAATCTGAGCCCTTGCAAACAGGTAGAAAAACAAAAAATGAGAAACAAAAAGACGTGTTGGATAACTGAAGTCATGGGTTTGACTAGAGCAAGCCAACCACTTATATTTTGCTAAAATAAAAAAGAAGTATGAAACTTCGTTGGAATTGGGATTTTTAAAACTTTTGCTTGTTTGAAGCAAAACCAAGTTGGAAATTTTAAAGGAACCGTTGGGATTTGGGAAGATTGCCAATGAATTATATATTAGTACTAATTTCTTTTGTTGACAATCTTGAGCATATCTTCCAAAGGAAAATAAAAAAAATTGTAATAAGATATGAGGATGCTATACAAATATACAATAGGGTTGGATATAATTGCATAATAATTCACTATTCTTGTTCTTTAATACAACTCAGAGAGGGATGTGTTTCTATATATACACACACACGAAAATAAAAAAATCCTTAGCGTTGCAGCCTCAGCAGGCGTCCTCTTTCTCTTCAAATCAAAAAATATATATTTTATTGCGGGCGTCGGCTCAGGCACCCGTGGTAGACTCAACTTAATATGATAACAGTGTAGAAAAATAAGGAAAAAAATATCCAAGGAAATACATTTATGTTTTTGAAGAAAACCAATAAGGTGCATTTCCACCAATATCTGCATATTTTGTTCTTTTATTATGGATGTAGAGATACACACTCTGTTTTCAGAAAACGCGTACATGGAAACATCGCATGATGTTTTATACAAGTAGAACTATTCTTGCGTCACTGGTTGATATATGGACCTATGAGATAACAGTTACACACAAAAAAAAAAAAAAACCTTTCTCTTTCATCGGAGGAATGAGTGGGAGAAATTCCACATAAGTAATTTTTAAAAATGCTTTGTACGAGTGAACTATTCATGACGCGACATATGAAAAATACGTTTATAATGATTTCCAATTAAATTTGCTGTATAAAGTCAAAAGTTTTACCAAGAATTAGTTCCTCACCTGGACTAATACCATTCATGGTCGTATATATACGGTGTATAGGGCCAATTTGATAGTTGTACATCTGAAATGTTGTATACTCAAAGAGTTCAGGTGTATCAAAGCTCATCTTTAATGTCTTTTTTTCTTTTTCTTTTCGTTGCGCGTGCCCGCGTCCTTTTGTAGGGATACTTATGTATCATTCTGATAAAATTTATCTTACAAAACAGTACCAGAGGATATTGAACATTTTATTTCAAAATTGATCTACTTAAAATTTTGGCTCATCATCAATGTTTTTGTTAAACAAAAAAATGGATGAAATATTAAGTTAGTAGAAAAACTAGCCTTTTACTTGAATGAAGAGGGCATACAATTGATGTTTTATGAAAAGAATGTCGCTGGTCCATTTGATTTTGGTTTTAATGAGTTTCTTGTGAACACAAACAATAATTTTCGCACAAAATAAGATGAGAAATATGATAAAGCAGCACAAAGTATGAATTATGTGCCATCTTTCATTCAAGTGAGGAATGCATTGTTCACCAAATCAATTTTTCATCTATCCATTTTAATAAAGAATCACTGGTGAAACAATCTTAAAAATAGAGAATATGAATGACATTACATAAAGGACTAAATTAAACCCGTGTTCACAGTAAACGGGCCCAAAAAATATATTTTACCTGAAAGGAAACTATAAACCCTGGGTAAAAATTGACCCCAAAATCCTGGATAAAAAAAGAAAAAGCATGGTGCATGGAGCATTTTTAGACGGGTCCCACGGAATAGTGTCACATCTTGTTCGTTTCATCTCCAGGGCCAGTGGCACCGACATGTGGGTCCCAACAGATATCTCGGACATTTCGCGCCGAATATTATAGAGCACTCTTGCGAGAAGGGGCCCACCGGTTCTTTCGTGGCACTCCACTGATCGCAGCCATCGGATCCCGTGATTGGACGGCTTGGATTTCGCTTTGGGTGGACGCGTGCCGGTGAACAGCGGCTGCACGGCTGGTTCATTTGTCCCTCTATAACAGAACAAAAAAAAACTTAAATTAATGTCAGACAAAATATGAATCAATTAAGGTCTCTCGGCCAAATTCAGTCTTACGAAATAAGTTAGTTTCTACGGGGAATAGCTTATAAACAAAAAAACACACACTTATTTTGTGATCTTAATAAGTTGTTTTGGTAGAAATTTTAGAACTCGAGAAATTAGTCAAAATGCTCTTCTATATTTGTAGAGCACGCAACCTACGAAGTTACATATGTACAAACACACGATTGTCAATGTGCTGGTCAGCAAGCAACAACGAGCAACCTTTTTTCCGATGATGACTTAGTTTCTCTTGCAGGTTGCAGCCAGCTATCGACAACAAGCAATCAGTTAGTGGTTAGCGATAAGCAAGCAGGTTATGATTTGCAATATGTGAGCTTTTAATTGGCGACGACAACAGCAATAACAGAAGAAGTGTTTGGAAGGAGTTGGAGAAAGTGTGTGAGCGAAGAGACAATAAACTCCTGTGAAGCACAATTCGGTTGATATAAATAAACCAAAGCTTCAACCAAATCTCAGAAAGAAAAAATATGTAATATCAAATATGAAGTAGCGAAATATACGATTCACATTTTTGAAAGCACCGAATCTGCGTCTCACCAACTAGACCCCAAATATAACTCAACAGATTAAATTTATACCATAAGTCAAATAATTTCACACAATTTCCTCTCAAATTCCAAAAGAAAAAAAAGAAAAAGATAATATCTTAAATCACAACTGAAGGGTGGATATGGCATCATTCGTGTGTGCAGTGCATCAAAGAAAAAGAAAAAAGGAAAGCGAGGGTGGAGAGAGATTCCCCGACAACCAAATCCAGAGGAAAGCATTCCCGCGGGCCCCACCCCACGCGTGCGGGTCCCGCCTACCTCTCTCTCACACACACTTGCTGTGACTTAAAACCCCGTGCTTTTTTACGGCCTCAGGTCACCAAGACTACAAGTAGACGTAGCTGCAGCTGCTCTGTTAATTTCTTCTGTACGTGAATTGCTAAGCTACAAGTTACAGCTTGTTACATTCCAGAACGTTCTAGAAGGTAGGGAGGCCGGGAGAGAAGGGAAGCATGGAAGGGAAGGATGGGGTGGTGAGGGTGCTGGTGGTGGACGACTCCCCCGTGGACCGGAGAATCGTGGAGCTGCTCCTCAACAGGAGCACCACCGGTGCAGGATCCTTCCATGGTACTTCGTTCTTGAGCTTTCTTGGATTGCTCCTCATTGATATGCTCTTTGTTTTGTGTTGTTTTAGCTTTTGTTGGATATGATTATGTTGTGTGTTCTTCTTGTTGTGTTATATATACTGTTTTGTTGGATGTCAATCAATTACTGTTTCCTTGGATATGTCTGTCTGAATTCTTGGTGTTTGTGTTCTTCAGCTTTCTTGGATTGTTCTTAGTTTGTTCATATCAAGTAATCGATATGTTTCACTTTGTGTTATGTCAGCATTTCTTGGATATGATTGTTTGTTCTTCAGAAGATTGGTGTTTTTGATTAGGCAGTAGAGAATTAGCAATCCTAATCCATCTTTTGTTGTGTGGTTATCTGTATCTTTGGTGCTATTTCTTGCTGTTGTGGCTAATCTGTTGTTCTTAGTCTAATGGGGAGAAAAATTTTCTATCCTTGATTGACTTGATGCATGATTCAGTCTGAATAACTTGATTTTGTTCATTCAGTTATCGCCGTCGATAGCGGGAAGAAGGCGATGGAGCTTCTTGGATTGAAGGATGGAAAGTCTGAATCATTTACCACTAAGGTGAGTCCTCTTCACTGAAACATGCGTACTTTTGCACCAAAACTTTGGGTACTAGTACCACCAATCAATCGGTGGGTTTTATACACCAACCGGTTCGCTAAAAAGCTTGGACTGTTAGAGAATAACGGTCAATCCACTCGTGCTTCAACGATAGTTTGCACATATGAAACAGATTTTCTCCGAAGATGTCATATATGTAATTGAGACCCAAAAGGCTGTGAATTTTTCTTACTGTTAAGATATTTAAGCAGACAGATAAACTATGTCAGTAAGATGGTGAACAGCAAAAATAACTATTTCCCTCTCTTCTTTTTGAAGAAAAGTTCATCACCTCTTGTTCGATAAATGCCATGCTAAAGATGGATCACAAACGAAATGAATTTTGAGTTAAAAGTGCAAATATGATTTGAATTTCTGAACATTTTGAAATGAATGTAACAATTGCAGGAGCAAAGCATCGATATCGTACTCACTGACTACTGTATGCCAGAGATGACTGGTTATGACCTTCTCAAAGCCATCAAGGTGTTACATTTTTTTCACATTCATGGGCCTGCAATTGTGTGTTCTTTCTGTTGCATGAGAGGTTGGAATCTTTAAAATCTCACTCTTTTTCCTTCTTTTGATGGTATGGATGTTTTCAGTCATTAAGCTCCTCAAAACCAATTCCGGTGATTGTGATGTCGTCGGAAAACGAGCCGCAACGGATCAGCAGGTGACATTCTTTGCCTTCTCATTTCATCATTGTTTTGTGTAAATCTGATGATGCTGTTACGCGACGAAAGCTGCTTTGCTCTGACCATGTACTGTGCATGGCTTAATCCCCTTTCTAAAAGACAGATTTGTGCATCTTTTCCAGAAAAAAGCTAGATTTGTACATGAACACTAACAGGCCCACCCTCTTTGATGAAAGCAGATGCTTAACAGCAGGCGCAGAAGATTTCATCGTAAAGCCTCTGAAAACAAAAGATTTGCAGCGCTTGAGAAATTGTTCGATCGCCAGGCCAAGGGATGCGCATTGCAAGAGCGTGAGCAGGAGGAAGCTGCCTTCAGACTACATTGCCAAGAAGGCCACATCTGAACAACAGAAATCACACGTGACAGGACTAGCCTTGGCATGCCTCTTTAAACCCTCTCTTTCATTTGTTTCATCACAAACACTCAAGAGCTTCGCAATGCTCATCGATATTGCCTGCTGTTTTAATTTCAGGTGTTGAACGCGTCCAGCATCGAGCTCTCACACTACTTCCAGTTCCTCTTCAAGTTCATCTTGCTGGCGTATGCAATACTGTGTCTGAGCGAATTCCTCCACAGATGGTCAAATGGAGGCTTACTCTCCTTGTGGTGTGCATGAAAATCTAATGGTGTAACTAAAGTTTGCAATTTGCAAAAGCTTTTTTTTTTCTGTAATTCTGCCATGAGGAGTACTCCCCTCTGTATTTTTAACATGCTTGCAACCTTCTTAGGTAGATTATTTGTTTCGAGATCCTAACCGGGTTCGAGTTATTAGCATTGGTTCTTGAGCTTTGTTTGTTGAGAAAAGAATCTCCGTGTCCTTGCTCCTTGTATAAATGCGCAATTTGAGTTGCAATCTGGTGTCACTTTTAGTTTGGATATTGGCTTGATATGCTGATGCAATTGTTCAGGAAACTATACCTCACATTGCATGAATCAAGAACAATATGTAATATTCTTATTGGAAAAAAAAAATATGCATACATGTAGATTACATGTACCTCTCAATTCAGGCTTATCTTTGTATAAGTAAGCATGTATCATGTGATTGAACAAGGAAGTAGTATGTTTCATTCTTAGAGCTGACTTTCCAAGAAAAACCAGTTCAAATTTCCTTGTCACTCAGATTCAGTCCAGTGCAAATTCTTTCAATGTTTTCAAAAACTTTAGTTACATGCTCAAGGCAGAACTAGAAACTTATGGTAGAGCGGAGGGAGGAAGACTCCTTTCATAGAGATCCTCCCCTCATGTGTAAGACCCAGATTAAAATCATCGAATTGTAATACAGATCATGACTGAACAAATGCCATATAAGGTCTCACATGCGAGGGTATCTCATAGAAGAAATTTTCAGAGGGAGAGAACATTGAAGTGTATTGTATGTCTCACTTAAATTGGCAATAAATATTTTTCATATTATATAGGATTATTGAGGATCACACTATGAACGTTATACTACAACCGTGTTTGGTCGAGATCTACCTTCAGATTCTACAATGGAGAACTCAAAGTCATGATCCATGAGGCTCTAGTTCCAAATGAGAAACTAAAGCCAAAGATTACAAGTGTTTAGATTGGGAGCTCTAGTTTCTTTCGTTAGAAATTTGTGCTTAACATCTATGCCCACGAAATTTATATTTTGAATGGCAAAAGAATTAAAGATTTTGTGGTTACATATTTGCTCCTAGCCTAGGGAGCTCTTGGAGAAAAAAAAATAGCTATATTTTCTCTATAGAATTTGGCTGAAACTATATAATAGTTTTAGAGAAACCACAAGTTGAAGTTTTTTCTAATTTTTTATTTATTTATTTTTGGCGTATCAACTCATGTACTGGCCTGGAAGTTCGGTTGAATAGAGCTTACAATTAAGATATGATCTTGATAGATCTACAAGATATTGACTTAATAATTGATCAAGATCAAATAGAGACCATGAGATTCTAGGATCATGTACAATCTTATGATTTGGATCATGATCCCAACAATATTGATAATGATTAATACCACTATTTTTTAGAACAATGTCTACTAGGATATATAGATGGTCAACTAGATTGCATCAATATCATTTTCTATGATGGAAATCCTGAATCGCCTATTAGGTTAATGACTAACTTGATAACATCAACACTTGCATATCAACACAAAAAAACCGACTAAAATTATTTTTTTAAAAAAGAAATCACATCTCATAGAAAGAAAAATTAAAACATAAATATTGGAAACACTATTCTATAAAGCAGTCCAAGTGACCACTTAAGTGGTAAACGTCTCCTCTCTGTTCATCTCCTATATAAACGATTGTAATAAACGATTTTAGTGTTTAAGAGAATCGCTTAAGCGACTAAGCACCAACTTAAATACTAAGCCGTTGCATAAATGGTTCAAGTAGACTCAAATGCATATATTTTTTTTCTTTTATTATTTTCTATTGATTTTAGTAAAATTAGAACATTCTTAACAATATTTCTTTGTAATAATTATTAACATTGTTTCCATTTCTCATTGATTTGCATGAAAATTGATTTACATTATAATAAATTAATATATATTCTTATTGATAAATATGTAATCCATTAACAAAGTCACATAAATAATGTGGATGACCCGTTTATCACTGGCGATGTACACTTTTTACAACATTGACCAGAAATAAGACAAATGTGCACCAGTATTTATAAAAGTGACCAGAAAAATATCAACTAGCATCATACCGGTGGTATTATCCAATACTAACATTGATTCTTAGGTGGTACAAAAAGATTCGAAATACAGCATGAAAATTAAAGTGTTAGAACTACGGTGTAGTCATTGGCTGGAGCATTATGCAAATCTACTGGTCATGCATCCTGTACTGTACAACATCAACAGTGCCCAAAAAATGAGTAAAAAAAAAACTATCACCACCTTAGATGCATGCATGCCTCTGTAGCATGAAGTGTACAAAGAGTTAAGAGTCTTAAGTCTGAGAAGCCATAACATTGGAACCATTGAATACGAAACAGTTGAAACCAAGTCTCACATTTAAGCATGCCAGGGGTTGTAGTTGTACTCACCAATGTACATCGAGTGAAGCCATGGAGGAGGATTCGTTGTAATTAATGTGGCAATTGTGGCAGGATCATCTATCTCCGATGGGCTTCAGGGTCTGCGGTTTCCTCATCGCTACAATGCAGCGGATTCTTCTCCTTAGATGACAATGGTACGTTCAGTGAGGGTTTTTTTTTAAAAAAAGAAACTGAGATCCATTTTTAAGTTTGAACAGCAATGGTAGTAATTATGAATATATTCATTTCAGAAAAAGCAAGATGTGAGAGATCGTTCATAGGTGTACATTGGTGAACACAGTAAGGCAAGTAACTTGACATGTAGCATTAAAGAGCGTGCATCTCTTTTTTGGATCTCCATCATGTACAAGAAAATCTCCCATGGCTTTTGCCAACACCAGGATCTAAAAAGCAGTGGCAACTGTAGATTGTCACTGGATCTAGGTTAAACACAGTGAATCTTGTACTCTCCCCGTGCACCTGCTTGCTTCCACTCTTAAGACTTAACGCAAAGAGCACCAATATTCTGTAAGCAAAGCAACCATATGACAGCATAAACGTCGTTTAGCTGTTGATCCGGGCAATATGCCTCCCTGTGAGGCATGTCTGACATCTGTTTGAAATTTTGAGGGTTCTTGCTTAGTGAGGTATGTATGAGATTGTATTGTTTAATTGATATTACTAAGACATGTTTAGGAGTGTCAACTTTTAATTTTGAGAGACTCAGAAAAATAAAATATATATAATTAGGGCCATACAATGCATGCTGTGAATACCAACTAAATAATATTTAGGCACATTTCAGATTGACTCTAGGTTAGACAATTTTGTTTTATGTTGCAAATCAAATAGCCAGCAGGAATAGAAGCAAGTAGTGTCCAACATCGTTTTCTAGAATAGAGATCATTATACAAGAAAAGAAAAGGAAACGAAATAGTTCAAAACTATAAAATAAGCAAAAATGTTTTATTTAAAGAAACATCAAATTAAAGAATCAGCAATGGTAAAATGAATAGTCATTTGAGGTTCTTTGGGTAAATAAAGATCCATTATGACCCATATATTGAAGTGACCAGAAAATGTTGATTAGCGCAAAAAAAAAAAAAATTACCATGTGGCCCTAGGTATTCCTTAAATTATTTGATCATATGAAAAACTAAAACACCATATAAGACATACAAAGAAGGAAATACAAAATTATTGGTAAAATGTTGAAGTATGAGTAGATCAATTATTTTATCTCAATAATTTAAATTTTTGAGTGAATTAATCGGTGCATGAAACTCAACATAATGGTTTGGGTGAATTGATCAATGCATGAACTCAATATGATATCAAAATCAAAGATCTTGAGTTTAAGATCTAATTGTAACAATTTATAAGAAAAATAAATAATATCATTTTCATTTGTGTTGTCCTTTGCACCAACATCTATTGTGCTACTCATATTTTAAACCTAATTAATTTAGACGTGAGAGAGTATTGAAATATAAGTAGATTGATTGTCTTTTCTCAAAATTTTTAGAAGAATTAATTAGTGTATGAAACTCAACATAAAATAATTAAAAAAATTACTAGTGATGATTCATGCTGTACACCATATCCCAAAAAGAGAAGAAATAACTTTAGCTATGTGCCTGCCTAGCAAAAAGTGTACCTGCTACAGCTAGATCATAGTCATAGCACTTGATCTTCAGAAAAAACAAGCATACCAAATCTCACATTTAAGCATGCCAGGAATGGTACTCATATGCAATGCATTGAGTGAACCCTTTGGCTTTTTGATGACAATCGTACATTGGATAATTATAGTCTGAAGATACTGTGCACTTTGAGCAGAGCAACAATAGTAATTGCAGAGGTAATATAATGCATTTACAAAAAGTGATGAATTCTTCACAGGTGTACATGGAGTTGAGCACAAGAGCATGGCTAGATCACATTTAAGGAGTGTTTTTAATAACTACAAGTCAACCCTGGCTTATGAAGGTGCTTGTGTTTTAAACTGATTTTCGACTATTAAACTCCGATTTAATGGTATTTGCATGCATGTATCTATGGAAAAAAAAATTGAACACTTATTCCTGAGAGTAAACTTTTGCATCTAGATCACTTCGATCTCTAAATTTATCGCTGTTGCTACTACATGCCCTAATTGCCATCTTGCTGAAATGTGACTTATTGAAGTATGAGTATGTTGATTATAACTTCTCAGTAAATTAAGTTTTTGAGTGAACTGATTAGTGTATAAAATTTAATATGATATTAGAGTCTAGAGATCTTGAGTTCGAGACCTGGCTGCGCTAATTTATGAGAAAAAATAATCGAAGAATTCAATGGTGATACAAAAAAATCTAGACGTGAGGAAGAATATTGAAGTACAAATAGATTAACTATCTTCTCTCAATAGTCTAAATTTTTGGGTGAACTGATTATTTGTTAGTGTATGAAATTTAACATATGTGTTAATTTTTAAAGAAAAACCATCGAATAGTTGGTTTTTAAAGAAAATCCAACTATTTATGGGACAAAAAAAAATTTCAAGATACAGTGGGGGAGAAACCCTACTGAAAAATGTTTTCACTGAAGTTTAAAGGTGTGGTAATCTGTACAGTATGTACAACAACCCAAAGATGGGCAAATGTGGAGTTAAACCAAGCTAAAAGATCTTAATACAGTATGAGAAGAGATGCGGCTAATGTTCTTCTTGGGCATCAGAGTAGCGAACACTGGAGGAATCCCAGATATCAAAGTGTTTCCTCTGAAGACAAACTTCCAGTGATTAAAGCATCTCCGGCTCAACTATTACTCCAGACAAGCCAATGACCGATGCACTCCCATTTGGCCACTCAGCCCTGGCTACTCCAGTGGACTGCGGCTTATGTTTTCTTTTCGTATATTTTTTTGTGTTTTTTTCTTTATGATTATAGTTTTCCATGATCATTATTAAATATTCAGATGCACATCTCATTAAAAAATAAAGATAAACAGACAAAAAAACAAAAGACAATCAATAGAGAAGTTTGGAATTAAAACCCAACCAAACCAGACTATATAGGACCAATAAGTCATCAGATATGCATAAGCTCCCTTGGTTTGTGAAGAGAAGAAAGCTCATGTCATGTCAGGAACCATCCTGTAGACTGATGGAAGAAAGTGTCACAAAGTAGCTCCAAGTGACTAAACTGTTTTTCAGCAATGTCTGAAAATTTGTGTGACAAATATATAGAATATTTTCGTGGTTACACCAACAAAATAAGAAAACACACATCAACACTCTAACTCAGCGTAATCATAATACAAAATAAGAAACACCCATCCAAAAGCCTCTCCTCCAGATGACATGACTGTGACACAGACGACACACATGAGTAGCAAATGTGAGTTGTAGGTAACAGTACAGGCATCACACATGGATGAACCATTCTAGGTCAGCCAGGAAAGACTAGTTGAAAAAATAAACATGTTTGGATACACATAGGTGGTAACAGTAACAAAGTGTTTGAGCAAAAAGTAGCAAATGTTTAAATGACAGCAAAGTAAATTATCGGGCAGAATCACATTTTCACTTGCAACTTGCTACAACACAACTTTGCAAAAACTGGAGGATATAAGCTACAAGAAAACCCATCAGTGATTAGTTTAGAACAAATTCGGCACAACTTGAGCCTTTTGTACAGGCAGTTATAAAAACCTAGTCAAAACTACTCTTGATCTCCTCATCAACTTCCATAGCAACCACTGCCAGAATCATACGGTGAGTGAGGCACCGTTATCTTCCAGTGAAAGGCTTAGAATCATTGTAGCTGCCTTGGGAGCCCTGAAAAACAGAAGAATCCTTGAGTTAATATGATATAAGTGCTATGAATCATAAACTTAGACTGAAGCATATTAATTTTAAAGATAAAAACCCTAGTAAGCTATCACAGATCCAAATGTCATAGCCCTTAATAATCTCTACAACCTAAACATGTATGCAAAGACTGCAACTGACAGCAGGTTGACAACTCATACATCATATATCAGTTTAATTAATGGATTACAGCTAGAATGCTAGATGCTGCCTGCATCTATAACCATTCTTCATTACGAGCAAAGAAATACGAAATAGGTCATGTTTGGCAATGCATTGACAGTGAAGAAAAGATCAAATATAAGATTACTCTAAGAACAGAAGGATACAAGCATACAACTAAATGAGTGTACCATAATTCAGTCGTTTGATACATCGAAGCCGAATTTCCAAAGCATGAAGCAAGCATGTCAGTATTCACAACACCAGGGCTAAGAGCAATGGCTGCCAATCCAGGAGGTAGTTCCTTTGCAAGGGAGCGTGTAAGACCCTCGATTGCCCACTTGGAAGCACAATATGGAGCAACCTGAAACAGCAGTGTGCAACTCATTGTGCTGCAAAGATTTCACATGCATGGGAAAAAACCAGCCTTAGCACAATCTTTGGCTATGTTTCCTACCTCTGCAGCAGCAGATCTTCCCCAACCAGAGGATAGATTGATTATAATCCCATGTTTCCTTTCTATCATTAGTGGTACAAAATGACGAATTATATTTGCCGTTCCCTTAATATTTGTATCAATCACCATATCAAATTCTTCCGCTGGAACATTCCATACCTTGCTATTCTTGTTTATGGTACCAGCATTGTTTACTGCCATAACAACTCAATAGTTAGATTCCAGGAAACATTTATTTCACCATATTTGAAAAAGGTGTACACAAAAATGTGATTTTTCTAATCGATTTTAAGCATGAAAGAATTTTTCTATTCGTCTACTTCCAAATGACATAGAGTGCATGTCAGCATTGAGCACAAAAGTAACAAACCTATTATATCAGGGACTTGCTTCTTCTCCACAACAGCCTTTGCCAACTCTGCCATGCTGCTATCAGACCTCTACAACACAAGCACCAACAAAAACTTCAAGTCAGCAAATAGTAAGTTTTTAAAGAGTGATCCTTTCATTAAGCTCTACTTGTAATAAAGGAGGAATTCAACAAATCATCAATAGACAGAAATGCATGATTCACACTTGAGACAGGGTCAACCACAAATATTGTAATCTGTACCAAAAACTCCTCCAATCTACGTAAATTAAGTGGAGGAGCCAAGAATTAACCCCGTCAACTGAAATTACCAAGTTTTGCCCAAACATTTCCAAAGTAAGCTGCTCAAACTCCAATCACCACACATTCACTTCATGTTGTCCATTTTAATTCAATTTGGCCCCCTAGTTTCAACTTTCAACTAAGCACAGACAAAACTATAAACAAAACCAAGTGAACTACTAGCATGCTGTGTGAGTTCTTAATCAATTTTAAAGCAGAGGAGTTCAAAAAAACAGTTCTCAAAATGGCAAACACCTACCCGCAACTTTCATATGCACTAACTAGATAGAACTTGAAATCGTAGCTAACTTTAGCTGATCTCCAGGTAAATGAATTGTCAGACTAGCACGTTTTGTCAATTCAAGAACTTAATCTCAAACCCAGCTACCTCTGGCAACTCCCTCAACCCCTAAACCGACAACTAATCATTCCTAACTCATATTTTGATAGAATAGCTTAAGCAGCAGGTCCAAAGAAAACATCAGTTTCTAGCTCAGTAACCAGAAGGGATAAACACAGTTTGGTCCCTCTACTTCCCTATCTGACTCACTTTGGTCCTTACTCCTTAAATTAGTCCTTCTACTTTCGAGATCAGTTCGGTATGGCCCCTCTGTTATGTTTCCGATAAAAAATAACAAGTGGTGATGACAGGGCGCAGTGTAGAGCTAAGTTAGCACCACATGAAAAATAACAAGCGGTGAAGATAGAGCGCGGCATGGAGCTAAGTTAGCACCATATGGAGTTGACTCAAACACCACACGGAAATGAAGAAGATAGAAAGGAGAGGGAGAGTGATACATCAAGGGGAGGGAACGGAGAAAGACAGCTATAACAGTTGATATAACAAACCCAATCCAACAACAGACAGCTATAAGCTATAACAATTGCTCGATTCTAGAATTTACGCTACAACAGCCAGCCGGTTCTTTCCAATTGCTCCACAGAACCATGACATGAAACATGGTGGAAGGACCGAGCAAACAGACGAGGGGCATTGAGCTAAAACCCCAACCAACGTAGTGTAATCCTAAGCAAATTAAGCACAAGAACAGAACGTCTCGAGAATTCAAGAACTGGGCACCTCTAGTTCCAGCCATACAACACCATCTAACCAATTCTGGGGAAAAGCTTCTCAGAGGAATAACCACAAGCACCATGTGGCCGTGACAAGAAGTAGTAGAAGAAGCAAGGGGAGTAGAAGGGAAGAGGGTGAGGGGCATTACGACGTCGGAGACGGTGAGGAGGTGGCTGGAGGGGGAGGTAATCTCGGCCTCGAGAGAGCGGACGTGCTCGGCGGAGCGCCCGCAGCCAATGACGGCGTGGCCGAGCCGCGCCAGCTCCAGCGCCAGCGCGCGCCCCAGCCCCCGGCTCACGCCTGTCACCAGCACCGTCTTCGGCCCCGCCGACGCCCGCGCGGCCGCCGAGCCGCCGCCTCCCTTCTGCCCGGCCGTCATCCCCCTCGGCGTCCCGGAGCTCGAAGAGGTGGTGGGTAAGGGGAACTACCTGGTGTTGTTCGTGGGCTGGGGAATTTTGCGTCCCGCCCGATCGAGTTTTTCCTAAGAAGGTAACAAAGTTGCATCTAAGACCCCTTTAGTATTTAATTTTGGTGTAATAAGGCTCCTGTACTCAACTTCGATTAATCAAATTCTTTTATTAGAGGCTGTCTAGGATGCTCATGCTTTATTATTTTCAAAAGAAACTTATATCATCTACAACACACATCTAAACTTAAATTTAATCTCCACTCTTCTCTTCTCCTCACACTTCTCCTCCTCCTAATTTATACCACCGTTGTCTTCACCTCTTATTCTCTACCACCAGACACTAGTACCCTACCAACACATTTATATCGCCCATCTCCTCATAGTAATCACCTCTCATTACCTCTATCTATGGTCATCCTGTCTCTATTCACCACTAAGGCATCACTATCGAAAAAATTAAGGAAAAATCTAAGTAAGTTTTAAAAGATTATATCTAAGAAGAGAGAATTGATTCAAAGATAAAGAAAGGCATATAGAAAATAATAAAAAAATATCTATCCATTAATAAAACTATTTATTTATCTAAGAAAAGGAGGTTCTAAAGTCTAATATTATTAATGTTATATCAGTAGAGATTTCTTAATTGATAATTTCAAAAGTTAACATGGCTCAAACAAAATTTATTGTTTGAGCTACTAAATGGATGTCTTTACTCATTTAGTAAAACTAAAAATCCAACATACTATCTGTCTCCATTCAACAATTTTAGGTGAAAATTCTCTTCCAAACACATATTGGTATGCTAAGAATATCTCCAATCACCTTGATACTTGAGAGGAGAGAGAGTGTAATCAAAAACCAAACATTGAGAAAGTTTTAGAGGAGACAGTAAAAAAGATTATTTATTTATTAAAGAGAAGAAAGAAGAGAAATTAGAGAAAACTTGATAAAAAATAAAGTCTCGATTGATTGGCGTGTACTAACCGCTCTGCAGAGTGCTCGTGTGTGAAAATGATGCTGCGTTGGATAAGAAAAAAAAAAGAATTTTTTAGGCTTAAACGCCAAGCAACTAGTTATGTTGGAGTTTGCCTAAGCCATCAACGAAGGTAACTAGATATCCTTGTAGCATGACATAACAAGATGAATCAAATTTCCACACACAAAAGAGAAAAACTTAAATAGACGGGGTTTTATGTGCAATTTTGCGTTTCACCATAGCCTCTCAGTTGGGTGGGGCCTTGGCCCATCTCAAGCCCAAAGGCCCAACAACCTTCCATAAGCTTCCAGAACCCGAACCAAGCAGGGCCCGTAAGTTATACCGCCGCGCACACACGCACCTGCACAAATCCCACCCACGTCGCGCGATACAACCTTCCAGAACCTTCCGGAACCCTCCGCCTCCTCCCTCCCCTTCCATCGAGTCGCCTCTCCTCACGACGGTAACGAGACCTCCTTTCATCTCTCTATTCTTTTCCACCAGTTTCGCCCCTAATTCGTTAGCCCTTGCAAGTAGTAAAATTTTCACCTTTCTTTTAGTTTGATGCTAGGTTGTGATGAAGTTTTGCTTCTGTTCTTATGATGCTCTTGAAGAAAAAAATCTGGAATTGGGAGTGTCCCTTACTTGTTTATGCGTGATTAGTTAGATCATTTGGGAGTACAAATCTTGCGGGGAGCTGGGTAATTTTGATGCCACAAGCGCAGGACATATAGGTGTATGAGATATGTAGGACGAATTCGTAGGCTGTTTAGGAGGAAAGATGGTGTGTGATTTTCCGTGGGAAAGATGATATGGTTAAGTGTAGTGCACTAGCTGATAATACAGCCGTGCGTGTTTTGGAGCATTGGATAGCATTCTGTCGTTGGCATTTTTTTTTTCCACTGAGATGAATACCCGCTTCTTATGCCATAGGCGTAATGCTTGAGTGGCTTGGTGCACTATCAACACATCTAATGATATAGTATAGCGGGAGTTATTTTGCCAACCCTTGGTTGATAATTTTACCTAGGAGGAAAAACTTGCCATTGATTGTTCTGCTGTTTGCAGTCATGATGACAAACGTTCAAAGTTCAGGTGGTTTCCTGTGCTTGTTTTGAATTTTGTGAACAACTTCAGTGATCTATCTGACATAAAACACTGCTTTCTATAGCTCTAACATCTTCCTGATGCTCAACTTTTGTTTTGATCCTTTCCCTATTGAGTTTGAAGAGTACAATCTGCTGGCTGATGACATGGTCATGTGTCTAATGAAGCATTGGCTACTGGTAGAGCGCTAGTGTGCTACCATGTCAGCATTTATCTTTTAAATTGAAATAGTCATATGAATAATGCAATGCTCAAGCGGTTTAGTATAATGAATGACAATTTTACTAAGGACAAAGAACTCAGCACTGATCCAGCTGTTCTTTTAACATTGATTGTGACAGCTGTCAGCCGCAAAAGGTGCTCATAATTGTTTCCAGCCTGGGCACTTACCTTTAATTGTCTTTCTTTTGAAGAACTTCTTGTAGCTATTCTAGTATAGAAGCTGCTTTCTTTATGTTGACATGATTCTTGTACTCTCCTATTGACCTCCCTTACTGAGTTTGCAGTAGTGTTATTATTTGTGCAGCTTTTCTTGGTGTTTGAAAACTGGTAACCATGTTCAAAAAGCCTGTTGATGCAAAAGCTCTACAACGTTTGTCTGGAGCTGACAAAAAGAAGCTAAGAAGAACTGCCAAGGAAAGGTTTCCACTTGCATCTGATGCTGATATTGATGCCATACTTCCTCCCAAGGTGATTAATTTTTCACTGTATAGGCTATTAGGGGTGCAAGAGTTGTCTCACAAGTATACAAAATAGCATGAGGCTGTGATCATTTTTTTTACATGATTTGAACTTCTAGATGTGACAAAATTACCAAGTTAAAGGAAGGTATTCTGATTGTTCATATCATACTTGTAAATTCCAGTCTGTTGTATTTTTTACTGGTTCGATTACTCATGTACTGATGACTGTATCAAGTA
The DNA here is from genome assembly GCA_019359835.1 of Pharus latifolius. Taxonomy (NCBI): domain Eukaryota; kingdom Viridiplantae; phylum Streptophyta; class Magnoliopsida; order Poales; family Poaceae; genus Pharus; species Pharus latifolius. The sequence goes on along the minus strand of CM033320.1, from coordinate 69,158,490 downwards.
CTTTCCATCTTGCTCTTATATTTTGCAGAATTTGTTTCTTGTGAGAAATAAACTATTTCATGCCCTCCTTTTTCTTCCGGTAATGTGTATGTGAGGCTGAACCCTCATTCTATGTAGTATAATTGTTTTTTTTTGGGCTAATATTGCACCACAAACTAGAACTAAAACTTCTTGACTACTGGTATCCAATGCGAACACATAGATCCTTCTGTATGGTTGGGATTTAGATCATTTAACAGTTCTGTTATGGTTGCCCCTGTGATAGTGCTGTAGCTGCTATGTCTCCTCTGTGTTTCATGTGGGGTATAATGTACTGATCCTGTGATAGAGCTATAGCTGCTCTATTTGGTCCATGCTTCAGTTGATGTATGTTCTGTAATCTGGGGCTATTTGAGTTGTTTTGTTATACTAATACTTTTTGCTGGATGTCATATGTGCAGGTCGATATAACAGTGGCTAAGTACCCAAATCGGGCTCTTGTATATAGTGTAGAAGGAGAGCTTCCAATGCTTTTTGATGTTGATGGAAGAGGCCACGAGTTATTTCCAACAGGTTTTTATTTTTGTCTCCCAATTACTCCTTTTCTTTCCATTGAAATAATTTGTAGCTTTATAGTTGGCATTATATTACTTGCTTGTTTTTGTAGAAAAAGCCTTTTTTTTAAATTTCTGTTCTTGATTGGTGTATGCAAGGAAGAAAAACATACGATCAGGCAATTCAAGGCAAATCCATGCTTCCTGCAATGAGAGTGGTTTTTATAGGTTTCTAACTACTATAAACATCAACTGCGTTTTTGTCGTTTTGGACATGTTTTAATTGGTGATCTTCTTTCCGTTTGTATTACTTGTTAGTTGGATCTATCAATTAGAACACATGTAGTATTGATCATTTATTCAAGCTTGGACAAGGGGTGCCTAAAATGGTGCCGGTATTTGCCTGTCATGCTATACTCCTCTACAAAAACTGTTAACGTTTCTATTTTATATTTCCAGTGATTTAATATTTGTTTCTAAAGAAATGAAATGCCTTCACTTTATTTAACATTGATTTATTGCTGATGTACAAGGTCTGAGATGTCATCCTCTGATGTAACATTTGTAGTGAATAATATTAAGAACTGAGCTCAAATTTACTGACCTTAACTGTTGATTCAGTTTTCTTGGCTTAATGATAGACCATTGTTATGAATTTAAAATATTTTTGGGGTTGTCATAACTGAGAAACATTGCAGTTTATGCACTCTGGAAGGTTCCTGATCTATTACCAGCTTTTACACTTAAGGGTGGTGAGGTTTCACGGTTTGTAATTGGTGGTGCTGATCTGATGTTCCCTGGTATCAGCATACCCCCAGATGGGTTACCTTCTTTTCAAGCTGGTCAACCGTGGTCGGTCAAAGTTCCCCATAACCCTGCTCCAATCGCTGTAAGTTCCTCAGATTTTGTTAAAACTGATTTTTCCCACTAGTTGAATTATATGAATGACGTACAAGTCCAATTTTTGTTGCCAATGCATGCTTTACACAGGTTGGGACCACAACTATGAGCAGTACTGAAGCCTCAAAGGCAGGATTACGTGGCAAGGCTTTAAGGATTGCACATTACTATAGGGATTCACTATGGCAAGTATAACTGCCAGAAGAACTGTATGTGCATCTTGGTTTAGATCCTTTTAGATAATTAACTTATGTTAAATATTGTTGCAGGGATTCAGCTGAAGGTCGTTATGTACCAAATGACGCCTTCTTTGATGACATCGTTGTTGAAGATCCTGACTTTGCTTCAGCATCTCAACCTCTTGATGCTCCTGAAGCACCTGCAGAAGGCGTGCATGATGGTAGTATTGCAGGCGATGAAGCAGTTGATATTTTGGGTGGCCATACTGCAGATCCTAGTGATTCATTAGATCCCGATGTCCACGGAGAACCCCCAGAGGATTTATCTGCTGGTGTGAGCGAGCTAAAGTTGCCTGATGATAAAACTGCTGAGGAACCATCCGAGGAAAAGGAGCATCAGAATTTGTCTGCTGAAGAAATAGATTCCCTTCTGGACAAATGCCTTCTGCAAGCATTATACACTAGTGTGAAAGATAAAGACCTTCCCATGCCGGGAAGTACATTGTGGTATGCATTGTCTTTCCAATTTCCGTACAAATCTTTCTTATGTGAGATGATAATTGCTCCATTTACATTCCTATTTATTTTCTGAAAGTTCCTTATATTCTGGCAGCCATCATATAAGTTAATAAAATTTACAACTTGTTTCTGAGTCATCTTGCTTGCAAAGCAAAGATTCAGAAACAGTACCTCATTTAAATTCAAATGCATACACGTTATTCTAGTAATACTTGGCTTTTGTTCAGATCTGGTTTTGGCAAATTAAGCTACAGTTCTTGCTATGATTTCTTAAATGAAGCATGGGAAGTGTACAAGTTGGACATTTGGCCAGAGTGATTTGAGCAAGATATTAGTGTCCAATAACCTACACATTGTTGACAATTCTTTTTATAATTCAACATTCATGAATCTTTTGCATATTTTCCTGTGCAGGTCAAATCACATTCTCCCTTGCAGACCTCCAGGCATTACTTTGGATATTAAAAAATCATCCCACAAAAAGCTTTCCAAGTGGTTGCAATCAAAATCTTCCTCTGGCCTGGTAAGATCATGAGCAAATCTTGTCTTATATTTACCATTGATTCATTATAATATCTGCTGGTGGCAGGATATATTGTTTGTTGATAACCTGGAATTACAGTTAAACACTTGAACTTTGTTTCAGTAGACCAAAAATATGCACCTGGGGCCCTGAACTTTTTTTTTTTTTTTTTTTTTTGGAAGAGTTCAATTAAATCCTCTTTTGGTTCATTTCTGTAAATCTTCTTTAAATTGCCTCACCAGGTTGAAATTGCTGTTAGTGCTCATCATTTGAGTTTAGTTATGCATACACCTGAGTAGTGAGCACATCCAGTCTGTGGCGCCTGGAGTTTAGGGCTGGACTGGGCTTAGCATATTAGGTCCAGTAGCCCGATTTGGCCAGACTAGCTATTTAGGGACAGGATGGTACCAAGAAAGCCTGCCCAAAAAAGGGTCAAACAATGGCTTGGCCGAGCCCACAAAATGCTCATGGCTAATTATGCATGATTTATAAAAGATTTACATGTTTATTAGGTGATCTTACTATATAATTTTTTTCCGAGAAAATGTAGGATTAGTAGAATGATGATTTCTTGACTTGTGAAGTTATATTAGAATCATCCTATGATCTACTAATTACCAATAGTACTTTTGTGCCATGAAAATTTGGAAAAATAATGTGCAAGGCTACAACAGTGAAGAATTGAACTCACATGCCACTTCAATTGGCCAAAGCTCAGTCACAGCCATGCAGCACTTCGTTAGACTCAACTAACAGAGGGATGTAAATCAACAAAGCTTTCTAGGGACTAACTCATCCCCTTGTCCTTGTTTGGCCTTTTCAAGGTCATGGTTGAAAGGTCTTGAACTTGTGCATAAACCCATAAACTAATGGTAAGCTTATCTAAAAAGCCACACTAATAGCACCCTTTCTAGTAGGGTTTAGACTTATGGCGGCCTTGAGCCCTAGTTTACCCCTCCCAGACAAGCCCTAAGTGGTATTCAGTAGATATATTGGCTGCTTGGATGATATCGTTCTCCAATGTGCTGGTTGACTACTGTATAGTAATTATTGAGATGTCTCATCTTGTGTGATCAATGCTATACGAGTTCATTGTACCTGGATAAAAATGATGTTTAACACAAAGAAATAAAGCGCTTAGGCATGTTTGGCTGGACTTCATCTCCCTCCTCCCAATTTCTAGATTGAAGCTGGAGCTGTTGGGCCAAATCGCATCCCCACCTCCTATCTTCTCTAAAGCATTTGTATAGAGGAGTTGGAGCCTCTTTTTTGTCGGTGTGCTGAGGAGCCAAAATCACTAATTTAGAGTATGCCGACCAAAATACTTTTATCAAAGTGGAGGGACTAATCCAGCCTTTTGTCTTTCATTGCTCAACATCATTTTATCTAATGTCCATGATAATTTTCACAGATTTCAGCTAAAGAGGACAAGTATAAGAAGGAAGTCATGTTGCTAGGAATTAACCGTGGTCATCCAGACCACATGGCCTTCAAACCAGAAAAGAGAATACAGCAGGAGCCTGTTGAGCAGCATGATAACACCATTGTTGAAGGTAGTGGCACAAAACAATTGGAGGTGACTGAAATCTACAAGCCAAGCTCTCATGTCAACCCCATACTTGTGGCTGTTGAAGCCGACACGGGGAAATACTACAGTGCATTGGAGGCATCTGATATAGCCTTCAGGTTTGTCTACATGATTAATTTATCTGGATAAAATAATTGATTTTATTGACAAAAATCCCTATTTTTGTGTATAAAATTAAAGGTGTTCATTTTCTTGCATCATTTCGACCATATTCATTGTTTTTACTTGTACAAACCAAGGTACGTCGAAAAGGAAAATTTGGTCAAGCCCACAGACAAGGCCAAAGTAATCTTGGATGCTACATTATGCGATGCTCTCTACAAAGGAGCTATCAAAAAGGGTTCAGCATACCCAACTGAGATTCACAAGAAGGACTTGGGCTCAACATTCTTAAACCGTATGCAAATTCACCATAGGGTAGCAAGAGGAAATGAGGTGGTTGTTCGCAAGGGTGCCATACGAACTGTTCAAATTATGACAGAAAGAAGGCAAGGAAACAAGAAGGTCACCCGGCTCTCTGGATTGGAATCCTTTTTAATGGATGCCGAGTCATTAGCTTCTGAATTGCAAAAGAAGTTTGCTTGCAGCACTACAACAGCAGAGCTTCCAGGTATGACTAGCTTATAAACCTACATTGTTCTTTATTTCTTACTACTGAACAGACCAGAGATTGAAGGATAGATCACATTTTACCATGTCATTTCAGGTAAGAAGGGCCAACATGAAGTCTTGGTTCAGGGTGGTGTCATTGATGACCTTGCAAAGCACCTTGTTGACCATTATGGTATTCCAAAGAGATATATCGAGGTGCTCGACAAAACGAAGAGGTAGGAAAGGAGCTGAAGTACCATTGAAACCCTCGAGCTGGTGTTATTGCTGATCTATGCCTCGTGGGAGAGTGCAGCAACACATAAAGAACTTTAGGCTGTATCCTGGGTCTTGACAATGACGGCCTAGTGTCAGAATATGAGAAGTTTTGGTGCGTACTATTTAAGCTTTATGTCTTGATCCATGAGATGATGGTTTTGGTGCATTGGTAATGCAATGCTTGATAAGTATAATGTACATTTTTTTGCTCTTGTACGATGTTCAACTATTTAAGCTTTATGTCTTGAGCATATGAAGCAAATATCAAATTATCAATAGACATTATGCTGATGGCGACATGTCTACTGCTATTGAGCTTGGCTCATTATTCTTCTTATACTTCATTTTTGTTTGGGTTGTTTTATTGTCATTTAGACTGATTTAACAAAGCCGAAAAGAAGTGATCCTTACAACATGATCCAAAGCATAATAACAAAACTCAAAAATGAAATATCAAAGGCAAACCTGGGTTAAGCTCAGACCCAAAATGTACATGTAAGGTTAGAATTGTGACAAGTTTGTGCGCAGATATGTGAATATGTATTTGATATGCCAGCCTATCTACCATCCTAACAACAAAATGCTCATGATAGGCTTTTTGACATAGCAAGAAGCCTTCTCTTCCAAAAAGAGCATCACATCTTCAAATGAGGCAGAAACTACAACGCATTAGATCATCTAAAACCACAGTTGGCACCCCTGGTATGCAAAACGGTCAGATCCTTCAAGGTGTGCTGGAGAAGAATACACTTGGATGATGAACTTTTTTTATATCATTATGAATCGTAACTGCTACTGCAACTTTTATGCCTCTTCGACCTGTCGGCAGACAGGTTCTCGCTGCTTCTCGACCGACCCACCGGTGCTTCAGAGGTCAAATCTATAGCGTTTGAGTACCAACTATCCTCTTCACTTTCCTTGTGCTTCATGCTTTCACTGTTATGCCTGCTTTTCTTACAGCTCTTCCCATCATTCCTTCCCAACTCGGTGCTTCTACTGCTTGACCTTTGATATCGAGTTTCCTCATCTGAATCAACATCACTGTATGTGATCACCCATCTGTCATCGGAGTCATTACGGCACTCCTCATGAGTGATAGTCTTGCCCTTTCTAGATTTGACCCTTCCACCATCTTTTTCATCATCAAAATCAACCTCACTGTATGTGACTGCCCATCTGTCATCGGAGCCATCACGGTAATCCTTGTGAGTGCTAGTCTTGCGCTTTCTGGATTTGACCCTTCCACCACCTTTTTCATCATCAGAATCAACATCATATGTGACCGCCCATCTGTCAACAGAGTAATCACGGTGATCCCCTTGAGTGCTAGTCTTGCACTTTCTAGATTTGCCCCTTCCACCATCTTTTTCATCATCAGAAGAGTCATATTCTGCGTGATGTTTTGAGCTGCCTCTTCTTTTGGTGCTGTGCTCCTCTCCCGATGATTTGTGCAAGGTGGAATGGTGTCTTAAAAGATCAGGATCATCTGATGACTGCCTCCCACCCTTTCCATAATTGCTGAACCAGCCAGTGGACTTGCTGCTTGTAGGGCTCTTGCCTATGCCTCTGTCAGTGAAACCAGAAGGCCAATCAGAAGATCCAGGCTCCACACTTTCTTGTTGATTATATCCGTGCTTCTTGGACTTGTTTTTGTCTCTTTTACCTTCAACAAAGTATTCTTGTGTCCCATGAGTTATATCATCATCATCATGACTACTTTTATGTCTTTTTTCATGCTTGTGCTTACGGGAACCTCTTCCATTCTCCTTGGCAGAAGAGTGTGTGCCAGTATTATCCTCGACTGCACGGCCCCCATGATTTGCAGATGGTTCTCTTCTACCTCTGCACTCATTTTTCATTCTATAACTGCTGCTTTCTTCCTTTGAATATGAGTAATCTCTTGGTGTGTGTCGTTTTTGGGCATGTAAATCATCTCTAGATCTTCTTGAGTCATGCCTAATAAATCAAAATTATAATTTTAAGCATATCTTGTCCAATACCAAAATATACATGTAGTAGTCAAAACTAGCTGGTTAATGGATGATTGAGCATATATACCTATCTGAACTTCTCAACCTCTTCCTATCTGAACTCCACAACCTCTCCAAATTGGGGACATCACACAGATTGTCATATACATCATCATCTGAGGGACCAAAAAGAGCAGCCATCTTCCCAATCCAGTATTTAGGAGGAGGGTTGTCCCAGTCAGCCCACTCATAATCTCCTCCAGGGTTGCGAAAACAGTGAATGAAATTACAAGCAGTCCCACGTGAGCATGTCTGTTAAACAGAAGAGAAATGAAATGGAGAACTGAATAATATAAGCCATCCTAAGCTAATTTCACAAAAATCAAAAGATAAGATCCTCCAGCAAATAAGAGTGGTCCAAATATGCTCAGTGTTGTAGTGTATGCCAAATAAAACTAGGGGAAAATTAAGTAAAGGAGAATGTTGTCTAAAGAACAGGGAAATTACCTTCAACCTTGACCTCATGTATTCACCACATATGGCAGCCTTCCATCTTGTCACCGATACAAAATCACATGTTATCTAAAGAACATGGAAAGATCTAAGCTTAGCTGATGGAAAAGCAGCATATCATGACCAAGCATATGGCCCAATTGAAGAAACATATTTATTATTTTAAGGTGAAGGGGACACTGAGGACATAAGGAAGGAGGCACTAGAATATATATCAACATATGCTCATAAGTGATGAAAAAATTTACTTAAGTCACTAAACCCAAAAATGGAACCATTACCTGCTTTCCACCAAAATAGCGACCATTCATACTGTTGTAGGCAAGAATAGCTGAATCCAAGGATTTGTAATGCACATAGACATTACCTCGAAGATGGAATGATCCATTTCGACATACCTAAAATAATTGATAGTATTATTCTATGAGGAAAACATTATACAGAAGCCTATTTTCATATATAAAATTCAGCAAAACAGATTTTCAGTGGAGCTTCAAAGAATAGCTAGAAAAGAGATCTTAGATTTGGTGATCGGCGTAAACTGCAAGGTAAAGTAAAAATGCTTAGGCTAAGTTGCATGATTTAAGAAAAGTTCTGGTGTGCAATCCACTAAATTGAAAAAGAGGTATTTGGTTCAGTGTTCTGTATGAAAGTGAGGTGAAGTTAAAATGCTTAAGCAAAGTTGCACAATTATAGAACTTCTAGCATATGGTTCACCTTTGGCAAATGGAAATCACAATGCACCACTTTAATGTACTACTGTTAGTATATTATTACAGAGCAGAATAATAAACATTGAATTTCTTCACTCCTAAAGATGCTATTATATTTCAACACAAAAAAGTAGAGCAAGGTTATTAGCCATAGTCAATTAACCTACAAGCTAATCCCTCCCATACACAACCATAATTCCTCCCACTAAGGCAGTACAAACTCTAGAAAGAAGTTCATCATCCCTATTGATAGTACTAACAAAGAAATATTGACAGGTGTGAAGTCCAGAAGTCTTGGTAGGAAAGGGAGAAAAAAGGACCTTGAAATTGACAAGTTCACCAAATTTCAGAAATTCTGTATGCACGTCTTCATAAAATTCTTCATAACTTTGTTCAACCTCTTCATCTGTAAACTGTAAAATGTATAGCAAAAACATATTAAGTCAAAATATAATGGAAGACAAACCTTTTAACTGCAGTTTTCCTGATCAGGAATTGGACTAAATCAACACCACAGAAAATACAAGGGGTAAAAGTGAACTAAAAATGAGGACCTAGCTAAGCACTAATTTGTCATTCGTAGCTCTTATCTCTACAAAAATGGGTAAAAAAAATGGAATCACCTGTCAACCTAATGGTCGTCAACCCTCCAATTTTAGAACATTCCCTTAGTAGTTCAAAGCGTTAAAAGGCCCAAAAACTATTGAATTGTCAAGGAACTGCTTCATCAGATTAACAAATACAGATAAGACTGGTAATAAAGAGATGAACTAGTGACATCGTTCCAGAATCAATATACTGCAGTACTTTTAAGTGAACTCATGTTGTCAGAAAATGTTAATCATACTCATGAATCAAAACATGTTCCAATAACAAAGATATTTGCAAAAGCCAAAAACAACAATAGCAAGATAATTTAGGATACAGGAGTGCATCAAATTTCAGGGCATCCTCAACCAAGTTGAAACCAGGTGAACCCATCACTGTTTGCCTCAAGACGGAGTTCTGCTTACGTCAAAGAACACATATTTTGTTGCAGGTTCAAAATTTGCCACAACTCAAGAGAAATAAAAGAGAAGGCATCTTTAACATTTGCAATAAAAGATTACAAGCGGCTGAAAGCAGCCAATCATTTTTCTCCACTAATCTTCTCCGAATAAACTCATAATTGTTCATTGTATTGTACAGGGTTGCAGGCATAAATTGGACCTGTATTATTTTATTTTGTCAATAGCCTAATTTAAGCATCAAATTATCAGAGCACATAGTCATAATCTGAGACAGAATAGAAAAGTAATGTTCAATAAAGTAAGTAATAATATGCAATGTTAAAAATAAGAAAAATAAAGAGCATTGTGTGCAAACAGGCAAAAGTTTCAGGATACCAATTTATTTGCAAGAGATTATCCTCTGACAAACCTCAAGACTTTCATCTTGCTCTAAAGCAAGGCCTGGACCAATATACATGTTTTTGAAGAGCAACGTGCATGACTTGTCAGGATAAAAATGAACTCTGCTGCAGCGCACTCCAAAACGGCAAGTCCCTGTCTTAAGCTGAAAAGGACAATGGGCTTTATCCTACAATGAAAAGAAACAGGAAGCTTATATAGTAGTAGTAGGTCAAGATGTTAAGTAGAAGACTACGTGTATTTTTTAGTGTATTTTCTGGACACTGTTGTAATAGATAGAATCTCTTTCCGTGACCTATTGAAAAGAGAACCATGGCACATGCCTGTTCAGTTCCAAAATTTGGAGTTTCTTGAGCGACTTTCTCAAGTACTTCTTGTGCAGATAATGAAGATTCTTTCCTCTGAGAAGCAGAAGCTACAGACTGTGGAGGGAGCGGATTTGATGTAGGTCTATCTTCTTCCTGCAAGACAATTAACATGCCCATTTAAAAAACATCTAAATTTGGATCCTACAGCAACCGCAAAAGCCAACATGAACTTTTGATTTAAGTAAAAATGACAGATAGAAGAAGTCGGACCTCCTGAATTGCCAGTTTATCCTTGACCTTCTTCGCTACTTTAACCATTTTCTTCTTCACAGTTATCTCATTTCCCTCCCATATGATTTCAGCGGGCCCTTCCTCAACATATTCCCATTCCTCGCCTTCTTCCGACTCATCTCTGCGAGCATCTTTACTCTGCCAATAGCCAAGGCAACTAAAAATTATAACCCTAAGTAGCACATTTGTGCAATTTTATTTCAAGAAAACACACACTAGCGATTCACAAAATATAGCAGTGCAGCACACAAGCTGGCAAAGCAAATTCTGCGGGTAATATGAACAAATTGGATTTTGAGCACCGGATTAACATTTAACACACAACATTGTCGAAGCCTTCCATTTCTTGCAACCAAAAAGTAACTAAAATAATTTGCTATTACAAATCAGGAATCTAATATTTTTCACATGCAGTAGTTTAGTTAAACTAAATGGCTCAAAACGCTAGTTCAATAGAAAAGCCAGAAAATTAGCGGAGAAAAACGTGAAGAGAAATAAACCTTCTCGTGAATGGAAGCTTCGAGAAGGCTCTGCTTCCTCTTCGCCTCCTCCGCCACGGCCGCCGCGCGCGCGCCGGCCGCCTCGAGCCAACGGCGCTCGGCGTCCTCGAATTCGCGGCGTGCGCACTCGGAGGCGGCGGCCTCGGCCTCCTCGATCTCTCGGAGGCGTCGCTGCTCCTCGGGGTCAGTGGCGAGGGCCTCCGCCGCCGCCCGCGCGAGCGCCGCGGCCTCCCGGCGCGCGCGGCCGCGGCGCTGCCTCTTCCGCTCCCTCCGCTTCTCCTTCCTCGTCGCCGGCGGGCGGAAGGCCCCGGCCTCCGACATGGCCGCCGGAAGCTTCTAGAAGCACTCGTCTCGTTGGTTCGGTGGGGTTTGTTTGCTTGGGCTTGGAAGACGGCGACGAAATGGCCCTCGCCGCAGGCTTGGTAATTGGTTTGTCATTTTAGGCGCAGCAGTTGGATAAATGGGCCTAACCATATCTCTTGATGGGCCCAGCCCATAAACTCAAAACAACAAAGACCAAGTGCTTTAGTTACCAGAACATATCAAATTAAAAAAACACTACGTGCTTTGGAGACCTCAACTCAACTTACATTTGGAGTTTGTTTTTAGAACCTCTAAATTGGGACCTTATGCTTAATAGCGCATTGAGAAACAAACTAATAATTCATGAGCGAATTCTCTACAAAAAAAATAGCGCATGGTAGTCTCAGAAATGATAGAAAATTATTACTGCAACAATATATTCTTGAGGCTATAAAAAATTAAAAATATGACCTGTAAAAATTTCAATGCTCAAAAGTCCGGATGACGTTTTGGTGACATGATTGTGATTCTTAACAAACAGATATACAGTAATATGTGACCATGGCTTTGCATTACCAAAACGTCTAATAAGCAGTCATTTGTGACTCTTTTTCACTGAAATACGTGACACTGTCTTCACTAAAGTAGTCATACATTTGGCTGTGTTAGCCATGTTTATTGTTCAACATTCTCTGCGCATATAATCTATGGCCAAGAAGCTGACAAATGCAAAATATTTGCGTAATTTCTGAAGTGTGGAGATGTATCAAAATTGCAGCTATGTAGAACCGTCCCAATTCCCAATTGCCAACAATGATATTACTTCCCAAATTGCAATGTCTAACAGGAGAGAACAATAAAATCACAAGCAAAGTCAGGGAAGCAGGTGGAACAAACAAGCAGGGGAAAAAAAGAAAAGAAATGAGAAGATTCCAAGGTGCATTTGAGGATAGTAGAGATGAGATGTACTGCAGAATGAACCATGATCTGTAAATTGATTGGTTACTACAGCAAGAATTTTTTTTTTTTAGGAATACATACATACCTATGCAGTTGAGGATATGCAATCGCCCCATACTCGACTTTTATTATATTCTATTCATATGACATAAATGTTATTTAGAGTTTTAAAAAAAAGAAACTAGAAATTTTTGTTAAATACCTTCAAAGCTTCGATTTTCAATCTATTTAGAATTGGAATGATATGATTCATATTTATTTATAATAAAAGTCAGAGTTAGAATATGATCAAAGAAGATCTAGAAAAAGATATGGGAAAGTTATAACATAAGTTTGTTAATGGTTGGGGTTTTTTCCCCTAAACCCATGTTTTATATGGTAATCTTACACCTTTGTCAATACGAAGAACCAAATAAACTCTTTTTGCTTGCTTCACCAAATTTAACGAAAGGGGATGGTCCACGTACAGAGAGGAAAATTAGAAAGCAAACTCATATTTAGTACTACACTATGTGGGGGTACTTGTGTGCATGTAGGTGAGGCGTCGGTCGCTCCTAAAATGTCAAGGGCTCATGGAGAAAGCTGCAGATTTGAGCCTCGTCAGTAACTTTTCCATAGTGTTCTTTTGTTGAATCTTTACTAGTTTATCGACCACTTTTTTCTGATAATGATATGGACATAAGATACATATTTGCCGTACATGTCAGAAGATATGAGAAAAAAAAAAAAAAGAAGACTCTCCGATACAACGATTTTTTATGGATCGTGTAATAACTCAAATGATTAGTATTATTTATGATCATCCAAGAAGTTATAGATTAATTCACATCAAGATAAGACAGGTTGGAATAGATTTTTTTTTTAAAGTTAGCTTTAGTCTCCAGCTAAAATAATAACAGAAAAGGATATATTGCTTTCTAGTCGACCTCGAAATTGTTGGGCTTTAGTTGTTAACGAGAAAGTTTGTCTTTTTCTGTTGTTAATTTTGTTACATTGACGACCATGGTAGAAAACTACCGCCGATCTTAAGTAGGTCTTGAAAATGATACGACAAATAAAAGTATAGAAAAACTTAGATTTTTTTTGTAAATAAAATAGGGATTGTTTGTATCTGTTTTTTTTTTAAAAAAATCATATCATCTAAACTACCTATTTAAATTTAAATTTAATCCCTATCTTCCATCTCTTTTCATCTTCTTCCTCCTCCTCCTCCTATCAACACTTCTACCGGCATCCTCCATTCTCCCCCGATCTCCTCTTTCGCTCCCACAGACCACCATCACCCGCTACTCACGGCACCGTCACAACCTTTTTCAATCAATTCATTTTCAACTGGGCAGGTTGGAAGAGATTCCAATTCCACTTCTCCCATGAGTCACTGAAAGATGGATTCGTTGATTTTGACCATTTGATTGAGGAGATAAAGAGAGAAAGAGCTGGACTTCGATCACCATATTTCATGTTTTTGCAAAATGACTTGCCAAGTCAATTAGTCACAACTTAAAATCATGACATACTGGAAATTGGCAGTCACATAACAAGCTCATGTCACAGCTCTAAGTTATGAGAAGTCAGAGAAGCCCTACATTTATTATATTCAATTCAATTGTATGAAATTGTGCTATCTTTTAATCTATAATTTCAAATTAATGATCTGTTTAAACCAACAAAATAGTAAGATCAAAACAATCAGATTGATACAAATGAATCATCAATTAGAATTATATATCACAAGTAGACTTGTGCGAACCTCATTCCAAGCTCGACTAGGCCGCTGAAAAGCCAGGTTTGATTCACGGTAGGTTTGTTCTGCCCCAACTTAGTCTTATGGGCAACCGAACCGAGCTGGCTCAGTACATTTTATGATATTTTCATCATAAACTGAAATCAGGACGGATCAGACCCAACCTGATTTACCTGTCGGATCTCAAATTCAAAACTCACTTTAACCCTATATACATCGTGCTCGAACTGCTCACCAAACTAGACCAATTCTACATAAATCTAATAACAATATATAACTACCACACCCCTTTTCCAACCTATCATAGTTTGAAACTGTGGTTAAATAGTGTGATAGGTCATTTTTAAAAAACATAAAATATAGATTAGTTTTATAATTATTTTTTAAGTGAGTTATTAAAAAAAATCACTGCCAAACTGTGCCCCGCCTTGGGGGGTTGCGGCAAAACATTTATCTATCTATTTTAGCCTCGTTTTTGCTCAACTTTTTTTTTATCCTTTATTACATTTTTTGTTTTTTTTTCTTCGCATTAAGTCATCGTCGTCTCTGCCCGATCTGCGCCACCACTGCACGCTCCACTCGCTGCCTGCCGCCGCCGCGTCGGCTTTCTTGTATTCCCAAGTATCGCGACGGCCCTCCCAGCCCACCTCAAACCCTCTAGATTTCTACTGTTCTTGCGAAATTTCTATCCAAATTTGCCCACCATTCGGTCCGATTTAAGCATTTCTTGGTCCATAGCCAAAAACTCGATCTTTCCACACTCATTTCGATTGGAGTGTTGCGAGGTTCCGAGTTCTTGTTTGGTTCGCTTCTTGTGGGGAGCAGTTCTTGGCTGCTTGTTTCTTTCTTTCTTTCTTTTACTCCCAAGATTTCTCGAGCAATTAGCTATCTGCCTTCTATTGTATCATAGTTCATATAATATTTATTTGTGAAACATAATTACCCTTGTTTTTAGTTATACTAGAATCCACTGGCTTCAGTTGTAGACTTGTTGTTGTGTTAGGTAGCTAGCACTACCACTTTTTCTTGTTTGATTGGTTAGTAAACCCATTTGCTTCCACTTATTGGAATCCATTGATTTACTTTTAGTTTTTGTAATTTGGGGTAACCTGGTATTGTTCATTAGTTAGATGAGTTTATATTTGCTTTAGGTTCATGTCTCCCAGAAGTCTATCAATCAGTCTTTCTTTGTTTTAGTTCAGTGGGATAAGTTAGCTTTGGCTAAGATTTTAGGACCATCTAGATTTTCAAAGAGTTAAATTGCTTTGGTTCTTCGCCGTTAGGGCATTTTGGTTTGGTGATGTCTTGTAACTCCCCAGATCCACCGGATTACTGCTCGGCCGCAAGGCCGGAGCTTAAGCTATACCAAGCCTTCATTTTCTCTGTGCCGGTCTTCTTTACATTTGTGTTGCTCCTGTTCTTCTACTTGTTCTACTTGCGGCGCCGCAGAGCAAATTGGCAGTCTTTACGGATGAGGGCTAATAATTTGATACGGGGAGACAACCCTAGAGTGAGTCAAACCTTTGGTGTTCTTCCAGTTAATATGTCGATGTGCTATGCTATAAGTGTATCAAGAATCTTATGTGTTTTATGTCTCTTGTGTTGAACATTTGCATTTATAGTTGGAGTGTGGTTTAAAGAAGGAGGTGCGAGAGATGTTGCCGGTTGTCATCTTCAAGGAGAGCTTCTTGATCAGGGAGACACAGTCAGTGATCCACCTGTAGTTTCTTTAATGCAAATCATATAAAGTTGTGCTTTAGTATTGATCATCAATTACCATACGGCCATTTTCATATGCGTTAGTTCTTTTAGTATAACAAGGTAATGTAGAGCGTCTTTCTTTTATGTATTGTTCTTACATGGTGTATTAGCTTTTGCAGAGTGTCTGCTTAATGCTTAGTTTGCCTATGAATAGTTCTCAAGTCAGCTTCGTAATTAATGGCATATATATATCTAGAGGATCAACCAATGGAATCATGCTGGTGAACTGTAGCAAACAATGCAGATGTGTATACATATAGATCCTGTCATTGATTGGAATGGAAGAGGAAAGCACTGGAATTCAGAAGTCACTTATCAGTAGTTATGTTTCACATCTTCTAGGCTAAGTGAAGGTAATTAAAAATGACCAGGAGTTAAGTCTCTACCGACCAGTGGCTGATTCTATGCTATTATATTGAGCCATCAGTTTGGCCTACACCTAAGTGCATACTGGTTTTGTATGTCGAGTATATTTTTGTTGTTTTCTGTTTTTGTTACAATCGATGGCATGGCAACAGTAAAGATTAGCAACATTAGTAATTTACTCTGCACAATGTAAAAGTTTCCCATCGGCTACTGTGTCTGTCATAAACTACTGCAATTGATATGTTGGTTACATGGTGTTATATAGTGAGAACCTATATGGACGACGTGTATGGTACTGATAGCAACCATGTCTCTTTTTAAAGCCTTTTTTCTGTTCTTAAGTAATACCTGAGAGTTCCTGGTTCATAATGTCTATATATGTTTATGCAGTTCTACTTTCACATGTCTTTACTAGGGCAAATCTGTAAAGTTCAAAGAGTTGCTCTTTGCACAAGTATATATGACTATCTTATACCATGAGAATTTTCCTTTTATTTTCATTACATCCTGCATTGTCTTGCTCTTGGTTATATTTTGCTGCTGAACTTATAGTCCTGCCTGCAGATGCTCTGTCTGCTTGGCAGACTACCAACCAGATGAGCGGCTTCAGAGAATACCTCCTTGTGGTCATACCTTCCATATCGACTGCATTGACCATTGGCTCTCAAGCAACACTACCTGTCCACTTTGTCGAGTTTCGCTCCTTCCAGCCGCCAAAACAGCCAGCATCGACCCAACGGATTTGGAAGCACAATCCGTTGAAGAGGACCCTCTGAACGAACTGTATCAGGAGGGCCTCTCCAATGAGAGCACTCAACAAGAGGACCAAGCATCAGAACAACAAAGTAGTGAAGGCCCGACGCATCAGGGTGAAGAACCACAGAATGACACAGAAGCAACGGTGAGAGTCGTCGTCGAGCCTCAACTGGAGGCTGAAGGGTCTCAAAGCACAACCAGCCGGCCATGTAAACTGAAGAAGTAAGGGTTTCTGCTTGTGTATCATTTTGCATATTGTTTGTATTTTGGGCTGGTTAGAACAACAAATAAGGAGTACATAAACATTTCCACTAATCTTGTACTCTTCTCTTTCAGAAAAGGTAAAAAAAAAAACTAATCTTGTACTGGGACAGAATTGGTACACTAGTTAATACAGAAGCGAGAAATCAGTGTAATTTTTGCATCAAGAACTTGAGAGGACTGCAGGGTGGATCCCACAATGCTCCATGCTGAACTTGGGCCGACTGATGTAAATTTAATAAAGGATTTTTTTAAGTTTATGTTACATTGTTACCTAAATTTTTTTTAGAATTTTTTTGCATGCATCGTCGAGAATTGTATAAGTTGTTCTTTTTCAGCTTTTAACGAAATAGAGCAGCCTTTTCAGTCTAGAATAAAAAAAAGGAAAATTAGCTATAGGATATGGTCAAATAGAGTATTGGTAAACCACACTTGATATGAGGTTGCTATTTAGGTCCAAATTCACAAGATTAGTGAGACACCAGTGTTCCGTATCTAAATCAAAACTTTACTACAATGTATTAGCTTGCTAAGGTAGACTCAAGTCTAAGTGCGAGTGTAAT
This sequence comes from Pharus latifolius, assembly GCA_019359835.1. Lineage (NCBI taxonomy): Eukaryota > Viridiplantae > Streptophyta > Magnoliopsida > Poales > Poaceae > Pharus > Pharus latifolius. Next base: position 69,140,963 of record CM033320.1, on the reverse strand, counting down.
CCTGATATATACCAACTATTTTATCCCTATAAGAGATTTTTTTTGTTTTTAAAATTGTTTTTAATCCTATTATGGTGTTATTTATATGACGTCTCTAATTAGATCTTTTAATCATATAAGAAGTCCTGCACGTAAGCCGTCCTCCACAACAGTGTGATTGTGCATGCGGATAAGTGCTACTTGGAGAGCAAGGGGACAAACCACGTGCTTGGAACAAGATGGAGTTACGAACCATTAAACGACACCCACGCATGCATGCCGCCTTCATACGTGCCCATCAGTCTGTCCTTCCTCCATCGCACGCACTCTCGTGATCTACACCCAAACACACCATAAAGAAAGTACTGTAAAAATAGTCGCACGAGAGAGGCCGACAGATATGTCACCCCCCACAGAGGATTTGCATCCTCTCTCTTCAAGTCTTAAAACGTTCCTACATAATTTACACTTAAATGGTCTAGATTAATATAGAAAAAAAAAATTAGGATGAACAAACATCTCACTAAAAATTTTTTACACTTTTCATTCATCTGATGAAATGTTAATTTCTATTCTAACAATTTAAATAAACAAAAAGGCACTTGCTCTGAGACAGGATAGGAATCCCCAACAGTTGCGCGCAACAAACTTCAAACAGTAGCAAGCAAATCAACCACCAGATGCCATCACTATCAGATCCTCTCTGCACACAATTATGGGTATTCACAGTACAGTGAGGACACCACATCTGCCTCTAATTCCCTCGTGCCTGCTTCTGCACAAAAGGCTTGGTTCAAGTGGGAGCAATCATTCCGACAAACCTTCCTTCAGATCGGAGATCACAAAAGCACATGCCTGATAGCTCTCTTACAATACCCGAAAGCACGAAAAGCTTGCACGCAGATCGCGTCAAACAGAATAAAGTAAGTCCCACTACAGCAAGAATAAAAGGCATTCCAATGAAGAGAAAAAGCACAAGCATCAGTTTATATATACAGATGGCTTCCAGTAGGGGGCAACAAACACTAATGTTCCAAAAGCATCCACCATCACCAACAGCAGCAAGGTAGGCAGGCAGCACCCCCTAATGGTTGGTTGCTGAAATTAACTCATCAACACATCCAATACCAAAGCAGTAAAATCGCGGGTAACCTATAGATACTATATATATAGTGACAGGCATATGTATGTACTAAATAGTCCTATTTACTAGTAAGCAATGCAAAATGCAGCCAGTTGAGTGAGAGGGCACATCCCCCATCTTGTGATTTAGCAGTGTCCTCCCCCAACACCAACTACCGGACAAGAATGCCATGGCTCCCACCAAACAACAGCAAATAAATGATGATGTCACAGGAAACGGGGTGTGCTGCCTCCCGGCCATCCTTGCTGGCAAAGGACCCCCCGTGGTCCAGCAGCATCCATGATGCAGGAATCAAGATAGATGCAGACGAGGTCTTCTGGGCCCGCGAAGCACAAATGGATAACTCTTGGATCAGTCTGAAGGATCGTAGGCATTTCCCATGATCACCAGAAAAAAGAAAACATGATAGAAGGAAAAGATCGAGCCAGGCTAGCATTCAGCAGTCCTTATCAACAATGGGGGCATTGTTGTCCAAGTCACTCTGTGGCATGTCAGATTCAGGCGATGATTTGTTCGGGTTCAGCTTGGTGTCACTGATGATAGACAGCTTGGCCTTTGGCGTCAGCCGCTTGGCCTCCTCATATGAGTAAATGTATATCTTTTTCACCATGCTGCAAAATTCACTGCAAGTACCACACATAAGACATGATCAGGACTTCAATAATAGCAAATTAAAATAATTGTGAAATGACAAGGGTTCTCACTTCCAAGGATCATCCCCAACCAGCATCATATCATCCTCATTGTCTGTGTAAACAACCTGCCATTTCTTATGTGTGGCAGATAGCTCTCCCTGGATATCAAACATCTCTTCTAACTTGCGGTGAAGATCATCATACCCTTCTAGCCTTGTCAAGCCCACTGCCCTTCCAACCGCCATTCCTTGCATAATTACCTGCAGGAAGAACAATTATCAATTAGACTGCAAGTTACAAGAGTTCTCTGGGCACCTTAAAAGCCTGATACAGTAAGATCACCCGAGGTTACCTTGGTGCAGCTCCTCACTTGACGGCTCTGAGTTTCATGAGGCGAACGTTCACTGCTTGCTGCTGGGGCATCAGATTTGTTGACATGGGATGGTTGAGAAAGCTGATCAGACTCCACATCTACTGATGCAGCAGGTTGGTCTTGACCAACACCAGAAACAGCAACCACTCGCGATGTTTGTTCAACAGCAGAGCTTATCTCAATTCCAAATAATCTGCAGCCAGTAGTAGTAGGTTCTTGCTTCCTTTCAGGTTGAACTTTTTTAATGCTAGCAGAGTATGAGTCAGCTCTTGTATCCCTCATTGACCAATAAAAATGGTTGTTTGTTAGAGTGGGCGGGTCATTCTTTGAATTGAACCCAACATTCAGTGATGATAAGATCGAATTGCTCGAATGATATAGTTCTTGATTTCGCTGAAGTCCCGAAAATGAGAAAGTTTGGGTGGACTCGGCTGGGGATTTCCATAAACCTAACATAAATAGACCAGAGTTTAGATATGTAAGGCAACCAATAAAAGCGAGAGACAGTAGAAATGATGTAAGATTGTCATCTCTAAACTCGGACTGTAGTAAGCAGAACCACAATTGGAGGTGAGGTCTTAGTAACTTCGTACCAAAAACTGGAGGAAGTTCTGGAGCCATAGAAGGTGAAGCTGGAGGTCTTGCACGCTTATTTCTTGAAGGAGGCTGAGGCGGCTGCGGATTAGTTGCAACAAGTGGCTCCAATTCCCATGGTGAAACTCTATCTGGACGATGAACAGATGAAGGCTCATCCCATTGGACCTGTCAGTTGTGAAAGCATGAATTGAAAACTGGAAGATAGAAAAGAGAACATGACAAGAACAACTGCAAGCATTATGCTGCAAACCTATTTCTTAAATTTTTCAGTGACAACTGCCAATGAATAATTGAATTTGGCCTTCCATATTACCTTCAGAGATCTCCAGTCAGAATCCGCCCATGGTGACTTTGTTGACATGTTCCCAACACCAATAATTGTCCCACTAAACCTGTAACCCATGAAAGAAATGTTTATGATACACACTTATGTAATTCTTGAGTCCATACTACATACAATCTGTAGAAAATAAGTCACAGATTACCTTCTTTCGGGAGCTTCATCGCCTTCAAATCTCATCTTAAACCTCATTCCAACGGACATCTTTTGGTTCTTAGATTCCAGGTACTTGTTAAGACTCACGACAAACTCAGATTGGCTTGTTCTGGGGAAAAAAATTAGACAGCTTAAGTTTTGTGCAAAAACTTTTGAACAAAATAAATTTGCAAATATCAATGTATAATAGGACCACCAGAAATCAGTTTAGTAAAATAAAAGAGTCCCCAAAGGGAAAAATCATAAGACAACACATAATGTTGAAGCAAGTACTTAGCATAAGGCTATCAACACCCAGACAAACAAAAGAATATCCATTCATGCCTAAAGTTGAACAGGCAATGAAGAAACACCTCTCAAACAAAGGAAAACAGCTAACAGGAACTTCAGTATATTTTATATGGTACCTTACAACACAACATAAGAAAATGCCAGATGTACATAGAACGTTGTGCAGTGAAAGGTATAAAACGTAAAGAATTGAACCTGGGTTTGTAGAAAACAGAAAAGAGAGTTCCAGTGGAGATGGCATGGGATGCAGTTGCCAGTACTCCAAGATGCATGCTGTGGCTTGATATGACTGACGATGGCATGTTGTTTAGTTGCCTCATCAGCCGCCTTACACCAACTCGTAATTCTCCATTCTCACCTCTGAGATGAGTAACAATTAGTACATGTAATGATAATGGCTGCAAAAGATCAGGTTCACTGAGAATTCAGTAGAGCCAGGAGACATGCAAATGTGCCAAATGCCTCCCAAGTAACATGCTATACTATTCCATACCTCAAAAAGATAAATGCATCGCCAGCAACCAATCTTTTTGAGCTAACAAAAACACTCCAGCCAGTTGTAAGTAGATGCCTCCTAGGTTGTCCTAAAAGAAACAACAGAGAAAATCCTTCATGAAAAATGGCAACATAAAACAAGAAATATCATATACATGTACACTGCTCAGGCATCACCACATCAGCATGTCCTGCATGCATCAAGAACTACGGGAACTACATTTAATTGAAATGAAATACTACAGTAAGAACTGAAAACGGTTTTATGCAGAATGGTGAGATTACAAACACACCTCGAAAGATGTGACGGAAATGCCACTCATTTGAATGGAGATCTTTGGCCACCAATTCTTGCCATGGTGGATTCTGAGTCATATCCTGCAGACACCAACCATACCATTTGATAACTTGTATAATGATACTGTTTATAATAGTAACACTCTTGATGCTAACCAGTGGAGGCAAACATTCTTCAGCATGCCTCCTAAGAACTGAGAATCCACCATGGGTGCTCGTATCTGAAGCAGTCAAAGTCTTGCAGAAGGAATGGACCGTGCATCTTTCAGGTTCTTGCGGCTCAGGATCTGGACTGATGGGTTCACTTTGCTTCATAATTTAAGGAAAAACTTCAGTGCACACACATATAATATAATAGAAATAGTCAAGTTGGCTACAAAAATGAAGAAAGAAAATATGCTATGAGCAAGAACCCTACATTGCGAGAGTAAAGAGAACTGACAATAGCAGGAGAACAATAGGATTACAAAAGAAAATTAACAACGAGAAAAACTCACATGTGTTTCTGGTTGCAGCATAATTTGAGCATAAACTTCATCTGAATCAGTTTCGGCCTGCATTCCGAACGACTAAGTGATGAGCAAACTATAACACAATAGACCTCAGCTATCTAACCTACACTAGCAAGTCCAGGGACAAGCATGCAGGGAGATAACACCAGATCCAAAAGAAAGACACACTTACCCGAAGTTCTACATTAACCACCTTGCACAGGATCTTCCATGGTAGATTAAAGGACGGCATGTGCTGGTCAAGCTGTCCATCTGTAGACGCCTCAAGCTACAGATTTTTTTTTTTTTAGATCAGTTCAACAAGAAGGTACTCCATCAGCCGATACATTCACACAAGGAGCCACTATTCTCTTAACATACAGAGCAAGCAATATTTTCGTAATACTGATAGTTATCAATTGTAAACCATCAGCAATCTCCTTCTGGGCAACGTCTGCCTCTTGATTAGGGTACATTAACAAGATCAAAAACACATTCGGCGAGATATACCTGTTCCATATGTCCCTGGGGGAAGTAATAGACCCGCTCGCCTTGGCGAGGCACCGTGACCAGTGGCCCGGCGCAAGCATGCCATAGCTCCCTGAACAATGCATCGTTACAAATTCCTGCACAAAATAAATTCATTTGAGTTATTTTAGGGGGAAAAAAGAATGACGAGAATAAATCACAAAAAATCAAGGAACTCTTCACTATCACATAGTGCCAAAGTTTATTCATTGATCATGAGTCAATTTAGCCATAAATACGTGGTTTTAAAAACATGAGCATAGATCCACCATTTTTCCCAATGCATCTATAGGTAGTACCAACCCTCAAGTTAAGACAACCGTAAAAAAATTAGAATCGAACATGCTGTAATTAGATCCACAATTATTACCCAGTTTCACAGATCAGAGTTCATATGCATCCACACAAGAGAATTAACCATCAAAATGGTGAATTCTCTCATAAAATCAGAAGAAAAGAGAGCTAACCCAATTAATTCAACAGAAACAACAAAATTGAAGACCAAAAAACGTTTTTTTAACTAAGAAAACTTGAGTCGCCTCAAATTCTAAGAAAATTCACTACTTTTCCCTCACAAAGCAGTCAACTATTTGAGTCCACGCATTTACTATCTTAGCATCGACCCACCAACTCACAACATAAGCCCAATTTAAAAAAACGCACAAAAAAAAACAGCAACAAGGCGCACGAATTGAACCTGAACCACCCGCACCACCGGAATTCGCCATCTCCATCGCCTTCGCAGCACCTCAAACGCCCAAATCCGAGAACAATTCGCCAAACAGAGACCAAACCGGCTCCGGATCCACTCACCCCATGCCCAGCTCCACAGATCTGGCCCAAAACCACGACCAAACCCGCAATTAGACCCCGAAAACGACAAAATTCGGGACACCCGGGCTCCCCGCGGCGGAGATCTCACCGGAGGAGTCGAACTGGCGGGAAACGCGGCCCGTCGGGGAGCTCGCAGCACAGCGGGGCCGGCGGGGCTGCCGGAAGACGATGCCGAGGCAGGAGGCCGGAGGCCGGAGCCGGGAGGATCGAGAGGTGGAGGTGGGAGTTGCTTTGGTTTGTATTTTTTACAGCAACAGCGGAAGCGGAAGCTGCAGAGGAGGCAGTGGAGGTGCGTGGGTGGGTGGGTAACGTGGGTTGGTCGTTTTATTTATTTTTATTTCTTATTTTGTGTTTAAAAAAATTATTGGGGATTTTTGTGTGCAGTCACTGTGTGCGTGCGGGGATTTAGGGAGAAGCCGGTAACAGCCGTTAAAGTTAACGGTGTCTGGGTATTGGGCGTCTGTGTAGAGGATTACGTGTAAACTAAAAGTGTACCCTGTGGTCTCTCATGCGGTTGCCCTCGTTTTGGTTGCTTCATGGTCCCAAAGAGCCCTTTTCCTATATTTTTGTTTTATCTAATGCACGTGGATATAAAAGTATTGTTACTGTCAATCACTTATGGTTTAACTTCTAAATTATCATAATTAGATAAATGTCAAAGTTTAATTTTCACCTACCATATACTGTGTGGATTATCTTTAGCATCTTCAATGTTTAATATTTGCGACATGTTGTTGCGTATCTATTTAGTTTAAATGGTTATCAAACATGTTTGTTATTGTTTGCATTCATATGATTGGTATATTATAACAGTTTTTTTGGTATTTAGCTTGTTTAGAAGTATAAAAGATAACACTTATTTTATAAATGTGTTTGACAAGAGTTTACACTCAAGTTAGCCATGCATATGGTTTCGAAAAATAAGTCAACCACACGAAATCAAAAATGGTATAATTTTTCTCTATCACAACTTTAATTAAATATTATGTTCATCTCAAGACACATTGACTCCTCACATTCAAAATTTAAAATCAACCTTAAACAAGGAACACATATTGACCTAATCTAATACATCTTACATATCCACCGGTATCACAACTCCTCTTTCCTTCGGTAGCCTTTCTTTGCCATCCCTAGATAAAAATAAATAAATTCACACTTAAGAAATACTCAGCCATTTATATTTACACTAATAGACTTATAGTCCATAAAAATATCCATAAATGCACACATTAATACACTTTTTTAATGTATATAAATAAATACACTTTCAAAGCTACACCATGTGGGACCTTGGCCGTTAGCTTCGCGCCACGGCTCTCCCGCCAATTCGTTTCCCGCTACAAGATCTCACCCTACACCTGGCAGATCCAACGGTCCAAATTTATTCCCACCCATCGCATCCCCAAGCTCACCAAAGGCACAGCCAGATCCACTTCACCGCAAACCTGGACCACTCGTGGCCTCACCCCTACCCGAGCCCGCATGTCAGTCTCCAAGAAACTTTTCGTACCACGTGAGGTGGTCCCGGACCACCGGTGGCGCGGATCCGACGGCCGCGGGTCGAAGGGGCCCACTGGATCGTGTGATGGCGAACACGGCATCGCAGTACAATTGTTTCTCTCTCTCTCTCTCTCTCTGGGTTTTTTTTTTCTGGCTCGGTGCGAATCTTTCATGACGTGTGTGGAAGCGTACTCGCTGTCTCGTGTTGTCGCTTTTGCTGCAGATGCCGGGCGGGGCCCGCATGTACCAGTAACCCGCTTTGCTCTTAGCGGATCTTTTGCACCAAAACCTATCTTAATTTAGTATTTGCTCATTTTTAGTAGTCAGTGTTCTACTATTTATTTAGAGAATTATTAATGGACATGTACCAATTTGTTTTTTCTTAGTTTCCATATATTTTATTCCACACTTATATCACATCGTCCTCTTGTGATCTAATTATATAAGATTCATCTAACTCTTTTTTTAACTTCTTTAGCAGCCACGACCTAACAACAAGCGAAGGAGGAATGGCGAAACGACGGCGGTGTCATCGGCCACGAGTGGAAGCGATGAGAGGTGGTGGCTGCAAGGGAGACGACAATGGAGGTGCAGTGGTCAGGCAGTGGTAGCCAGTGAGAGGGATGATGAGGGCAATGACAATGGCAAAGGGATTGTAAGGAGGACGAGGAGGAAGGAGAAGAAGTGTGAGAAGAAGGGAGAATTTTCACGCCAGCAAATAGATTCTAGATACAATAATTGTCACATATTTATAGAACAGAGTGTATAAATATGTAAAGTTTTATGTAAATAGATTAAAATTGGAAGGGTTTCATAAAGTTCACTTTATTCATTGCCTAAATAGAATACATTAGTTTGGAAGAAAACAATAATTTTGAACTAAGAAAATATAAAACTTCTAGTTATATCTCTCCCTAACTAATTAATCCCGTTGTCCAAATTTATGCTCTGATAGCACGTCGGCAACATGATTACCACCTTTTAAGTTGCAAAATTTACTTTAACACAAGAATAAGTATGATAAATCATTCTCTTCAAACTGACATATGTAATAGATAAAGAAAATGACTTATTATTACTTATAAAGGATTTACATTATAAAATTATTTACAATTTTGAAATCATATTCACTTCATTGGTAATAAAAAAATAAGTAGATAAATACTAAAACAATTTTGGATGGCACACATAATCATAACCTTCCAATCCTAAGAGTCACTAGGGCAAAATTTCATACTTTTATACTCTACGGAGGGGTATTCTGACATCATAGTCTCTCTAAGGATATTTTTTGTAGAAGACAAAAGTCTTTTGGTATGTTGAGGACTACCACTCTTAACTTATTAGTATTGGTTGCTCCTACGAATTCATCATCGTGTATTCTATTTGGACAAGAGTCATCCCCGAAAGCGAGCTCAGACAGTCTCATACCTGAACTGTGACCGATACGTTATATTTGTTATCGAAACATTAGTTTTCTAAAAAGCATAAATTTGCAATAATAGATCTTTTAAAAGAAAGAAAATAAAATTAATAATACACACATTGTTTTTTCATATCAATACCAAAAATAAAGTAGAATAAAATGTAAGTATTTTATTCAATTGTTTGGTCAAATTTCTAGTATTATGCTACATGCCTGATTGGTATTAGTGACTCGCAAATTTATCACCATATACTCAAATGAGACGTTAGCTCACTCTTTTTCTATGTCTAGTAAAATAAAATCATTTTATTTTTATAAAACTTTAAAGTAAAAAATATTAAGATAGTAAAAAGATTAGACTATAAAATAACACAAACCTCAAAATAGCTGTTATAAAACAATGAGAAAGTATCATAATAATATATACATAATTTGTCTTATACTCTCTTTGTCCTAAAGATTTAACTCATAATTTGACTTTGATAATACTTGAACTATATTTTACTAACTTAATTAGTTTCCACGAGCTACTAGTGCCTTGAAGCCGTTTCTTTTGAATGATGCAGAATGATTAAGGTTTGAAGCACTATTTATAAACAACTTTGTAATGGTGTTGATGCTCCTAGAGTCCTTTGCATAGGCTTGACGTGGCAAGCAAATGTCTTAAATCCAAGGCATTTACACATGGCTAATATTCCACAATGTTGGGTTTCCTTCTTAGTTAAATATTTTTTTTACTTCATTTCATTTTCTCTTAATCATAAATAACAACACATATACATGTATATTAATAAAATCATAGACTTATCAAAGATAGGTAATATGTTATGTAATACTAATAAAATTTTGAGTTTAACCATAAAAAATTGATGGTTTAATGATATTAGAACCTTAAACTTATATATCAGTTTCATAACTATTAACCTATAGAAGCATCTCATTTTTCAATGTCTTTTAACTAATTTTTCTCAAATTAATCCATTAGATAGATTAAAAATATCGCTTATAGAATTTTTATTTGATTGGTGTCAAATTTTCTTCTAATTGTATGGTTGACAGACTAACAATATTATTTACCTATAAATATATTTTAGTATTAGTATAGGGTATTACAAGGGTGGAGAGTAAATCTAGATGGAATATGTGAATTTTTTTTAAAGAAAATATAGAGATCCGCACTCTAAACAGCTCTTTTATTTATGGTTAAAAGTAAAAAGATAAGTTTCTCTCAAAAAAAATAATTTCACCTAATATTCCTCCTCTTTTGACAATGTAAGCGTGCTTTTTTGGACAGGGAAATTATGATAGCATAAAATTGTAGTAAATTGATGAGAACCATGGATGAGTAAATTTTGGAAGAGTGTTAAGGAAGTATTAATGGAGAAGTAAGAAAAAATATTAAAGAAGACAAGGTTGCAAAATATAAATTAGATAGTGTATTGAATTGTAAGTAGTCTAGTATTATCCATGTTTTACAAAATAGGTTTATATTATAAATACAGACAGTATGTCTTTTTTGTTACGATTAGTCACAATTCAAAAAATGGTACGTTAGAAATTGCAAAGCAAATAAGTGCCAGCTTGCATAAAAGTTCATGTAAAGCAAGCGATTTTTTTCGAATAGCAAGAAAAATAGTTAATGCTCAATTTGGAATTGCAAATTTGCAATTTGGTGGATTATGGTAACTATAAAAGAAATTTACTATATTCGGAAAGGATATTATTGTTTTTAGCCAAAAAGAAAGAGGCTAGGATCTGGTGTAGTTTTAAAACCCAAAATTTCATATAGAAATTTGATCAATTGCAAAGCCTTCAGCGAAAAAAAAACAAATATGATTGCTTATTCATTTCAATCATGTGATCATAAAAAATCAACATGAAAGATATAGACTTCAATTTCTAAAAAAATAAAACAAAAAAACGAATTTCTCACAAAACCAATGTCTAATTGTTCAACACATATATAATAGCAAATTTTAAATCTAACTCTCATGGGATATCAGGTGGTTTTTTAATATAAAACTTCTTGAAATGACGCTGTTCAATCTTAGTCTTAAGAGTCTTTAGTGCAGGGTTGAAATTGTGTGGAATTTACAGAATAGAGTTCGAGTTAAATACAGAGGATGTGGACCGCGCAATGTTTATTTTATTATTTGACCAAGGATTGATTGTAGTGGGTCAAAATGTCAGATTTGGGTTTGAGGGCCACCCGCACCGACCATACCCGACCCGCTAGGACGTGGCTGTACAAATGGGATGAAACGTACTGACGTCATCCATCTTTTGCCCACAGCACCTTGACGGCGGTGCACCCGATGCGTCTGTGCCAAGACAGGACCCTGCCTAACGCCGGCAGAACCCCCGTCGGATGTCAGTGAAGTCACTGACGTGCGGGCAGATCCCACATGTCAGTGGCAGACCAAAGTTATTGGGTACTGTTTTAAGTACATGTCCCTTGCCTGCCGGCCGAGCACGCCCCCGCCATACCGCGAATTTTTTTCTTTTATTAACTCACCATACAAGCCTATTGTAACTCGAATTTGCGACAAGCCTGCAACGTGGCAGGTCACTTATATCAATATCTTTTAAACTATAGAATTGCAAAACCAAAATGATTAGAATAATACAAATGAATCGTTCATGAAAATTATATATTACAAAATCTAATTTTTTGTGATATATAATTTTGGTCGACGATTTATTTGTGTCATCTAATTATTTTGATCGATAGTTCTATCGGTTTAAACGGATCATCAATCGAAATTATAAAGCAAAAAATATTGATCTCGAGAATCAAAAAATTTAAACAGAATTTAATGGAAAAAAATTTAACTCAAACACTTTGATTCTTCCAGAATTGATATTTTTTTAATCTATAATTCTAATTAACGACCCATTTAAATTAGTAAAATTGTAAGGATAAAATGATTAGGGTGAAACAAACAGTTCTTCAATATTTTATGATATATAAGTCTAATTGACGATTCGTTTGTATCGATCTAATCATTTTGACCTCCCAGTTCCACTGGTTTAAATAAATCGCCATCAAGATTATAAATAAAAAGATATCAATTTTGGAAGAATTGAGAAACTTAGTACAAATGTTATTACACTTGCATCATTTAATGCGATTGAACTAGGTGGTGTTTGTCACAACTCCAAACTGTCTCCTCACATCTCCAAGTCGTGACAGACAATACTATAGCGTGATATGTCAATTATTGTGGATTGGAACCATGATATGTTGTGTGGCAAGTCAATGCAAAATACTTTAAGTGTCAGTTAGTTTCACAATTTTCTTTCTTTTGTGTTATTTAAAAAATAAATCAAGTAAAGAATCGTTCCATGCCTCTCTCATATTTACATGTGGGCCGCATGTCATTAAGTATTCTGTATTGGGAAATTTGGTATTTTAAGAAGCCCGCAAGGTACAAATCTGACTCAAAACATGGAAACTTGCCTAGAGGTTAGTTGGCAATTTTGGTTCATATTCTCGCTGTGACTAGATAAATCACATTTAGAGTCTTGTTAAGATATGCTTGATAGTGCATAGTAAGCTAATCATAATTGGTTAACTTATCACCAATCAAACAAATCAATTTCACACATATTTTGATAACAAAATCTTAAGATTATAAGTAAATTTCAACCTGTCAAGAAGCCAAGCATATGCACAAAAGACCTCCAAGTCTATAACACGTGATGAGAGGCAACACCAAGCTGGTCATGACTCATGAGTGTTTATGGATTCTTGTGACAAATTTTATTTTTATTTCTTGTCGTGTTTACACTTTACAAGGTGCGAGCACCCATAACTTCTCTAATGGGGTGTTGGAGAAATTATAGCAAAAAAAAAAAGAGTACATATTATAGAACGTTGAATTTTCAGTCCAAGTCTAAGCAATTTATCTGGTACTTACATACGAGAAGCTGACTTGGACTGGTTAATTAATTGTACACATAATTCATTTTAAACTTGATACTGTGCAATATATGAAAAAGGGACTTGAACTGGTTAATTTTACGCGTAATTCATTTAACTTTGATGGTGTGAACGACCAGTTAGACAATTATTTGATTTTTTACATGGAAAAACTAAAATTTGGCATACAATTTGTTTAGAAATGGCTCATATAAGCTATAAACCAAGTGGAATCTAACTAAAAAGCTCAAATTTTTTTTCTATTTATTTTTCTATTCAACCCCGTAGCTTTATCCAATAATATCAATAACAAAAAACTAATCATCTCTTAATTCTTTTGGAAATAACAAAAATAGCACCGACAATGTGACCGCAACAATATCAGTATTTTTGGAAGAAACCAGAATTCGGACGACCGAAACATATGAACAAAGTATTACGTACTTCTGTCCGGCTAACTATCACATAATTTTTGCTTGCATATATGTTCCTCCTTACCAAAAGAAATTGTATTTTGGACTTTTTTTAAAAAAAAGAAAGAAAAAATTCTTCATTACACTGTAAAAATTTTGAAATTATGATTTGTAAGTTTGACAAAATTAAACTTACATATTAATAAGATGTAACAATAATAAATATAAAATATTAAAATTTTATAATTACGTAAAAAGGTTTACCCAAAAGAAAATATATTATCATAGTATAAGATTTTGTTTTTAGGTACAATAGAATCGAGCTCACATTTAAGAAAAATATGAGACCCTAAAAGAGGGGAAACATGGAGAATAATAACACGGAAGATGGAGGAGGGAGGGAATTAGTGGTTGTCGCTTTCAATTCTTTCTTGTCTCAAACTTTGTAATTTTCTTTTCTTTTATTTCTTTTTAGCTTAGCTATAGAAAAAAAAAAAGAGTGTGTGACTTGGTTCTAGTAATTGCACGACCTCTTTGTCGCCTCCTATTTTGGTGCAACCTCGCGTGTAGATTGTGTTCATACACCAACTATATGTTTGATTGATGTAGTGTCACATCTCCTTTGGTCACCGATTGATTTATCTCTATAAATAAAGTGTGATAATAAAAAATATATTACAGGGACTTTTGTAGCCTGACGTGGATTGCGTTTATGCATGTACTAGTATGTTTTGAGAACTTAATTGGGGTGTCTTGGATGTTCTTATTATCCACCAAAACCAAGTCTTGGATGTTCCTGAACGGCTTGAGTAATATATATATATATTCCACTGATTTAAATTTATTTGAAGCATTCAATTAAAAAGAGATTTAAGATTGGATAAGCCACTTCACTGCCCCAAATTTGAATTTTGCAGTCTTGCAATTAGAGAAGAATCTGTTGCAGTTGGGCATAGTCTACACTCTACACACAAAGAGACCATTACGAATCCTGATTATGTGATCAACAAATCGATGGTTGTCGTTCCAATGAAAACATTTATGCCCCCAATCATCTCCGCAAAATCAATCTAAAATATCAATTTTTGATTAATAAGATACATACCTTGCAATTTCTCTTCAACAATATCATATCAGGAGAAAATGACTCATTCGAAATAGAAAAGGCTACTACACATATGTACTACACACAATTTTTTATTATTCAATTATACAATAAATAGCCCAAGTGCGGAAAAAAATAGAAAGCACGAAATATTAATTTTTATTAAAATTTTGATCTCATTGATAAAATGTATGTAATATACGTGATAGAATTTCTCTACGGTGAAATCCTGAAAGCAACCTTCTATTATTAAATGAGCGTGGTGGGCCGTGAAGATTAGACACACAATTTCATTAAGCTCAGCTAAAGTTACTAGCCGAGACATGCAGGCTAGAAAAGTCTAGAAGAGAGAGAAAAAAAGACAGCAGCGATAAAGACATGCTAATATTATAGCCCTACTCTATTAGTTTAGCGCCCGCATGCAGCGTGTGAGCTGTGATTAGTTTAATTAATAACCAAGCGTATGAGACTATATAAATAACGAGGTTGCATCTGATTGATTGATAGATGGATTGATTAGTTAGTTGCTGATGTGGTGGGGGACCGAGGGGCAGGGCCTGCCCACAGGGGACACAAATCTCTCTTTCCCTCTCCCTAAGTGTCATTATCTATTCTAAATACTTAAATTAATCCCAAGATTAAAATAGTGGTGCAAGTGGGTGCCATGGAAACGGATCCCAATATCAACCACTACAGTCTCCGAGATTGCTACAATTATGTGCTACAATATCTACCCACACTATATTTTCAAGGAAAAAATTGTTGAGGGATACTGTAAAAATAGAATATTAATTGTGAGGTTAACATATGAGTTTAAATTCACATATTATTAAGACACTAGTGTCTTACAATTAAATCTAAATTTTTTTTAGTGTTATAAAACAAATTTCACTTCTATTTCATAAGAGTAAATTGTACTCCAGATCTTTAAATTTGTGTAATTGTGTCACTTAGATCTCTAAACTTTAAATTTAACTTGGTAGGTCTTTAAATTTGTTTAGTCATTTCATTTGGATTCATCCATCAATTAAACTAATAAAAAATGATATAGTTTCATGACATATAATTTCTAAGTTGATATAGCATGACACATCAACTATTGTAGTATAATATTGTGTTGCGTGACATGTTAAATCAGTTTTTTCATTACATGGCAAGTTAAAATAAAGAATAAAAATATGATATTATTTTAATTAAATACTTAGAAATAAAAACGAATAGAGATGATAAAAATTCAAGAATAAAATATATGTGGTGTTAGACTGCAAAATTTGCATTTAATCCAATAGTTAACCGACGAAATTATGAAATTGACTAATGTAGACAAATTTATGTATCAAATTGACTAAGAGAGAAAAGTTAAAGGATTTATCAAGCTAAATTTGAAATTTAAGAATTTAAATGTGTCAAAAAATCCATAGCACAATTTACTCATTCTATAATATGGAGTGTTGTTTTTCTTTGTGGCCGGACAGATGATAGTGAAAGGTGCAATTCTATAGTAGTAACGTGTCTTGTATATAAATAAAGGCAGAGAATATGAAGCAGTGTCTTTGCCATTAACAAAGGGTAAGAGATTCCAACTTTGTTCTTGATACAGTATAATTGCATGTTGCTTTGTGCACTGTCCTCACTTGCCACTCGTTGGCGTGTGGTTTCCTCGGTGTCATCCTGCATTCTGAAGACTTAAATTAGTTTTGGGAATTAAATAGTGGTGTCAGTGGGTGTGGCAAACAGCGCCGTGCAATTTACTCCAGATCAGATGTTTTAGATGGATCACTACAATATCAGTGTTATAATACTTGAAATTGTTTGCAGTATTGTGTTAAAATACTAGTAGTATAATACTAAAGGAGGATCCAGAGAGGATGCTATCTTGGTGGGCCTTCTCTTCACAAGAACACTAGAAAAATACTTCACCCCGAGATTAAAATAGTAGTGCGGATGAGTGTCTTGGAGATACGCAAGGTTATTTCTTGCAAACAACAGCTTCAGTAATTTAGTAGTAGTAAAGGACTCAAGACCTTAACTTAACCGTCGTCGTTGTTTTTTTTTTGAATGATATGAAATGTAAGTGGTGGAAGGCACGATACGAGTGCACTGCGCCTTTTCTTCCCAAAAGCAGAGGACACGAATGAGTTGTCTTGTCAATTAGGCTGTCTCCAACCCATCGGCGCTTCGCGAGGCGCTTCAACAGAATATTCTCCAGCATATTCTGTGCCACGTATGCAAAGCACCATCTGAAGCACCCCCTACTCCAACCCATCGGCGCTTCGCGAGGCGCCTTCTCAAGCTCCCCCTACTCCAACCCATCGGCGCTTCGCGAGGCGCTTCGCGTGGGACCCGCATATACAATATTTATTACAGATTAACAAATCGTTAAAATAAAATTCGGATAATTCGAAGACAACAAATTAAAAGAGAAATATTGTAAATAACGAAAAAACGAAAAATTATTTTTATTTGAATGGCACACAGGAAAAACATGACACATACTAAATTAAAATTCGACAACAGTTCGCCGTTAATGACCGGACAAACAACTACTCCTCGGCCCCGTCGCCCCCGAAACGCTGCCAAATGTGCTCGACAAGATCCCGTTTAAGTTGTCGATGCGTTGGGCGAGCACGGATTGCATTATTTCGATCTAGCATATGTTGAAAAATTGGCGGAGCACTACCGTGGATAGTAGGCGGTGTTATGGTTGATGTCCCTTGATTATCATATAATTGAGTGATCGGGTCATGAGCGTGCCTCTCATCCTCGATTATCATGTTATGGAGGATGACACACGCTTTCATAATATTGCCAAGGGTTGATTGTCGCCAATATCGACCGGGGCCGCGGACAATAGCAAATCGAGTTTGCAACACCCCAAACGCTCGCTCCACATCTTTTCTTGCCCCTTCTTGATGTTGTGCAAATAACCTGAGTTTGTCTGATTGGGGCAAGGGTACGGTTTTCACGAAAACAGCCCACTCGGGGTAAATACCGTCGGCCAGGTAGTATCCCATATTGTACTCTGTCCCATTAACAGAGTACTGAACAGTAGGAGCTTGCCCGCGCAACACATCAGTGAAAAGGGGGGATTGGTTAAGCACATTGATGTCGTTGTTGGATCCGGCGACACCAAAGAAGGCATGCCATATCCACAAGTCTTTTGACGCGACCGCTTCAAGTATTATTGTAGGGACTCCTTGATCACCACGGGTGAATTGGCCCCTCCATGCAACTGGGCAATTGCGCCATTCCCAGTGCATGCAATCGATGCTTCCCAGCATCCCTGGGAAACCTCGGTCATCTCCTTCCTGTAGCAGACGCTGGAGATCTTCGATAGTAGGTTTACGGAGATATTCCTCCGCGAACCGATCGATGATTCCTTCGACGAAATTCTCCAGGCACTGAATGGCCGTCGACTCTCCGATGCGTACGTACTCGTCGATGGCATCGGCGGGCGAGCCGTACGACAACATGCGCAAAGCCGCAGTGCATTTCTGCAATGGAGATAGACCCTTTCGGTTGAGGGCATCTCTCCTCTCGGTGAAGTACGGGGACCACTCCCCGAGAGCTTCGACGATTCGCAGAAAGAGGGGTCTCCCCATTCGGAACCTTCTGCGAAATAAGTAGCCGGGGTACACTGGAACATCGGCGAAGTAGTCCGCGACTAGACGGTTATGACTGTCTTCGCGATCTCTTTCGATGTACCTTCTGCTACCTCCTCGGCGGCGGTGCGAAGTACCAGCGTCAATGTTGGGTTGAACATCAGCAAGAGCGTGCTGCAGATGGGGTTGGATCATCAGAAAGGTTTGTGTGAACCCCGTCACAAACTCTTCTATCTGGTTGGTGGCTTCATCCTCAGCACTACTAGTGCTTGAGCTGGACGACATTTTTTGGGGGTTGGTTGTGAAGTTTAGATCACCAATAACTGAGGTTTCGACTGTGAAGTTGAGATTACTGAGGTGTGAAGATGAGGGCATGAGAAGTCCAAATATATAGGGGAGAAGCGAATAGATCACATGCGTCGCCTCCAACGGCTAAAATCTAAAAGCATCGAGCAGATGTGTTAGCTCTAACGGCTAAAATCCAAAAGTACCCATCACATGTGTCAGCTCCAACGGCTCAAATCCAAAAGAATCTAGCAGATGTCTCAGCTCCAACGGCTAAAATCCAAAAGTACCCATCACATGTGTCGGCTCCAACGGCTCAAATCCAAAAGAATCTAGCAGATGTCTCAGCTCCAACAGCTAAAATCCAAAGGCATCGAGCAGATGTGTCAGCTCCAACGACTAAAATCCAAAAGTATCGATCACATGCGTCGACTCCAACAGCTAAAATCCAAAAGTACCAATCACATACCACAGTGCGAACAGGTGAATACAAAACGACTTAAATTAATAGTGCGAGTACAATATTTGAAATGAAAAGTACAATGTTCGGACTACTATTTTTTCTTCAAATCCTTAAGCTGCTCGTTCATGTATTCTATTGCAGCCGCATGCGTCGCCTTACGATCATCCGAGAAATGGGATGTATCCATCCCAAGTAGTTTCGTCAATGATTTCATAAATGAAGCCTTTTCTTTGCTTTTGGCCATCCCCTGCAATTTATCGGCTACAGCAAGAGCTTTTTCGGCCACAGTACTAAGCTCGGCGCTGGCTTTGCCGATGCGCTGTAGGGTCTCCTCGGACGCCGACGATGTCTCGCCCAGTTTGCTCTTACCCTTCCGCTTCTGCTTTGCCGCATCCCGCCCTTGCGGTCGCGGAAGCTCGACGGGGACATCCTCGTTGTTTGACGACGACGTGTGCGTACCTTCTTCGTCGACGCGAGCCCTTTTCGAAGAATCAACGCAGATTCGGCACCACTTCGGTTGACCACGTACGGCATTCCACCAGTGCTCCAGGACGAATGGATGACCAACCTCCTGCTTGTACATGTCGCGTGCTTGCGACATTAACTGGTCGTCTGAACAACCACTGGCGTAGGCATCCCTGAGCCTACAGAAGATGCCATTGAATTGAACAATTTTCTTATTGTTCTTTTGCCAATGGTCTTTGCAGTGCCTGAGGTCTCGTCCACGACCAGACGGACTGCTCGCGTTGTACTCCGCAGTGACCTTCGACCAATACATGTCGAATTTTTGGTTGTTCCCATCGACCGGGTCGAGGGAGTTATTCAACCATGCACTGATCTGGATAAAAAAAATTTGTTCAAAAAAATTTGTGATATAACCGGCGAAATAAATCTGCGTTACCAAAATTTAATGTATAAATGAACACTTACAAGTCGCATATCATCCTGTTGCGACCAGAGCATTCGTTTACGCGGTCATCCAGCGTTGTCGTCCTCCACGCTCACGACCGGGGGCGTGCTCTCTGGAGTGCTCGTATCCGATGAGGGGGTCGAGCGGTCATTTCTTCTTGGTGCTTGTGGCGGGGACATTTCCGCAGGGATCGCCGAAGCTCCGATGAAATGAGGATTCTGGCCGTAAGGGCCATACGGGGGTTGTGCGTATGGATGCCCTGGTGCGTACTGCCCAGGGTGTGTGTACGCATGTATCTGCCCATATGGAGCGGGAGGAGCGAACGGTGGATAAAACATCGGGTATGGGGGGGTGAGGGCTGAAAACTGGGCGGATTTTGGCTGCTTGGTGGCTGGGTGTTGTCCTCATCTACATTCGGCTCGCCAAACCAATTGACATAATCACCAGGAGGATTGTTGGCCATCAGAAAATTTTCTGGGAAATATTGCGAGAAGAGAGAATGGAAAGTGTATGGATTTGGTTGTGTTTGAGTGAAAATGAGGTGAAATGTCCCCATATTTATAGGAGGAGGAGCACAGGATTTTTCATGAATTTTTGGTAATTTTTTGGGATTTTTTGGCATTTTTTACTAATTTTTACACCCAAAAAACATTAAAATAATCCAACGGCTATTATTCCAACGGATAAATATTTGTGTCTATTACATGTGGGCCCGAGCAGAATATTCCCCAACGGCTACACTCCAATCAACACGCGCGCGAAATTAAACCAACAGTGGCTGACAGGTGGGACCAAATGGCTATAGGGCCCACCGGTCATAGACCTAGAAGCACAGAACTGAGCTGTGCACGTGGCACGCGGACCGAGCGCACTCACGCGGGCTCACGCGTTTTGTGGGGCCCACGCGTGTCCCGTGCGCACTCACTCACGTTTGCCACAGCAGATGACATGCGGGCCCAGAAATGTTTTTGGCCCACTTGTCAGTGCGCTTCAATCGGGGGGTACGTCATCGCCGCTCGCTCGCGCGTGGGGCCCGCAAAACGCGTCGCCAGGTGTTGCCTCTGCTCCAACGCCGCCGCGTGTGCGCACGAGGCGTCACCCGGGCCCACCTGCAGACCTTCGTTGCTGCCGCGTGAGGAGGCGTCGTCTCTCTCTTCCCCGGCGTGAAAAAATATTTTTTTAATACGCGGACCCATCTGGAGATCCTCGAATCTCCGGCGTTGGAGATGGTCTTAGCCGGCGGCCAAAAGACCAACTTTTTCGTCCCTGATTCTCTTATACTGTATAATCACAAGTCGCTTAGTGCTACAGAGGGCTAGAAATTGCACCACCCACTCCTCACCTGTCACTCCTTGGCAATTTGTTCCCTACTAAGTTTAGATACTTATATTAATCCTGAGATTAAAATAGTACATGGCAGCAGCCGATGACTACAGAACTCGAGATTGCTACAGTGGTGTGCTGCAGCATCAGCAGTGTAGTTATACAATGCCTTTTTTTATCAGACGGGCATGACTGAAAGACACGGTACTGTAGCTAAAAGATTCGCTCAAGTGGTGTAGGGTTTTAATTTAAGAATACTATTGGCACGATGGAATCCAGTAAGCGCGCTGTTTCGCCGGTCAAAGATGGCCGGATGTTTTTAGATTTTTTGTGGCCCGGCTCTCAGTGATACGGCGTATCACACAGAAGATTCTCTCCGGGAGCATGATGGAACTCGGGCGTCCAATCACGTCACGTGGCTTGTTCATGCAGGCAAATCAAAAGAGATGGCTTATTTCGAGTTTTTTTTTTTATCACTGGTTTAGCTATTTTAGACTTTTAATCTGATTTTGCAGCTGAGTAGTAACACCTATGTTGGTTGTCTAATTCTTTTTTGGCACCCTTTAGCATTGTAACACCGTTTCTCATTATGATGAAGCTTTTTTTTTTTTAGCTCTAAGTTATAAAAGATGTTCGTCATATTTTATAATATATTATTGTTATCTCAGCAGATATCAAATAATTATATCCAAAAATATGTCAAATTGAATTTCTGAAATATAGGTTAATTCAGTTTTGATTTTTTTATAAAAAGAATTATTTTAATGCTATTAATTAATAAATATGTCATTTAGTACTGGGTATATGAAACATACACACATATTGTGTTAATAGTACATTATATTATTTAAGGTTAAAACCTTACTAAAATTTCAATAATTGTAATTAATGATTTTATCAATGTAAATATTTTATATATTCTTATAATATACTAAATTTAGGTAAATAATCGAATATAGCAACATCTGCTTGTTAATTCGGCTACTTCAGCTTTCTGAAGTCAAAAGCCAAACCGAGTTAATTAGTATTTCGGTTATTCTGTTTCAGTCAGTTTTGCATAATTGTTTTACTAAAAAAAATGCAGTCATACGCATAGTATCCCCATGTTAAGCTCTTTTTTCTCCTTTACGTCCTGTATGGTACTAGAAAAAATTTCTATAGAAAAAAATCTCAGTAGAATTTAGTATCAATTGAACTAGTTTCACAATCTTAGTTCACAAAAATCTTGTAAAAACAGACAAAAAAAATTGACTCTTGCAAACATTCTCTTAGTGGGTAAGGCTGTGAGCCCTTTCTCCAAATCGAGCAGGTATTTCCATGCAGGAGCCGTTTCGAGTTCATGCCTACACGCATGGTCACTCAATTAAGGTATCGCAACAAACAAGCTATATGTCTGAAAATGTACACACGGACAACCTACACAGCTCAATTCTTTTGCCTCTTTTGAGTGACTTGACGGAGAAGCTGAAACCCATTTAGAAAACTAGGTTTCTCGGGAAGCCTCTGAAGAACAAAATAAATTATATGCTAATTGTCGAAGATGCTGCTCCAGAAAGCTATCCTCAAAGTGCTTCTTGGAAAAAAAGAAATTCCTGTGTTTTCTTGTTAGTACCAAAGCAATAGGAGGAAATGAAAAGGAGTAAGATGATTCAGTGGGATGTGTGGGTGTGTGTGTGTGTGAGAGAGAGAGAGCGAGAAAGAGAGAGATCAGAAACATGAAATGGCAAAACATGCTACACTTGGGCCATGAAGCTTTTCTGAACTGTTGTCAAGTGTTACACTTGCATCAGAAACATGAAATTGCAAAACATGCTACACTTGTGCTTGAAGCGAAAGCACGAGCTACTGAGTTGTCAAGTGCTTATGGGCCTCCTGGTCCTCTGGGCTCTAGAGTATACCTAGCGACCCATTTTTCACTCGCTAGAATGGATTCCTCCGCCTGCAAATCAGGTTGAACTTAATTTTGATGCCGCGGTATCTAGGTCTGGACAATTAGGAGCAGTTGGAGTGGTGTGCCAAGACAGTAGAGGTGAGTTTATTGCTGCAAGTGCTGTTGTTTAGAGAGGCATCACTGATCTAGCCGCATTGGAGGCATTGGAGTGTGATGAAGCCATCAATTTAACCAAAGGATGCAATCTGAGTAAAGTCTGTGTGGCTTCTGATTTTCTGGAGGTAGTAAACAACCTGAAGGAGTACAACTTGTGTTCTTATATGCAGATCTTGCAAGAAATTCAGAGAAGAGTGGAGGAGTTTGCTACCATAGTATTCCTATATGAAAGCAGGAAATCAAATGTTGAAGCTCACCTTTTAGCTAAGCATGCTTGTAGCCCGTCATTCATGGCTCTTACAACCTCCAAGTTTTATTAATGTATCTTTAAACATAGACTTTAGCAAAGAATAAAAGCTTCCTGCATTCCTCTCAAAAAGAAAAAAAAAAAGCTTTAGGTGTGGTTTGTTTTTGTAATATTCCCATCCGGAGATTTGAACATCTCCTAAACGCGTTTAAGTTTATACTCGCACATATTCTGATATAGAGTGGAACATAGATGCATTGATATAGTAGATAAATAAAACTCTTTATTCCAAACTTAAAAGTGTCTTACAAAATTTAAGATAAATTCTTGAAATAAGATTTAAATAATATATTCCAAAAACCAAACGTGGATACTATTCATATTAAGCATCCTCCGAGAAAAGATCCCCTCCTTCATAGACGTGGTTTTGAAAATTATTGTCATCTGATCCCGCCTCCTAGTACGGTTTTGAAGCGTCTGCATATACCACGGTGCAACTATAGTCATGAGTATTTAAGATTCAGTAAGACAACATATATTTATTTACTTATAATTATGCACACAAAACAACTTATTAACAGTCAATGTATCAAAAGGTCAAATTTCAATCACTGAAGATGCACATGAATTTTGTAAAACAATAAATAAATGTAAAAACCCACTTTTAACAGTTCAAACTTCTATTGCTGAGACTATTGTACTTGTTGCGAATATTCATACTTAGTCTACTCTCCAAAAGTGTTCCGTACTATAGCATCCCTTAGGTACGACAGTTGTATGGCGTCCTTCTGCGTTTCTTTTAACATATGACTAGCACTAAGGAAACAAAACCTTCAACCTATAGTGCAATATATAGTCTACTTGGATATGTGTACACACTGACTACGCACAAGTTGTCATGGTGAGCCACAACTCACTACTTCAATTTTCGCCACAACTATCAGAAAATCATGTAGGTTATATTGCCTATAGGGTTATTGAATTTAGTCCATCTCATTTTAGAATTATGGCGATTACAGAACAAACATTGGACACTCACCAAGTTATCATTAACTTAAACAATTTTATAACCTTCTAAAACAACGACGACCACAAATCAACTTGCAACAACAGATCTCGACCACAAATCTCAACAACAGATTTTGACCACATATCCAAAATACTACTCATGTAAATGCCATTAAATCAATCTATATATTTTTTCAATTATTTTCCATCAAAAACATGCAATTTCAATGTATAATTTGTTATTTCCTAATTTGGATTGACTCGGTTGTGCCTGAATCCGAGCTCAATCGAGTCCAATTGAATTCAATTAAGTCCCAATTTGGTCTAGGGTGAGGAATTTTGATTTTTAATCAAATTTTGAGGCATCACAGTTTTAGACATGATGAGAACTCAAACAAAAAAGAAGTTTTAGATAAGTTACAGACCAAATATCTTTCAACAAGGAGTTGAATCAAATATCGTCTAATCCCCCGAGGCCGTGAGTATAAAAAAAAACTCAAGATTCGTGTGTCAATCCTAAGAACAAACGACATGTGGTTTTTTTCATTTTGAACCATTAGATTAGAAATTATTAATCTAGATTAAAGTTAGTAAGATTTCTAATACGATAATTAATCATCTCATTTTTTCATATCAATCTAAATTATTGGAATCTTAATTTAACAATCGAGAAAAGGCAAGCAGATACAGATCCAAAATGTGAACTGATTCTTGGGAATATACTACGTCATATGCATGTATGCATGCATCCGTTTGCGGCCATATAGATATGAATGGAAGAATGAGATGAGCACATCGTCGTCGGCATTTGCCGATGGGTAAGAGGGTGATGAGGTGGTGATTACCAGCGAGGTTGGGGGGGACATTATAACGTTTTCCTATTTTAAAACAATGATCCGTAAGCTAATCTCCTATATATTAGTCTATATCGGCGTGATAAAAAAAATGATATATCGTCATTAGACGTATATAAAACCGCTAATTCTACAACATTCCCCCAAGTGGCTCGCTGCTGTTCAATTAGTCAATCTCATGCTACTCCTGCGTGCATGTTCAAATTTCGTATGATGTTCTGCGCTTGGAGAATTTAGCTAAACGGTCAAAGATGTTAGTGCCTATGCTCCTTTAATTACTGGATCATAATAATGGACATATCACTAAACAAATTCTATTTTACCTTTTTATCTTTTTGCTTCGATTAATGCCTCTTTCATCCATCATCACACGATCAAATAGAAATTAATTTATGTACGTTCACAAATGCATGTAATGAGACACATATGCATGCAAATGCTGGCTTTAGTCAATTATGTCATAATTAATGTGGGGCTTTAACGAGATCCTATACATGTGTAAAGGTTATAGTTTGTGCTTAATTGTCTAATTATTTGAGTGCTGATTTGATTGCTCGATTGCATGTTTACCAAATTAATCGGCAAATGAATGCGATCGATCAGCGGCCGCAGAATGTGTGATTTGATGCGAAAATTTTGGACTGTCTAACAGCCCAAGATATTTAGTGCGATCTCAGCATTTTACCAATGGTTGTACCTCGTACCATGGTGAGTTGTTTTTTAAAACTCGACATGAAATTTGCATAGATACTTGTCTGCACTGTGCGGAGATGGTAGATCGTCCTCTTGTCCCGCAACTAAAGCCTTCTGGACAGTGAGTTGAAATGTTGCTTTTTCTCAATTTATTCTATCCCATCTTAATTTTTTGAGTTACGATTGACCAAATAGCGAATTGAGACAATGATGATGAAAACGAGTAACACTAACATTAGCGATGAGCGAGGGTGACAGATAAGTAATTCTGATAGGAGTAACTGCGATTGTTTGGGTGGGGGACGGTGGTGGGCCGGCTGAAAAGTACACTATTTTTAAAACAAAAGAAAATTGCTTATGATGCTGGCATTTTAGTCATCTGCAAAAAAAAATCACATAAGGAAATTTGAGATCACCAAATTAATACTAAAGAGAGATTTTGAAGTGCCATAGACTCATCCACCAATGTTGCATCCTAATGGGCAAGTGTCAAATCATTTTTTGGCTCCCATACTGTAGGATTCCCTAGCCACTAAGGCGAAGTCCAACGCAGATCTTTGCTAGGGGGCTTCAGTAAAAATCAATAATTTTTTATTTAGAGAGAGAAGTGTATGTACGCCCCCATGAAGTAGTGGTTGCTTCAGACTTTTTTTTATTTGCTTTATGCCTTAATATGTGTGTAGAATCATTCCCTAACAAGTTTCTCCCTCCCCTAATAAATAAACAAATATTTTTATTATTTTATTTTCCTCTAAAAATCTCTCTAAGAACCGATCCACACAGAAGTGCTCAATTTTTTGTGTGATGTTTCATACATATGACTCAGAATATCTCTTCAAAGAATCTTTTAAAATATATATACATCAGATTTAACCGAACAACATATAGCAGTACAAATTTTGTTGCTTTGCAAGGAGAGAATTAATAGTAGGAAGTTCTAGAGACTAGAGTGCTAGAATCATCAGTTTGGGGATGATGAGGTGCCTCAACATTTTAAGTTGTCAGAAAAGTTTGGGAAAAAAAACATGAAAATGGATTATGCTATGAATTCCTCAAAAGAAGAGGCGAAAAAAGGAATGCCATACTTTCGATTTCAAGGGTTCATACGGGGAGGAAAAGTAAGCACTTGTTTAGTTCTTCCATCTTGAGCCTGCACCCCTCTTCATCTTTTTTAGGTTTTGCTCATTAACTAGTGCAAACACGTCCGTACATGTGTAAGCTCCCATAGTACAATTTAGGATCGAAATGGATATGGATTATGTACTTGTCCAGCATTTTTTCTCATTAATATTATGCACAAAGTATGGACATGTACAATACAGGAATATACATGTACTTTTAGTGATTATAATAACATTTTTATATTCATAAATGTTCTATATTTATTTATTGGTATAGATATGAGCATGGTTTTACTGGCATATGTTTTACGTCTGCGTCTCTATATAAAATATTTTTCTTTTTCAATTTGAAGTGATGAAATGAAAGAAGCGATATAAATAATATTAAAATAATTCTACATTATCGGCATCGATGTCAATAAAATTAAATCATCATAAAGAAGATCTTTATGATATGTTCATAGAGGGGATGATTGTAGTGGTAGATTGTGCCCCAACCACTATACATAAATCAAAGCCAATATTTTTGTCTTTTGTTCACCTTTTTATGTGGACGTCTGGGACCACCCAGGACTTAAAACCTTAAAACCCACAACAAAGAAATTTATTTAATGTAATACATGCAACAATGAGTGGTTCAATTTATTCACCTATTGGCGTCAAACAGATAATACTCCGGTGGTCAATTTATATGTTGCTTTCCCTGCTTCTTATGGGGCAAATTACTTTCGCTTTATATGCTAAATCAAGCAACGATTCTTTTTTGGCAGAATCCTTCATCAGTATTATATCTTTCCGAACTTTTGAGGTTTGATCAAACTAGCAACCTCGAATGTTGGACATTATGATCATTGCTGACCGAATACAGATTAGATTTCGACATAAGCAATGTATTTCAGATTAGATTTCGACATAAGCAATGTATTTCAGATTGACTTGGGTGGATCATACAGGCTAGCTACCTCATCTTTTCAGAAAATCTAACTGCAGTACAATATTTGCTGAGTAGCCAGCAGAGTGATTTCATCAACCTTTCTGTTTTACTACATTTCCGATAAAAAAAAATTAGTTGTGCGTTGAGATAATTGATTGGTCATTGGGATTTGATTATTGTCTTACAAGTTTGTACTGAAACTGGTTGAGTATTTCTAATAAACTCAACAGACATGTCCTTAATTTTTCTTCTCCACACGCAATTAATTTTAATTTTGATAAGAAAATTCAGATCATCTGATAGTAGACCCGATCTGCATCGACGACTTTTATTTTTTAGAAGATGTAAGTGCTGCATGCAAGTATATGTCAATTGTTTCTACTGTCGCATCTTTTTAAGTGTAGTACACATATTAAAGAATAATTTAAGTTTACTATTATATCTCTATTCAACTAACAATTTAAGTGATTAACCGTCTCGTATAACGATGAATCCATTAAAATAGGACGAGAGGATAATTTTGGAGGATACGAGAATATTTTACCCTAAAATCAGAGCTACACTTGTTTAGATTAAAAAAAAAGAAAGAGAGGTGACTAATTAAAAATTAGACTTAAAAAGACACGGAGCGAGCAGTACAGTGCAGCTCTCCCTGCTACTCGATGCCTCTGGCTCATCCTATAAATAAGGCAGCCCACAAAATTCTCCGTATGCTCATCAGCAGTTCACCAGTTGGTAACACACCACCTAATTAATTAACTTGAGATATCACACATACATTAGTTAGTCAATTAATTAGCATTAGAAATTAATGGATGTAGAGAGCTGCATGGTTTCTGAGGTAGTAGTTTGTGTGGATTGGAGGGGAAGACCATGCAGCCCACACAAGCACGGTGGCATGAGAGCTGCTGCTTTCGTTCTAGGTACGTCTTTTACTACTTTTTGTGTGTGCATGCATGTTAATTTATTACTGGTAATTCTTTAATTGTGCCCTTGCAATCTTGCATGCATGGTTGCTATGGCAGTTGTCACGACTCACAACTCACAATCTAGCAAGCACGAAGAACTCTATGAATGTTTGTAACTATATACTATATGCATGTGAGATGCACGCCACAAGAATCCAAGTGCCGTACGTGCAGATCTGATCTTCAAGAGCAATGTTAAACTTACTTACAAATTTGTTTACAAAACGATAGAAAATCTAATTGAAGGGTGTAGATTAGAAGCATGTAGGTGCAGACTAATAATAGGTTTTGATTTTTAGTTATTGGTTATGTTAATTAACTAGTTTATAGAAAGTCATTGTAGATTGGTATCCATCAACGGGCCACAAGTTAATTAGATGGAGTGTGATGCTTGCCTCAAGGATGTGCCGCACCATACTTTTGTCATGCGTCCAAATAGATTGTACCACAATTTAGGAATTTTTTTTTCCATATTTGTGCGGCTAACAGACAGGGTAAATTGTCAATATATAGTTTTGTGGCATGCGTAACTCTAGTAACAAACAACCCATGTTGTTGTATGACTGTAAAAAATCAAAATTTGTTAACTTCAGATATTAATATATTTATAAATATTTAGATTGGGTAAAAAAAATTATACGAATATATTTCTCATAAAGAACGTTTTTATAATATTATAATATTATAAATTTTAATTAACATATTATAGTAAAATATAATTATTAAAGTTACGTCTTAAAAACACTGCAAACCTTAAAAAAAATAACATTCTTTTTCCAAAAAGAGTGATTAAATTCCCAAGTATGTGCAGTATTTGTGGATCATTAAATGCCTCAATGTGGTGATAAAGAGAGATTTGCATGCATGCGGGCAGATGGCCATGCATATAATACGTGCGTGCGTGCAGGGATGCAAGCGTTGGAGATAATGGCGGTGGCGGCGGTGGGGAACAACCTGATAACGTACGTGATCGGAGAGATGCACCTGGCGCTGGCGGAGGCGGCGAACCTGGTGACCAACTTCGTCGGCGCCGTCTTCCTGCTCGCCCTGCTCGGTGGTTTCCTCTCCGACTCCTACCTCGGCTACTTCCGCACCATGCTCCTCTTTGGCCTCGTCGAGCTCTCGGTATATAACGTAGAAAAAATTAGCTTGATAAGACTCCAAAAACTACCCACCATCGGCTATCAGGCTAAAAAACGGGCCATGATCACATATAAATGAAATACTAAATTATATTTTATTAAATAGCAAATATTTGCAGTGTTATGAAACTAAACATTCTTATAATTTATTATAGTTCTCTGAATTTAATTTGATTTCACCTGTACTCAATTATTTTTTGTCAAGTTGATTATTTCAAGTCGATTAAGTCTTAACTTTAAAAAGACCATATATTTTCTTTTTTTTTCATGCAATTGTGAGAGCCAGCTCTACCTATATTTTACTTTATCATATCATTTCGTCGTTATTACTTTTCTTGTGAAGGATTAATTAGTTTGAAGAAAGTAGCTAACCACATGAGCTTGCAATTTGATAGCACAAGCATGGTTTAATTTTTTTTCACTTTTTTCTAAACGCAGAACCTTTTTATATTTTGTATTTTATGTTTTTATAGCTCCTTAACCTTATTCAGTTGCTAAAATTTCTATGTTCTTTTAGCATAGCACTAAAACATCTCTAATATCGGGAACTAACTAGTGCCGGTCAACCAATCCTAACTGGTATGCATGACCCATAACCAGCCGATTTCCAACAGAAAATTGAACCCTAATTAATTACAACAACTTAATGAACAAATCTCAGAAAATACAAAGCAAAAAACTAGGTTGAGGATCATCTTTTCTATATTCAGATCAATATACTCTGAATTGATACAATGACGTGTTAATTAATATTGTTTGACCAGGGCTTCATACTACTGTCAGTGCAAGCACACTTGCCACGGCTCAAGCCACCCCCATGCAACATGAACATGGTATCGTCCATGGACGGCGGCTGTGAGAAGGCCAGGGGCGTCGAGGCCACCACCTTCTTCGCCGCGCTCTCCCTGGTCGCCGTCGGCAGTGGCTGCCTCAAGCCCAACCTGATTGCGCACGGTGCCAACCAGTTCGCGGCTGCCGGCGAGCTGCCCACCTACTTCAACTCGGCCTACTTCAGCTTCTGCGCCGGCGAGCTCATCGCGCTGACGGCGCTGGTCTGGGTGCAGGCGAACTCCGGGATGGACGTCGGGTTCGCATTGTCGGCGGCCGCCATGGCGGTGGGGCTCGTCTGCTTTGCGTCCGGCGCGGCACTCTACCGGAACAAGCCTCCTCGGGGCAGCATCTTCACCCCCATTGCAAGGGTGAGAAAAATTTTAATGGAACTATTTTTATAAAAGCAAATTTCAACACTAGCACATACTACAACACAAGAATTGTAATTATATCTCACTTTTTTTAATTTGTAGTAAAAGTCACAAAAATTACAATTAAGTCTTTATCCATTAAATTTCATTAGTGGTGTTGATAAAAACATAAAGTAGGACTAAAAACTAGTAAACATATAAAAATTCAAAGAAGAATCAAATATCAATACATTCATAAAAATATCTTAAACCGAAAAATATATTAGAAAAAATTAAACTAATTATAGCATATGTATATTTAAAAGAGTGCAATTCTCTTTTCAATTTTATACTAGAAAATTGTAAATTACTTTTCTTTTAGGCATATCCATAAAAATAAAAAAATTCATTTCAAATTTTAATTTATAGAAGTGTTTATTTATGAGTAATTCTTTAATCATCTTTTTGTTATGTTTAGTATTATTTTTTATATTTTTATGTTTCTATACTTCATAGTTTTTTATAGTTCTCATGATATAATTTTTAATATACAATATAATTTTGAGTTTTTAACTATAATCTATTTTTGATATTTTTTGTGAAGCATTACGGATGTCTCAATTTTTAGTACTTTGTAAAAATATATTTTGTTAATATTATTTGTAGAATTTAGTGGACGGAGACTTAATTGTAATTAATTGAGTACAATGTGAGACTTTGGGTTTAGAATTGAAAGATATGAAATAAAATTGAAATTCTTCTGTTGTAATGGGGATTAATAGTGAAATTTACTCATTTTTATAACAAACTCAAGGAATTTTAAAAAAAAAATCCATAACCATACACATCTTTTTGTATTTGCAAAACATAATCCACAGTAGTCAAGTTGAATGATGATTCGGTTGCCACCTTAGGATTTATTTTCCAAATAACCCAAAAAAAAAATAAATTCCAAAACTAGCCCGAAACTTTTAAATTTTACAAAAATGGCCCTCTGTCGCGAACCGGGCCGCGCAACTGATTTTCAGTCGCTAGTCCAGCTAGCGACTGAAAACGTGGCACGGCCCAACGCTCCGCTGGCCCAGTTCGCGTGCCACGTATGCTTTCAGTCGCTAGCCGGGCTAGCGACTGAAAAGATATAATACTATGCCATACCAATAAGTTACAAAAATTGGTTGTAGTCTAGTTGGTTAAGAGGCTCTCTCTCTCCAGAGAGACCACGGTTTGAATCCCACCCCCGCAAATATTTATTCAATTTTTAGTCGCTAGTTGGGCTAGCGACTGAAGACGTGAGTTGGGCATCAGTCGCGCGGCCCGTTCGCGACAGAGGATCATTTTTGTAAAATTTAAACGTTTCGGGCTAATTTTGAAATTTATTATTTTTTTGGGGTTATTTGGAAATAAAATTCGCCACCTTATTACCTAGACCCAAATCACCAAACAAGATGATGCTTGTTAGACATATTGTCAACCAAATTGGCAATTATCAAACAAGTCATCATTTAAAATGATGTCTTGAGTTTGATTCAACCAGATTTAATGCAAGAACCTTGAATTTGTGTATCTGAATAATGCGTTAGCACTGATAAACCATTCAACTTTGCCATTATATGTTATTGTCAAAATTATTTCCAACGATCATTCTTTCATATATGGAGGGAGTAGTTGCTTGTAGGTAACTGGTGCTATGTTGGCATTATCTATAACGACAGATCCGTGCAATCCACTTCAATAATCACACGACCAATATCTCCCATTTTTGCTCAATTTGAGAAGCTTTTTCCTTCAAGTGACGTCAAATCATTACAACCTTTTTGATGTTCATGTCAGATGAGCTAATGTTTCTTTACCACATTTTAGTACAGGCAGATGAAAAGTTACCATGAATTCTGGACTTTTTAAAAGTTACCATGATATTTAGTTACCTTTACGTTCTTGTTCCACTTCAATCTGGCAAAATTTTGCCTCAAGAGTCAGAGGTCCAAAATTGTGCAGGTCTTTGTTGCTGCCTTCACCAATAGGAAGCAAATCTGCCCTCCCAGCTCCTCCAACCTTGCCAATGCCACCGGCGATGGCCGTGACGGCGCCTTCCGTCACGCCAACAAATTCAGGTCAGCATCATCAGCGTAGATCATGTAATCAAATCTTATAAAATTCAACAAAAACCCATACAACATATAGTGTGTGTGAATCGAATTCTAGTCTTCAACCAGACACTTTGGACTACTACCGGTTGGCTATGTCATTGGACATGTGTTGCTGTTGCATACTATACTTAACACTGTAACTTCCAGGTTCTTGGACAAGGCGTGCATCAGGGCAGCAGAGCAAGGCCCCAACACAAAGCCGGAGAGCCCCTGGAGGCTCTGCACCGTGTCGGAGGTCCGGCAAGCCAAGACCCTCCTCGCGGTGACTCCGGTCTTCGCGTGCACCATCGTGTTCAACACCGTCCTGGCGCAGCTTCAGACCTTCTCGGTGCAGCAAGGCGGAGCCATGGACACCGCGCTCGCCGGCTCCTTCCGCGTCCCACCGGCCTCGCTGCAAGCCATCCCCTACGCCGTGCTGCTCGCCGTCGTCCCGGCCTACCAGCTCCTCCTCGTCCCCATGTCAAAGAAGCTCGCCGCGGTCACCCCGCTCCGGCGCATCGGTGTCGGCCTCTTCACCGTCACATTCTCCATGATCACCGCGGCCGTCATTGAGCGCTGGCGGCGGGACACCGCCGTCGGTGCAGGGAGACAGATGTCGGTCCTGTGGATCGCGCCGCAGTTGTTGATCTTCGCCGTGTCGGAGATGTTCACCGCCGTCGGGCTGATAGAGTTCTTCTACGAGCAGGCGGCCGGCACGGGCATGCAGGCCTTCCTGACGGCGCTGACGTACTGCTCCTACGCCTTCGGGTTCTTCCTCAGCTCGGCGCTCGTGTCGCTGGTGAACAAGGCCACGGCGGGGCCCGGAGGCGGCTGGCTCAGTGACAATGACCTGAACAGGGACAGGCTGGACCTGTTCTACTGGATGCTTGCTGCTCTCAGTGTGCTCAACTTCTTCTGCTACTTGCTCTGTGCAAGATGGTATAATGCTGGTGCAGATGGCTCTGAATCTTCCGCCACTACTAAGGTTGCAGGGAGAGGGTAATGGCAAGGAGATCATCTGAAGAATACGTGCATGATGCATGTATATAGTACATTACATGAGAAATACTGAAAAGATAAGAGTAAGGCACTAAGGTTGTGTGTGGGAGTGTAATACATCTCCAAAAAATAAATAAGTTCCGCAAACTACTTTTCCTAATCTATCTTTTTTCCAAAAAAAACTTTTTTAAAGTCCCAATTATCCGGTGATTTGTTGGATAATGGCCCTTTTCAAAAAATAACTTTTTTATAATGCTTTGTTTCAGTGTTTGTTGTTAGTTCATCACAATCCCAAAGTCTAATATAAGAAATAGAAAGTACATTGCATTAGTATTGCAGTGATGTATAATTCAGCAACAGTTTTGCTGTTTGGAGTTTGGTCAGCAAAATTAAAAATCAAAGGAAGTGCAATACATGATTCTGGCAGCAGACGTGAAGTGATGAGTTCACATATGCAGGAAATGCAGGCAGCATGATCAAGACAATTGACAAAACACCAAGCAGTATATCATCTTGAGGGTCAGCAGTTACCATCTGGTGCATCTACTATAAAACAAATGTGTAATGTAAGTATAAAACTCATGGTTATTGAAGTTTTTCCCAAATTTTAAAATATTCAAACTTAGTCAAGAAGAATATCAAATATTGAGCATACATCTCTGTCTTTTTACAATTTCTGTCTTTTTACAATTTTTTTAGCAGTTTAAACTATTGAGTTGCTGCTGCTATGAGATACTCAAAACAAGTGATAAACACGACAATTTATATTTGAATTCTGCAAAAGTGATGCAAATCAATTATAAATGTGAAATTATATTAACTTTTGCAAGCCTGATACAAGCATGTTCCTTGAATATCTGAAATCCAAAAGCAAGCAAACAACTAAAACATGACACATAAATTCAGTTCTTCCCTTTCACTAAAACAAGAAGGCTTGACATAACCAAAATTTCCTAAATGTTTTGTTACCCACAAAGGCATGTTCCTGCAGGTTATTTCAGCTTTGACAAAGCATATAAGCAACCATCATAGGTGGCTTCTCAGAATTCAGAACACAACAAAGAAGCACAAGAATAGTTAAATGATCACAATTCACAAGGGCACATTGCAATAACACTATTTAAACGACTCAGACATTTAAATATAAGAGTTTACAGGATCTGATAGCAGCAAAAGTTTGTGTGTTAAAGACCAGATTTAGAGCATTCTTGTCCTCTATTAACAATGCACAAAGTATTCCCACATGGCACTATGGCACTAAGTTTCCTAATTCGACAACTGCTTATAGAATAGTACACTTGTTCTGAGCCATCTTTCGAAATTCCTCGTTTTCACGTGTCGCCTTCTCCAGGTTCTCTTTGAGTTTGCGAATCTCCTCATCTGATCTCAACCTAGCTTCTGCCGCTGTCCTCTCTGCTTCTAGCCTTGCATTTTGTTCTTCCACAAGCTGTTTTTCCAGCCTCTCAATGGTACAACTTAGCTTTTCCTCCACCTAGGAATAATATGTAATTGAATTCAGGGTTTTCAATAATCATAAGTATGGGAATCAAGTCTTACAATTTCTAAATGAATAAAGACAAAATTCCAGCATGTAAAAAAGACCCGGAGAAAGAGCAAGCCATATAGATCCTACCATCCAGTACCAATTCAGTTCCCAAACTATTATTGATACATTGAAGAATAGGCAACAACTAGCTTCAAAATGTAACACATAAGTCTCTGGATAGAACTTGAGGTTCTAGGTATTTCCTTATAGGTTACAGTAAAAGCTTAATTAAAGTTTAGGAATGTGGGATTGACATAGATGAATTAAGTTTTGGACTAGAAATCTCTTACCATGTTGGTAATTTGAGCAAGTTGTTCATCCCGAGTTCTGTATATCTCCTCCTTTAACTCAGAAATCTGTTCCTCTGAGTATCCCTTAACATCAACATCCTTTTCTCTGTCATGCACCTCCTACAATGAGAGGATGAAAGATAGAAGTCAGAACCAAAACTCCACTCGGAAAGTAATAAAAAAAGTAAATAGCTAATAGCTACCTTAATGTGAGTGAGCATTTGGTTTGAGAATGGTTGTCCTTCGTTATTCATAATAACAGAGTCCACCACATCAAGCAGTTTTTCAAGCTGTTTTGCTTGTTGCCTTCGGTCCCTAGTCTGGTTATCAAAGAGCACAACTCTGTTTTTGCACAATTCGACCATTTTCTGTAAACAGAGGATACGTATGTAAATTATTTGCACAATACTCACATGACATAACCTATCACCATCCTCACTCACACTAAGTCCATATTGTACACAAGAATAAGCCACAACTGTCCTCACTTATATCATCAAATGTATTAAAAAATTTTAGAGTAAAATCGAAAAGAGATAAAATAGACCTGCAAATACTCTGGTGCATTACTTAGCATGTTCTTCAGTTTAGTTTCACCTACTAGATCACCGTAGGTGAAAACTATTATCATATGGTCAACAATCTTCTCCCCAAAAAACATCTTAATTGACTCAATTGTACTCCCATCTTCTCGAGAAAACCGAGATGTCGCAGAGAAAACCATAAGCATCGCATGTATCCCATCCTTAGCCATATTCATACACTTAACAATCTCTTTACCAGCATCCTCAGGTGTAATAGTCATGTCAAATAATCCTATCGAAGAAAATAGACATTAGCAATCTTCATCAAAGAAAAATGGCAAAAAATTAGAAACAGTGAGCCAGTAAAATGAGTGATCAACCAATATATTAAACGTGGGTAATTAGCCATAATAACAGCAAGCAGATGAAAGAACAGATGGCTATGCATATTTGAAGTACTAAAGATACACTAGGGATCTCTTCTTTGGCAGTAACATTGGGTTATGTGCGATAAAATGGCCTGATCTTTTTGAAGTGAAAATTTTATTGAAGAATATGCGTTGCCCTTTCAGCAGGAAAATAGATTCTCTTTCCTTTGAATAAATGTTTTTCTCCTTGATGAAGGTGAGTTATGTAATGAAAGGAAAGATGGGAAGAAAGAATACATTATGGACATCACAGGAAAAAATAATTGCAAAGCTTCATGATGATATCATCACTCACTCAAAGTTGTGCGGTCATTTGAGCGAGAAACACTCAATACTCTACACGAAAACAATACATCACATATTCAAAAGAAAAGACCGATCCAGAATAGTCCAGAATTATTCATGAATTATTTGGAGGGGATATTTCATATTTATATGGCCCCTGCTCACCAATAGTATAAAAAAATGAAAATCCCATATTAAGTATCATAACATCTAAATATCTAATGGTATAAAGAATGATCAATTAGTAATAACATTGAAGTGGAACATTCTTACCTGGCGTGTCAATAACATTAATAGTGCGGCCATCCTTTAGAGTGGTGCTTCCCATCTGACAAGTATTAGTCACACTAGTATGGGAGTACTCTGATACAAATGCTTCCCGTCCGAGGATACTGTTCCCAGTTGCACTCTTGCCATAACCAAGTTTTCCAACAAGAACAACAGTAACATCAGCACTGGGCAATACCCACTCGTCATCGTATTGGCTCCCACCCATCACAAAATGTAATGGAAAAGCTCACAGGACCTGTTCAGGAAATTAGGACATCAACAACTAAGTTTCAGTCTCAATTCATCTTGCATGAATGTTCTAAGGCCAATTTTATTAAATCAAAATAGCATTTGAACTAAAAATGTGAAAGTTCCACTCATCGTCAAATCTGGTAACAAAAAAACATTAGCATGGTTTAGGCCACATTAATGCCTGGTAGTTGTAATAAAGCTTTGTAAAAAAGATAAGTCACAGTTGAACTGAATGGTCATGAAGACAATTCATTGCTGATAAAGAATTGAGGAACGAGGGATCAACGGCAAAAAACTAAATTTAAAAGATCGTGCAACATAAAAATATAAGACAACAAATCTTGAGAACTTCCTAGATTATTTATATAGTTTCTTTCATCCTTTCCGTATTAAATCTTGGCAAAAGGTTACCAATTTAGCTCACTAAACAGCCGCAAAAGCTGCAACAATGAATCATACATATTGCAAGGATGGTCAGTCATAAATTATTACAGAAGTGC
Organism: Pharus latifolius; assembly: GCA_019359835.1. Lineage (NCBI taxonomy): Eukaryota > Viridiplantae > Streptophyta > Magnoliopsida > Poales > Poaceae > Pharus > Pharus latifolius. The sequence continues at coordinate 69,102,436 of CM033320.1, read as the reverse complement.
AAGAACAACAAATGATCAACAAATTGCAATAGTGGCATGTAGATTGTACAGTAAAGGAACTCTAGTACTCCACACCTAAGAACACCAGATTATAACCAATCAGAGAGAAAATTACACGAAGAGAGAAATCTCTAGATGCATCTCCAAGAACCCTAACCCTCTAAAATTCTTGCCCAGATTACAAGGAGAGACCAAGAAAACCACAAAACTTACAAAAAAAATATTTCAAGATCGAAGATTCCACCCTGGATCAAACAATTCAACGCCAATCCAAGCAAACTGTAACAGTTTTCACCAGATGAATTAGGTTGAAACTAGCAACAAGAAATTACACTAAACATGGCAGAAACTGAAAGAATTGCTCTTTGCGCCAACCAGATTCGGACCACAAATTTAGAGAAGAGAGGAGGGAAGGATGGGATTACTTGAGTGCGAAGTTGCGCAGAACTGAACCGGTAGAAGGAAGGAGAAGGGGCCTGTCTATTTTATTTGCTTCATTCAATTTGTCCCTCTCAATGGGATAAATTTATGTCTCATAAAAACATATAAACAATCAAACACACCTATAAATTCACAATAGATTAAGATAAGACTACGTATCGTATCGTCATATGTTTCTTACGATCGTATTCTATCAGAATTGAAGGGTTGTGACAGTTGTGGATATCAATTGTTGGGTTTGCCTCGAGATGTATGTCGAGTGAATTGCTGCGGCATTTTACTATTTGCAGGATACAATTTCCACCATTAATTTATTGCTCCCGGCGTTTTTTAACTTAATTATTTTAGTTCAATGCATATTTTTTTAAAAACAGTGTAACATCATAAATTTATTTTTTAATATTTGTAATTAATATGATAGATACATTATTTATATTTAAGTAATTAATAGTATAACAGAGTAATAATCATGAGAGTACTCTAAAAATATAGGAACATAAAATAACATTTGTTCAGGTACAATAAAAAGTAAACCGATAAATAAAGAAGAAGAGATGTGGTATTTATTTTGTTATTATTATTATATGATAAAATTAATAAAATCAGATATATCACATTCATATTGAAACTTTCGTATTGATGAGTATAAATGATAATAATATAAATCAATCATATGACTTTTAATCTCTATAATACATACAACTCTGATTCTACTTGTTTACTTTCTCTGAGTAAAACTGTCGTTAATTGACTAATGGATAGCATATTATTCTCGGTTGGATTGCTTTAGCTTCTCTATGATAGAAGTCTAATTCTAGTTTTTATGTGATAGAAGTGAGGACTTAAGTCGAGCAAGGTCTAAGAATGCGAAAGTGTGATTTTCAATCAAAATTTGCTGCTGCTTACACCGAGGTTCGACTTTACCTCCTTTGTTAGCAAAGGTCAGCATGATAAGAGTTGCAGTACATGATAATTCATCAGCAGGATAGCTCGTTCCCGACGCATACAATAGAACAAAAAATCAGTTGAAAAACACTTCAATTAGCATGATAATTGTGGACATATGGTTCGATGGCTTTCTTTGTGCCATTCCAACCAGTCAGCGCTTTTTTTTTTTCATAATTTGAGTTAGACAACCGAAACTAGCCTGGACCCAACCGGCCGAAGATTCATAAAATCAGTTCCCGAAAATAACCAGCCAAACCAGCAGAGAGCTGCCAATTCACAGGAAAAATCTAGGAACCACCTAGTTTCAGGCAAACCCGTAGTCTCCCCAAATCCAGCCTTTTGAACCCTGGTGCTAACCACTTGAGCTTATCACATGATTCACTAATAAACAGAAACTTACAACTATGAACCCATCAATGGTGTGTTGCTTAACCAGAAATCTCATACAAGAGCTCATGGAGATATCTGCCAACATGACAAAATAAATTTGTATTTTTGAATGTCAAACAAAGGTGCTCATTTTAGTCACATATAACTGAAATTAACCAACACAGCAGGGCTCACAAACTCTTGATTTTCTTGGATTTGTTTTTGTTAAGGTTCTTGTGAAGACAAGAGATCGAAGTTCTGGAAAAGAACCAAGAAAATGAACAAAGTCTTCCCATACTATTTAAATTTTGAACCTGACTTTGAAGTGGCACTCTACCATAATTTTACAGTCTAATATCCTAAGTTCTAACCATGAAATTCATCAAGAAGCTTATAACTCTGAGCAGAGATATAATGAAGGTCAGAATCAACCTAAAAAAGTTAAGCCACTTCAAGTGTAGAAGCAATTGAAAATTTTGAAAACCATCCGCACTCTGGTATATGTCGCCTTTCATAACCTTGTTTTGCTGTACTAATTCATCGTGTTGAACCTTGCTGGAATTTCTTTACTCTTGATGAGCTCATTGTGGCTGGATATCTTCGCCACTTGGCCCGGCAAAGTAGATCATTGCAAAGAGGAGCAATCACAAAGATAAGAATGTACAATGAATTCATGCTGACCAATGAGTTGAGGAAGCCCATCAAGGAAGAGCCACTCACTTTCTTCTTTATTGTTTGCCTGCTCAGTATCACTCAGGGAAGTGGCTTATTTGGGATCCTTGGTCACTTCTTGAGGATCTTTGAACTCTCAACCTTCATCAAGAAGCATTTCAATCAATCACACGGTGCAACTAATCAGCTATGCAAGAACAGCAACTTAAAGTTCAAGCAATAAATATGAAGAGGTTTCACAAAGCAGCACTAAGAACAAAAACACGAAGATAGTATGAATTTAACCTAAAGCAAACACAGGCCCATGAGAAATGCACAATATTTTCACAGCCATAGAAATACAGTTTACATTTGGTCATTGCAAAAGTATGTATTTGAATCAGAAAGAATCTTTCACTTACCACTTCATACTCCTCATTTCTATCCGAGACTATCATCTTTGGCGGCTGTGAGCCCTTGGAGACGTCAAACGTCTCAGTGAATCCCACCACTGCTTGACCTCAAGTTCCTTCCTTTCTCTGAATTCAGGTGGCGGCACAAGGATCTTGACATTTCTTGAATCACTACTCAACAACCTCTAAGAGATCTCTTTTCCTTGCATCACTATGATCTACTTTTTTTTTAAGAACCACTATGATCTACTTGAATTCCATCTTATTTCCCTAACCTCTTCCCATCCAAATCCTTAACCAATCACCTCAAAGATCCCAAAGTTGAAATCCCCCCAACACCACACCTAGCAAATAACAAAACACGAACTCAAAAGCAGAGATCCGAACTGAATCCTACTCTAATGGAGCTGCATTAAAATAGAAAATCATTGCACACTATGTAACAACTAATATGAGGCAACCATCTATTCCCTTTCTGCAAATACAGATATTCAACACCTAAGGAAAAAAAACCATATTTTGGGATTAAAACATAATTGTGCTGGTAATTAAGGTGAAATAAAACACTCAATGCACAACAAAGTTGTTACATAAATGTAATAGTACTGGATCTATTGAAGTCTTATTTTCTCCAAGGTAAAACACAAGTCAAATCTGAAGTACATTCCACAGGATCAGATTTTGATATAGTTTGATTTGAGTTCTCAATGCTACACATCAGTTTGTTCACAAATCACCATGGCCTGTATGCTTGTATTTTCTACATGCCGACTTTGATATCAGTATTGCATGCTCCAGAAAAACAATGCATGCTCAATCTTCTTATCTGATTGTAGTCCTCTTTGCACATTGGTGACTGTACAAAGAATGCTTTCTGACCACCTTACCACTTGGTGACTGCTTATGAACAAAATTTCATAAAATTCAATAACATTAACTGACAAATGGGTACCCCCTGAATTCACCCCTGCTTGATGGCCCGCTTGTATGCATAGCAATGCTCACATGTTGCCCTCTTCAATATCTGAACTAACCAACATTTCACTAAAATGAATTGATGATGCTGCACTTCTGAAATAAATTAATCAGAATAGCAGATTACATAAGAGGAGTCAATATATGCTGGACCCTCACTTTTGGTGTTGAGTTCATCATGGAAGTAATCAAGTCATGTTTGTGATTGTATTTCTCGGATGTTGTAGTGGAGAACTTCAAGAAGCATCATGGTCTGCTAATTATAATATGAGAACAAAGACAAGCAACCCTCCTATGCAAAAGCACATTTCATTAAAAGCAACATTTATCTAGTGATGATAAGCACTAGATTGTTCCATGAATAAAGTAAGTTTGCATACCTTAAATTAAGGCTTACGATCCTGCCAAATTCTGATATAAACAGTTAATTGCAAGAAACTGAAGGATGTCTATAATTTTTCTTCCTTCTAAGCCTCTAATGTTGATCTCTAGTATACAAGGAACATCAAGCAGGAACCACTCAATGCTTCCTCCTGCCAAATCAAGATCTAAAGCCACCATACGAGATAGCACAACAACACTTCTAAGCAAATGTGTAGACCCTAAAATAAATAGAAAAAATATTAAGAACCAAAATTACTATAAGAGTAACTTGTTCCCAGTTCCTTGATAAAACTGCCCCAAGTGCTGATATTAAATCTTTGGTATTGAAATACAAAATTGCCCAAATCAATAACAAAAAGTGGCATGATATCCCTCAATGGAAAGAATAAAAACCGAAATTATAAATGAGATATACTGAAAAGGGGGCATAAGGAGATGCAATATGGACCTTACATCTATGCCGAGAAGATGAAGAGGTCCCATCATTCTGCCAGTATGGTAATAGGTGTTTGAGAGATGAGATCCTACACCTTCCACCACTAATTTTGGTTCAAGGTGGCCTAGCGGTGGTGTGGCCTAGCAGGATAAAGGGGGCTGTGAAGGTGGAAGGGGAAACCTATGATTGCAGTTGCAAGAGCGGGGCAGGATTCGGATGGTATTGGACAAAGGTGCGGCAGCGTTTGGTGGTGCCCAGGACGCGATTTGAGCAGGTGATTGTGATCGCAAGCGGCATTTTGTGATGAGTGCTGAGGGTTGAGCGCACTTGGTAAGTTGGTATATTGGTGGGGGAAACCAGACAGAGGTATCGAATGGCTACAGTTTCAATAAAGATATATCAAACAATCGATCAATTTGTTGGTTGTGTGGCTCGACCATTGCAAGTCAAAGATAGAATAAAGAAGGATTGTTTAGTGCCTTAAAATTGTAAATTCAGCAAGCTCCCCATACATCGAAAATTACAGACTACAGGAACCCCAAAACTTTTAGTAAGATTCAACAGCCAGTCCAGAAAAATTCAACATGTAATAATGTAATTCAAAATGAGAACTGAAACTGAAACCTCGTAAGGTTCTCAAGAATCATCTTCCCGTTCCCGAACTTCTGAAATGTCGAGGGTCTGCAGCCGCTCTTCCTCTGGAACCAAACACCAGTTCGGGGACTGCACTGCCCTGAGCCACTTGAAGTCATCCACATTGGCCCAGTTGCCGGTCTCTTTCTCGAGCCCAGAATCCACTAAATCCTCTTCAATCCCTCCATAGTTCAAAACATGCGGTGCAAACCGCACACCGCTGCTATCCTCAATGATCGGTCTGCTCCTCACCCTCAGGTAAAAATCCGTGGCTTTCGCCTCGTGAATTCTTATCTGGTGCGCCGCCATTACGAATGTACAGCCCTCGACATCTTCTATGAGCACTGAACCATAAACAGCGCCGACAAACACACGGCAATCTCTTAGCTTATGAACATACAGTGCCCGGCAGTTGCCTTTGAGGTAAACCTCGCAAGAAACCAAATCCACAAGAGTGAAATCCCCATCCTTCTCGCCAGAAACCCTTAGATCCTTCACCAAGGTGGCGCCTTTCTTCTCCCGGAATCCAAATCCGGGGAAGACTGCGGCGAGATTTGGTTTTGGTTGCTCTGGAGGCGGTGGGGTGGAATCTTGCGGGGGGTTCTTGGAGGCTTTGGCCTTGTTCTTGAAGGAGAAGGACTTCTTGGGCAGGATATCGGAGGCGGCGAGCCTGTGGGCCGCGCGGAGGTCGGAGACGGCGTCGAGGGCAGAGCGGAGCTCGTAGGGGGGCAGGAAGTGGGAGCTCTCCGCGACGAGGCGGTCGAGGGCGTCGATGGTGGCGGCGGCGGCAGCGAGGTAGGAGCCAGCGTCGGTGGAGGGGGAGGAGCGGCAGGAGGAGAGGGAGGTCTCGGCGGCGAGCTTGGCGTCGGAGAAGCGGGAGAGGAAAGCGGCGACGGAAGAGTCGGGGAAGGAGGTGCTGCTGCTGCCGCCGCGCTTGGAGAGGCGCTCGAGCATGGCCAGGTGCTTGCGGTGGGCGGCGGCGGAGGCTTTGGTTGGGTCGTGCTCCGGCTCCATTCCGGTGGTGTCTGATGGCATTGTGGACCGTGGCCGAAGTTGAGGAATGATTAGCGCAAATGTGGACCTCCTTAGCGGGCTTTCTGAAAAAAAAGGGACTTGGGTTGTGATGTTAAGTTTTTTTTTTCTTTTTTTTCTTTTAAGGAAAGGTGTGGTCTCAAGACTCTTCATTTTACTTATAAAAAGAATATTTTGTGTCACATCTGTAAAAATTCATTTAGAGAGTCAAGTAAGAGTTAAATATTATTTGACTCTAGTTTAACTCTAAATTATATGATAACTAAATATTAAAATTTACCAGAAAATTTTATATCGCTGATAAGTGTCCATAACAAAAAATTCTAAATAACTCTTTTTTAATGGCACAAAAAAAATTACCCTGAAAAGTAGATCACAGCAACAATAGTCTCACTTATCATTCTCTCTGTGTGGGCCAATGAGGAGAATTAAATATTTATTTGATTTTTAAAGAATTTCAATGGTTATTTAAATCATGTGTCACTTACAAATGGGATCAAACATCATTGGACTCACTCGTCAGCGACTCTCATGTTCAACATCATACGCATGTGTGAACAAACCGAGACTGACGCACTCACATGGTTTATGTGTTAGTGGGCCCATGCACCTTGCTCGCATAAGACGCAAATAGATCTAACATATAACTGACATGTGAGGATGTTAATTGTGGAACCTAACTATTAGTGATCGTTGTTAATGTCTTGATCGGTGCCACACTTACTGACAACACGTACTTACACCAACTATGGGCTTCAAGTCTCTAGTTTTGTTTCACGCGGGCACCAAACACACATTTTTTTTACGTGCGAGCCCTTTCCGTCTTTGGTCCTATATGTAAATATGGGTTTTATGTGAGTAATGTTATGATTGCAAAATTTAAATGGGGCCTGCAAAACCACATCGTGCCGCACCGATTTCTTCTCCAATGGTGACGCCCGCCTCGCCACGCGCCTGCAGCTCACTCGCCATCGCCACAATCATTGCGGACGTCCCATCGCACCAAGGACGTGTCGAGTAAGCTCCACCACTATTGATGTGCGCTGCCCCTCACGTCTCCATTGGAGACCACCTTAACCGAACCAATTGTATCAAACCTATAAAACTGTACTTATCTTGAAATTTATATGTACGACTTTGTATATTTTATCTATTCTAAATATTCATACACATCATATTTTAATGGAATCACTCTTTTCTGACACCAAATTGATGGTAAGTATCAACAAGATGACAATGATATTGCAGACTGTAAGTGGTAGTAGTAAGTGATAGGATGATATGAGGGGGCAACCAAGGCGGAATGGGAGCAGTGATTAGGAGGAAGTAAATCGACAAGTGGTGCGAGGGATGGCAATTTTTTTTAGATTTTTTGTTTACCTGGAATTTTTTGAATAGTAAGTGGGTATGAGAGAAATTTGTCTTTGCAACTATAATTGTGATTTTGATTCACTTCTCGATTTGTGTACCAATAATTTTCTATCGCACCCTAATCAAATAGCCCAAACTCATAATTGGCTTCTTTCTATCTTGTTCATATGCAACCATCTTCTCACTGCCTAAATCTAAGTTTTAATTTCTAATCAAACATTTCAAATAAAAAGAAAGACATGTGTTTTTCATTCTCTAATCAGTCAACCAATATGAATCGCCCTCTACAATCTCCATGCATGCCTTTGCCTCTTTTATCACTAGTTCTATTAAAAATAAAATTGTAGTAGAAATAAAGAACTCCCTTAATTCATAAAAGAATATTTTTGATTGTTTGTGGTCTCAAATGTGCAACTTCAACAATTAATTTTTAATTATATATTAATTAAAAATTATAAAATATGATATTATGAAAATAATTTTGGCGACAAATCTGCCAATATTAGTTTTATGTGATTGATCTTGATACTTTTACTTAGATATTAGGTCATCTCTAAAGAGAGAGATACACGAAAGGCAAACGAAATACATTAATTGTTAAAATACAGCTAATTGCATTACAAAACATAGAAAATTGAACCTTTCAATCAGTTGATTTGATCAAGCAAAGGGGTCTTGAGCACAGAGTTCAATAATCTTTTAAGAGTTAGAGAACCATATCAAAATTATATTGCAATGAAAAGAATGAGGCTCCAAAATATGGAGACATTAACTTTTGCTAAAGGAAGTACATCAAACTGAATATGATGTCAAAATTTATTAAAAACTCAGAAATACAATTGCAAGGATGCAATATTGAAGCATCAAGTGTTACACATAATTATCTCAATATGTTACAGGATGGTTATGTAGGTGTACTTGCAGAGATTCCACCAAACTGGCTCTGATGCTTCTGCTTCTCAACATGCTATCTATTGAAACTTCACTTATATCTAAAAGGAAAAGGACTCATCTCATAATCTGATATTGTTGTTCCATCAAAGAACAAGGATCACAGGATTCACCAACAAAGATAGGTGCCAAATTCAAATAGAGTGTTATCAATAGAGCTAATGTTATATTTCATTCCCTTACCTCATCCTGTGCAATTTAAGTGTGAGTGCCAAGTACACTGTAGTCAGCTACAATGCCCTAGAACAACTAATTAATTTCATTTTATTGGCTATTTATGACCTTTCCTCTGCTGCAAGCTAAGGCAAGGAGAAGGAAAAGTAAAAGAAACGTAAAGAAAATAGCAATTATCATCGAAACTCGAGTGGCGTCATAATCTTTTTAGCATTCTTGTTGCACAATGCTTCACTTTCTTCACCTTAAATATATACTTAAGTATATGTAATAAACATGTGATTTCACAGTTGAATCTCCAGATTTGGACCAAGGCAACAAGATAGAACAATCCATCAATCTAATAAATCAGCAAAAGAAAAAAAAAATTGCAACGACATAGCAGGCAACTGTTGTGGTTGATTTATTGGGTCTCAACTATAAATACTTATCTGAAGAAATGGAACATAAAAAGTTACTTGTTTAGGTGAGAGGGAGTGATATGCAAGCCCCCTGATCAGGCAACAGTCAGCCGTTAAATGATGAAATACTGTTAGCAAAATATAGCACAAAAACTGGAGATCAATACCGTCGAGTTAAGAACGGCTTTTGGCACTTTTATATATTGACAATGTCGCATTGAATTTCAGCGACATCATTCCATGCCTTATTCTACACCCAAATGAACCAAAGAATATGGAAGAAATTATTAGTAAGTTAAAGAAAAACTATATAACCCCCCAAAAAATAGATTAACAGTAGAAAGGACTCACCTTTTTGCCCTGAACAATGCCTGCACACATCTACCTGTGGTTCATCCACCCGATCAACCTCCATATAATTGATACACTCACTTGTTGGCACGGTGATTCATTCTTGCCTCTCTACAGAACATGTAAAGTAACAAGATACTGATACCTCAGATTATGATCAAGCTCATTTTACTGCAAAATTCATAAAGAATGAAATTTTGGAAATCATAACCTCAGAAAATGCCAAATTCAAAGCCTATCAGCTACAAAGATGATAGAACTGTCAGTGTTCCCAACCAAATTCCAAACGAGGTCCTAAAAAATTCAATTATTAAAATTTTGTATAAAATTAACACACTGATACAGAAATTGGATCAACGATGCGATAACTTCCATTGAATGTTTAGATGAGATGAGATGAATTTGAGTTGCATAAGGTAACCGTCAACGATATCTTGTGAAACAACTGTGCACTTGGTGGAGCAATTATATCACTTTATTTGTAAAAGTGTTCAAACTTGACTCCTTCCAAGAAAGAAGAACATGTAACAGAAATTTTATCACCTTGAATCACGGTTGCTCTGAAATTCCACCTACATCCTTGGCACTGCAAGCATTCAATAAACCAAAAGAAGACAGTTCGATTTCCAAGACAATAATATTAAAAAATAGATTAAAAAAGAAAGCAATGCCTAAAATTGAGTGTAAGAAATGATTTTTGGGAGCATTTCTCACAATTACTTGGACACAAGTTTGAAGATACTGACGATGTCGTAGAAACCATCATAATACTATTGGTGAAAGAGTCTTGGGAGCATTTTTCGCATGCAAAGGTGTGGCTGCATTCTTAATCAAACGACCTAAATAATATTATTTGTTTCTAAACATTTTTGAATGTAGATTATTCTCCATCTCAACTGGACTGATGCTCACATTGTGTGCACTTGTGTTTTCATGGAAAGTGGAAACAAATTGCAGCAACTTATCCATGGCTAGTATGTGCGAACGGGATAAATAAATTACTCGATGCTCATCGTAACTTACTAACTAACCAATGAAATTATCTATAAACTTGGTATGGCAAAAGAAAATTGGAAACTAACAATGTTTAGTCGAACAATTACAAGATATTAGTTTCCTATGCTGTTCGAGTTTTGAAGCCTCTGCGTTGTCGACCACATATTGCTCACGTAGTCGGCACCCGTGACGATGCATTCATACTTTGAGACGCTGTCACTGTGTTGCTCCAATGCCATCTCTGGCTTGCCCCTCGTTGCTAATCAGTAAAACTTTAAAATAATATATGTACACATGAAGCTAACAATGTTAAAACAAAAACTGGGAGTAGTTTTTCACTAATTTTTTTGAAAAATACATATGAGTGTGAACAGCTGGTGTTCTCTAAAATAGTCCCATCAGATTCTAAATCTAGGAGCGTGTCTTTGCAATTTTGACAAACACATTACATATCATCAATATCTCATCTTTATTCCATTTCAATTCAATTTTGACAAACACATTGTGCAAAGTTGGTGATTGACACCACTTCTATTATTACTTCTATAGATATCGTTTCTTAACATCACCCCTACAAATACTGCATCAGTATTGGAACTGTTCCATAGAGACAGATCCTTGTCGGAGGAGACATGAGAAAGAGAGACATTAACGTGATTAGTGATGGTGAGAAGCCATGGTGAACAGATGAGGGAGTTCATTAGATCAACATTATCTAATCCTCAGGAACTCATATTTTTTAATCCAACTTGTATTATAGGATAAGTTGTTTCTTAGGATCATAAAAGTTTTGTATGTACAAAACTTGGGATAAAGCAAAGATTACAATTCCTACTTCATTTTTATAGTGTGTAAATTCAAAAAATATTTCTTCTAAAAATCAAGTTCTTGTGGAGAGAGAGTGTCATAACATTCACATAGTCTTCATCTCCAATAGTTAAAAAAATCTCTTAAACCTCTTTTACTTTCTCTTTCTTTGAGAGTCCTCCCTCACTTTTATATGCGTGTATATACAACTAATAGATAGATCTTACCACTATTGGCCCTATAAGTATCGAAATCTTCTTTAGTCCGCGCAATGATTAAGCGTCAAACCCCCATAAAACACATAAGGTGTGTTTGGTTGTTTGCATGAGAATAGGTTGGCCCGTATCAGTGGGACAGGTTGAATGAAACAGACTGTGAGATGCAATAGAGATATTGTTTGGTTGGCCGAATTTCTAAATCCTGGATGAGTGTTGAATTTGTTTGGTTGACTGTATTAGAGGTTCAGACGGAGGCGTCGACGAGGCTCGGGCTTGAGCTGAGGCTGTGAGGGATGTGCGTATCCGCAGACCTGGTTGTGGGAAACGTTCGGATTACGCGTATCCACGGACCAGGCTATAGGGGAGTTTTGCACCACGCGGGTTAGGCTGGAGGGATCAATACAGGCAACCAAAATTACATATGTGAGTCAAGCTAAGTCCTCATGCAGGCAATCAAACAGCCCCATAATGACACACTTGAGGCCCATAAATCACCTGACTCTGCACCGCCTCACATCGACAGTTAATATAGTCACTATGGACTTAACATGAGAGACATGTGTCTTACTATTTGTGTCAATAATATCAGGTGCTTGTTGACATGCTCCTGATTTGGCTTTTTGCATAAACTAATCTCATTTTTCACACTACTATAAAAATGAGTTGGTTTATTAGAGATGTCTTCCATCATTGATGAATTTTGTGTTCAATATTCTAAAATAGCATTATTTTTAGAGATGGAGAGAGAAGAGACAAGCAGAGGTTAGGGCATTAATTTGGGAAAAGAAAAAAAAAACTTGCGTTTCCGCCAACGCTTTCCAAATTGGCGTAAAATAATTTCCGAGCGCTCCCTCCTCCTTCGGCTCTTCCCCACAAAAACCAACTCGAAAACAAGAGCGCCAAAGTCCCCCCGCGCCGTGCGACCAACGCGAGGTTTCTGCCTCCGCTGCCTCTCGCCGCCGCGCCCCTCCCCGGCTTCTCCGGCGATCCCCTCCGCTGGGATCCGCGCCTCGGCAGCTCCTCGACAACCCCCGCCTCGCCGCCTCTCGTGCCGTGTCGGCGGACTTCTCGGTGAGATCCACAAACCCTAGCTTTTCTCCCGGTTTAGTCAAGTTTGGCGCGACTCCGAGCTGGTTTGGTCGTGGTTTGCTTGGTTCGCTTAAGAATGGCGTGGGTGGTGGTGGACTGGTGGTGCCATGGTGAGGTGCGAGTTGGGGGTGGGTCGGGGTTTGGAGGTGGGCTGGGTCTTGAAAAGGCGGCGCCTTTGGGTTTTCTTGGGGTGGGGAATGAGAGAGTTTCGGGAGTTGGGAGGCATGTGGGGGTTTTGTGCTTGGATTTTGGAGTGATGTAATTGTAATTGATGCGAGTGTGATGAGTTGAGGGCCAAGAACGTGTTGCATTGCGAATTTTAGAGCAAGTTCATGTTTGGGGGAAGTGCAAAGTGCTATTGGTGTTCATGTGAATTCGGAAATTCTTGGCTGTTGGATTTGTATGTGTTGCTGCGAGTGTCATGCTTTGAGTTCAGGATTTTGCTGCCTGGTTTTTGTGAAGTACAAAAGGGAGTAGTTGTCTATTGTTATAGATTATATTGGTTGGTCTATTAGATTGTGACTTTCTGCTTAATACAAGAACAGTATGATAAACAGCGTGTGATTTGCTGGCAGTGTGTTAAAACTTGTCATTTTAAATATTCTTTTGCTGTTTGATTCATAATGACTCATTGATATCCCAGCATTTGTGCTCAGTTGTCATTACTAGTATTATATGATTTCCTGTTAATCATGTCTTGTCTGAAGTGGCCCTTTGTCCATGTGACTGGATGAGTTTTATATGAGTTAAAAGTTATCATTTTAAATATTCATTTGCTGTTGAATTTGTAATGTGAGATACTCATTGGTATCCCAGCATTGTTGTGCAATTGTTGTTACTAGTATTATAGATTTTCCAGTTAATCATGTCTTGTCTGAAGTGGCCCTTTGTCTCTGTGACTGGATGAGTTTTATGTGAGTTAAATAAATCCTGCCTTTTTTTTGTGCATGTATGTGTATGTTGGATCACAGTACAATGCCTCTCATCAAGAGGAAACCTTTCCCCCTACTGGAGCCCCCAAAAGACTTGGATCCAAAGGAGAAGGTTTTCCAAATTCGGTTTACGAAGGAAGTATTCAGAGATTATGTGTATCCTCTTTTCATGATACTTTTGTGGTCTAACTGATTATTATTGTTGAGAAGCATCCTTGCACTCACATGCAACAATTTGTAGCTTTCACATTTGTTATTGGCTATGTTGTAGTAATTTTTACTCAAATGTTTGTGTCCTTGACAAGTGATTAGAGAATATACAAAAAGGCTGAATCTTTATCGTCAAAGAATTTGGTCGTGTAAGGTGTCTGGAAAGTCTAATTTGACTTTTGAAGAAGCTTTGGTCTCTGAGCATCTTGCTGCAGAGAAGGCCCTAAAATTGCCAACCGAGCTGATGGCTCCTGTTCTTCGGATGATTCAATACAGTAAGATATATTCTCTGGACTGTTGTCATGTTTACTGAGTCTTGATAATATAGTATGGCATATCTTATTGTATCGGCAATAAATTTAGTTATTGATGATGCATTGTTGCTGTTTTTGCTAAAAGATCCATCATTTTTCATTATTGTGTTTTCTCCTTTGTCTTGCCCTAGATAAAGCTACAATGAGCTACGAGTGTTTGAAATATTTAATATTTATGATGCAAAATATGCTTGCTAAAGCAATTTGTGGTGCCATGAATATTTTGCATATTATTGCTTTTAGTGTATGAACATGTCTCTCTTTTTTTAACATATCTTCGCTTTTTCATTGGTCACCTGAAGACTTTTTGAATAAATTTAATGATAGGTTCCCTGAGGGTGTGGCATTGGACAAGTTCTATTTGAGAACTGGAAAACTGTTGTCAAGCTAAAACAAACCATAAAATTGAGATCTACAAATGTGATAACTTTGTCCATGCTCTATGCAATTGCAATGTGGAAGTGTGTCAAAAATTTGTGTGTGTGTGAACTAGTGTGTGTTCTATTCTATGAGCATGATATATTCGGGGTTCATTTTTAAACATATGTGCTCATGGAAATGGAACTTCCATACCTTTTATTTCAGGCACTCTTAGCTTACATGAGCTAGTCAACAACATATACACCAGCCTGCAGGAAGATCTGTTTGAAGGATTAGAATTGCATGCTAAAAAAGATGGTTCTGAGGCTGCTTGCAAGATTTTGAAGATTCTAGATTCTGATAGCACCAAAATGTATGAAGTGGGTTGGATTAATCGGGACAAGAATGTGATCAGCACATCAGTAGTCAAAGCTGTGGATGTAATTCGCAAGAAGGCCCCTGTTAGTAGGAATATGCTGAAAATTTTTATTAGGGAATCAGCATCACAAAATTTCCCATGGGTTATACGTGAACATCTTGCAAAGAAATATGGCATATCCACTGAGCCCCCTAAAGACATACTGGTAACTATCTCTCTTCATTTCTTTTGTTCACTCATGCATGTTGCCATCCTAAAGATAGCATGATTCCCAGAATGGTGAAGGTTTGCAAAAGAAGGGGAGGAAAAGACTTGAGAATGGATCCACAGAGGATGCCAGGAAAAAGTTGAAGAAAGGTGATCTAGCTGAATCCGAATTAGTTTTGCAATGGTTTTGGCAATAGTAGCTTGAACTCTTGTCATTCTTCCAAACTACTTATTGTTGGTTTTTCATATTATTTCCAGGTGAGGAACAGGTAGAGGTGCCAATTAAATACCCGATTGAGGATCTTTTGGTAAAGCCTTCTGCAGATGATCCTGTTTTCTCAAAGAGACCTCCACTGGCTACAGATTTTAGAGTGCCTATACGTTCTATTGGGGATCTCCTAATGGTTTGGGACTTCTGCTTGTCTTTTGGGAGGGTTTTGAACTTGTCGCCCTTTTTGCTAGCAGATTTGGAGAATGCAATTTGCCACAAAGAAAGCAATATTGTTCTTCTTGTGGAAATACATGCAGCAATATTCCATTTGCTTATTAAGGACAAAGGTGAATATTTCACCATGCTACAGAACAAGAAACGGAAACTAAAGGTGATTGCACCTCTCTCCCCCTCTGTGTTTGTGTGTGTGCGCTGTGCACGCGCGCATGTAAAGGGTTGTGGTGCAACAACAGTGAATGTATTCCTTTATTTATTTATATGCATCTTTTTGCAGGTAAGTTTAGTGACCTGGGCTGAATATCTATGTGATTTCTTGGAAATGGGAAACAAGGAAGAATTCTCCAGTAACATAGTGACAGTAAGAAGGGGTTATTATGGTCTTATTGACACTGATACAAAGCTTAAGATTCTCCGGGAACTTGTGGAAGAAGCCATTACAACTTCTGCCATAAGAGAAAAATTAAATGAACGCATGGACCAGCAACAAGCACTTGCAGCAACAAAGAGAGAGAATGCCAGGATGGAAAAGGATAAGCAAAACTTAAATGTGGAAGATACCATAAAAAATGAAATGAATCAGACAGATGTTGTGCAAGATGGCAATGGGAATGCTAAGGAACAGGGTAGGGCAAAAGAAGGAATGAATAAGAGCAATATTTCTCGAAGCAGGACAGAAGGCGGCAAATTTCACCTGGTGAGCGCTTATGTTGTATTTCTGTCAGAACTTGCATTTGCATGTGTACCTTTGTTGCGTGTACTTACATGTTCTTTTGCAATTATCTATGGCTGGTATTTAGTCTAGCTAGCTAATATAGGTCAATATTCTTTGTAGGTTCGGCACCTTGAAAGGGAGATTGAGAAACTATCTATCCGTACTAATCCTCTTGGAAAAGACAGGCACTACAATAGGTATTGGTTTTTCAGGCGTGAAGGAAGGCTTTTTGTTGAAAGCGCAGATTCCAAAGAGTGGGGGGGTTACTACAGCACTAAGGAAGAGGTCATTGCTATGCAATAACCTATAAGATTTCTATGTTCATTTTCTGTTCGCAAAATTTATAAGCTTATTTTGGAATTACAGCTTGATGCGCTCATCAGCTCATTAAATGTAAAGGGTATAAGGGAAAGAGCGCTCAAACGGCAGCTGGACAAGTTCTATAATAAGATGAGGTACAGAAATCTGGATGAAGGCACTCTTTTTTGTTGCTAACTGTTGGGATTCTTCTTTTGTTATCATTTTGATGACTATGGAATAACTGGCAATATGCAGTATAATTCATCACGTTTATTGTTTAGGAACTCTTCTGAATTCTGATGTCCATCTGTTCTTTATAAAACAATCTATTGCTTTTCCTTTGTGACCTTAAATTAGCAGGCATCTGATCATGACATCATTGCAGTATGGTTTGTTGATCCTGTTACTTAGTATACTAGCAACTTCCAGTTCTATTTCGTATATTATATGTATTTGCGAGCAGAGATGTTCCATTGACTGATCATGTAGTTTGCATCTCTTGATCATGCAACTTTTGTTTGTTTGATTTGTATACCCGTGGGTGTCTCATCCATAATTACAGTGCATACTGCAGAGTAGCAATAGGGTCATATGTAAGTATGCTGTCTTATTTCAATTCTACACATTTTACAATCTGGAGTGCCTTCCATTTTAGCCTTGAACTGGACCTCCGGATAACTTGCTGTAGACTTGAAATATAAGGACTCAACTATTTGTTTTTTATATTGTATTTTTCATGCCGGAAGTATGGTGAATGTTGCAGCTTTGCTATTCCATCTATTAACTAATGCTTTGCCTGTTTTCTACAGTAATGCCCTGGAAAGAAGAGCAAAAGATGTCACACAGAATATACTACTTGAAGAGGCTGTACTGCGTCGTTCGACACGTGTCCGAGCTCAACCAAAGGACAACCCTTCTATGGCATTCCTCAAGTATGCCAACAAATGGAAGGAGAACTGACCTACAAGACAATAGGATTTGTCACGGAATGGGAGAACTAAGTTCTGAGCTCGGTGCGACGATATAGCTTTGTAAGACTGTCATCCATATGATCTGCCACATTCGATGGCTGTTTGTTGAACCCGCATTACTAGGTAGCAAAACTCATGCATATATCACCTCCAGATGGCCCATTTTGGGATCTTGATGCGCAAACTGAAGGACTTGAGCCTTTCCCTGAACTGAGGGAGCCCTCTAAGCCATTTTTTGAAGTGTAAATGAAGTTTAACTTATCTGGCATGTAGACGTGATACCAGCTTCAAGGGAAGTGAAACCCATGTACTTCTAACTTTGTTGTTCATAGGATCTATCTATCGTTGGATCATCTTGTTTCTTGCTGTAATAGCTCTTGGACAAGATCAACTTTTAATGTCATAATTCTCTTTGGCAATTGCAGTATTTCTATGGTGGGTTTGTTTTTCTATTCCCATCTTGCTGTGTTGCTTTAGTACTCCAAGTAGCACTAGCTACTTGCAGGACTTTGTGGCATCGCTTTTCTCCTTTCGGAGTTTGTGATTCTGTAGTACTCTTTGTTCATAAAAATGCTATGTTTTTGATTGAAATTTTAATGTTATGAAAGTATATTTGATGGCGAATCTAGTCATGTCATCTTTGTAAGACTAATCTAAATATTTTTGCTGGATTCTTGTATATGAGGTATAATTGAGTATTGTTAAATCATGATTATTATAATTTTTTAAATAAGGTCTCATTTAAGGGTCCTCACATGCTTGCACCTTATTATCGGGAAATGTCATATGTCATATGTCATATGGCATATATTGAAGTTTTAAAAAAAAGGTAATTGGTTTACATGGTGCTAGTGCAAAAGTCTGGTTTGTTGTGGTATTCTGACAGGCAAGCCTGGCCGCAAGGCTCAGACCATTGTGTACTACTGGAAGAATGAAACGTTTCTCCAAATATTTGAAGCAAAAACAAGCACAACGTGGACCAACGCCTGCCCACGACCACGTATGTACGAGACCAAATTCACCATGGAATCCATCCACAGCACACTAACTTTACTTGGTACAGAAACGTATACCATATTTAAAAAAAAAAATCATAGATTTAAATCTCGATTTTTAAAATTTTTTTTGTGTGTAGTTAGTTAAGATATTAGTATGTTGTGTGTGTGAGATAGAATTAAAAGTGGATGAAATATATACTGTTAATACGATAGATATTAT
This sequence comes from Pharus latifolius, assembly GCA_019359835.1. Classification (NCBI taxonomy): domain Eukaryota; kingdom Viridiplantae; phylum Streptophyta; class Magnoliopsida; order Poales; family Poaceae; genus Pharus; species Pharus latifolius. The sequence goes on along the minus strand of CM033320.1, from coordinate 69,083,742 downwards.
CATTTATAATATAGATTTTTTTTTTTAAAAAATCTTTTCCTTCATCCCTTCCAACCCCGATATATACACATATATGATACTACTACACAGCAAAATTAAAATAAAGCAATTGGCAGAGTGGAAGTGAACACAACGAAGCCTCTTTTCTGGTCTTGTTGAGAGAGAGATAGAGAGATGATGGTTTGCAGTGCTCAGTCCATGCTTTCTGCAGGCAGCAGCGCGTTTCTGAGGAGGCAGCAGCAGCAGCAGCAGCAGGGTGTGGTTGGTTTCTTGCAATGCTTCTTCATCGCCAGAGGAGTCCGACTGTAATGTGGAGTGTGCTCCTGAGAAGGTCTCTTCTTCCTCATCTCGCTGCATGTTTGACTAAAATTCAACTTCTCTAAATACACTAGTTTCTTGATGCTTTAATTTATGAGATCGATGAGCCCCTTTCACTGATTTCTACTTATTGGAGATTTTAATTAAAAAATTTATGAAATAAATCATAAAATAAGTTGAATGTTCGATACTAACTTCAGCTTATAATTCCGTACGTAGTTGAAGCTCAACTAAACACCACCTAGTCTTTTTTAAGCTGCCCCTACACTTCTTGTCTGCGCTCTAGCCAATACAAATGTCTCAAAGCACCAGCCATCAAACTAGTCCAAGGTTAATACAATACTCTTGTGTCACTCCTACTCACTTATTTTCACAGAACGAAACCTGGATCGTATTTGTTCATCTGAAAAATAAGCCTAAAGTGCAGTTTACTTACACACACACATGATTTTGCTCAAACCAAGGATGTGCAAAAAGCAAAATGTCCCCACAAGAAGCACAAATGGAAGTTAGTTACACACACACACACACACACTTGCCGGTTTAGTAAAGTAATGTGTCGTTGCAGGTCGGGAACCTAAGCATGGAGTGGTTTAGCTGGAGAGAGGACCAAGGTTGTGGGCACTTTCCCTCCCAAGAAGAGAGGATGGACTGGCTATGTTGAGGACACTGCAGGCCAGACCAACATTTACTCTGTCGAGGTAATTAATTGCACTCAATAAAATACCATAATCTTTCTATAAAAAGTATTTCTTGCCATCTAATGTTAGTTCCTAGTCCCATTTGAGAAATGCTTCACGTACTAACAATTTCTTATATAATTTTACAAAACTAAATGGATGGTGCATGTCAGAGGTAGGTGGGTGCAAATCAAAAATAAGTATGAATATGAGGAGTAATTTAGGGTGTGGATCACGTCTTTGTAAGGATTTGGCAAGACGTTTCTTGTATAATAATAAGTTTTTTGTGAAAACATGCATAAGCATTCGCCAAGAAATGTTTCTTGCCAGTCGCTGGTACTTCCTAATACCATTTGAGCAATGCTCAGTGTACTAACAATTTCTTACTAAATCTTTATAAAATCTAAATAGAGGCTACATATTAGAGATTAACGGGTGTAGATCAAGGATAGGTTTGGACGCGACAAATAATTTGTTGTCGATCAGTTTTAGTAAGAAGTTATTAGTATATAAAGTTTTTCAGAATATGATTAGCATGTGTTCTTGATTCTTGAAACCTCTTTTCGTCATGTCATGTCCGGCACAATGCAATTCAATCTTTTCAGATTCCAGAACTGACGAATATGTATTGCATTTGCACGCACAGCCGACGGTGTACGTGGCAGAGAGCGCCGTCAGCTCAGGCGCCGCGGGCACGTCGGCCGAGGGGTCCCAGACACGGTGACCCTCAAGGCGGGTCTGGCTCTCCTCTCCATCGCCGCGGCGTCGTCGATCCTCGTTCACGTGAACACGAACCAGCCCGCGGTGCAGGTGCCGGCCAACTACGCCGGCCCGCCCCTCAGCTACTATGTCAACAATTTCAGGCCGGCGGTGCAGACCGTCCAGGCGTCTGCCGCCCCGGTGCTCCAGTCCAGCCCCTCCGTCGAGGCCTCCGCCGTTGAGCCGTCTAGCTCCCCGACAGTGGGGGCGTCCGCGGTATCGCTGGACGCACAGCAGTTGCTGTCCTGAGGCTCAGGTTGCCCTTAAGGAGCAAGTAGACCTGGCTGCTTCAGCTGCTGCTGCTCATACTGCAGTCTGAAGTTGGAGATGGAGTCAGAGAGCAGCAGTAAAAAGTATAGTTAGTCCTATACAAAGCAAGGTTTAGGAAATATTTTGTACCTAGAAGCTAGTACTATTGTAATGCACCAATGAGGCACATAGGTACATCTCATTAGGCCCTTGAACAAATAAACGTATCAAAGAAGCTTTCACACAAATCACATCATTTAAACTGGTATTAAGATTCGTGTATACACAATGGATACAATATGCATATGAACACAACACCACGCACGAACATCACTGTAATACTACTCGCATTTTTCGGTTTGTACACAAGGACCTCACCATTATTTACATACCATCCATCTCCCTGATGCTTTCGCATCGACAAACCCCGGCTAAATCCTGGAGCAAGATTCAAGAACAGCCATAGATTGCTGTACAATGCTTGCCTTGGTGGGCATATGAATTTCACTACACCATATTCACAATAGCAGAAAACTATTCACATCAAGTGTTGGTACCAAGGGCCGTGAATCTGCTCTGATAATATTGCTGCCTTGATTAACACTTCGGCTGCCTTCACTATACGGTCAGTGAGTTTTGTTGCTCCAATGCGCCTCAGGGCTGCATCAGCCAGCTTCCGACCCGTTACCCCACTGCCGCCCAGCATGATTGCACGGAATGCACAGTAAACTGATCGTGATACCTTTTTTAATATGGTGTCACCAGTCTGTAGGCTTTTGAGGAACACACTGGTTATTATCTGCTTCCTGGCTTCAATTGTTTCGTCTGATGAAGAGCTGGATGAGGTTGATGAATGCATCATCACCTCAATGATCTCGTTAGAGCCCACATCAGGAAAGTTGTCCAGTAGCTTCGTGAGTGTCTCAAACAGCTCCGAGACCACATTTTCAAGTTCTGGAGGAGTAATCTTTGAGTTCTCACTCACCAAAACTTGATGCAAGACAAGCATGCTGCAAGAAGCCAAGAAAATCATATTTGCTTTGCTTATTGTATTCTGGAGAATTAATTGTTATTACATTTCATAATAATGAAAGATGCAAGATCGAATAACGTATCACCTTGTTGAAATCACAATCACTTGTTGAAATTGACTCTGCAAAGACCGCAATCTCAACCAATTGAGCTTCAAGGTCTCAGGCACCGATTGCATTTGCAAACCCTCCATGCTGCTGATAAGTTGTAACAATCCAATCCGTATCAGCCTGTCAAGCTTTTCCCCCTTGCAAGCTGGTAGACCCATATTATCTGCTTCACATTGTGCAGAGTGAGCATTGAGTTCAAGTAAATGGCAACTCGTGTCTCAGAAACAAATACCAGCTGTAGACACCGTAGATAGCTGCCCCCCTGGAACTCCGTGGCCAGCTCGGAGGGTGGTAACAAGTGGCTGAGCCTGCCATGAAGAATTTTGGGAGTGTTACTAAGAGCACCAGATAAAAATGATGGAAGTAAAAGGAAGTTATGCAAGTGTTGCTAAAGCTCTCCCTCCCCACTTGTGCCTGTATATGCATATATGTAGGGCTGCTGGTAATCTTTTCTCACTAACTCTAATGGAGATAATTAAGTTACTTCTGAAAGCAAGCAACTAACATGATCTATTGCTGGCAAAATTGAGAAAGAATGGACATATTCGTTCCATTCTTCTTCCACAGTGTTTCTTGATGATGAAATCCACTGGACAGTTGAAGGAAGAGAAACTGATGCATTGGAAGGGGGTCCATAGCGATCAGTGAATGCCTTCTGCAAGTAGTCCACTCCACCAGAGCCCTTTATAATTGGTTCCATCAGCTGGATACGTGCTTTACTGACTTCCATTTTCAATACCTATTTATTACAAGCAATGTTAGAATTTCACCATATAGACTATGCAGATTAATTCCATAACTAGCTTAACACATTGCACGGAACAAACCTTTATTTCTTCCATAGTGAAGCGCAAGCCCTTGATGACAGCATTAATAAATGAGTTAAAACCTCTGTTATTAGATTCAGACTGCTCAACCAATTCGTTTAATAATTTGTCATGACTCTTCTTCAGCTTGTCTTCCTTTGCAGGAGAAGATAGTTTTCGCAGCATACCCAGGGAGTACTGCAAAATCTGACCCATATATTGCGTGTCCTGGGAGCCCGACTCAAGCAACTTTCCCCATAAAAGAACAAGATTATGTTAAAGAAATTTTTTGTATTCAACATAAAGAAAACCATTACTCAAGTAAATCTCCCCATAAAAAGAACAAAATAATGTCAAAGAAAGAAATTTATGGATTCAACTTAAAAAAAAAAAAACAGCCTGATAACACCATTCAATACTCTTACCTGAGACAAGATTTCAAGGTCAATTTTGTTGAGTATTTCTTCCTTCCACCCTTCAGGAGCCAATCCATGCAATGCGTCCCTGACTTCCTTCACCAGGCTGACCAATTGACTGTAGTCTGGTTTGTCCTCTCTCATTGAATCCGCAACCACATCCCAGAAAGCCTTCTCCATTGTTTTTCTGACTTTTGCCTTATAGAATGAAAATGTCAGTAGATGAGATAATTACACACATAATGAGAGATGTCTCACATGGAGAATCTATCTACACCCTAAATCATGAAATTCACATTCACCTGCTAAAAGCTTCTCAAAGTTGTGATACAAAGATTCTGCTGTAGTAAACATATACTAGTATATGTGTAATGCTATTCCTAGTTCTAAATAATTTACTCTGCTAAAATGTGAAGGGTGCTAACCTTGAAATCCCCCTCAACAGCACCAATACTATCAGGGTTATCAGCAAAAGAACGACGGATATCATGAAGCATCTCATTGACCATTTGCTCATTCTCTGTCGGCATTTTTTCTGGCACTGTGCTACTTGATGGAACACTTGTGGACTTGCCTCTTGTGCTACTTTCAGATGGTGAAAAGGAAGCCCCAGATAAAGATTGGACAACACGACTTGGCCTTTCAACATTTGTGTTGGAATTCTCTTTAATTTCAGAAAGAGGAGACTCTCCAGGCCTTGTGCTCAAAGGAGATGATGCACTTGCAATGGTTGTTGCCAGGGGATTCCCATTCTCCTTTGCTTCAAAGAACTTTGACCGTGCATTTGACAGCGCAGATTCCATCCGCTCAATACCAGCATCGCCACTAAGGTGCTGAACTTTCTCCATTAGAAGCTTCTGGTCTTCGGTAACCTGTGATGATGATTAGAAACTTATTTCAGCAGATGATCACTGTTTCAACTTGTCAACAAAAGCACATCAAAAATGACCATGCATGAACTAAAGATGCAAATACTCTATGCATATCAAGAAGCAAGGGTACACTCTGCATCTCTCCTTAGCCTTCACTATATATCAACTGAATAAAATAAGCTGAGTTCCAAAATAGGACCACTTCCTAAAATTGAGGAATCATATGCACCAAAAGAATGATCTAGACAACAATAGCAAGGGCACAGTGGAAAACAGACCCAGAAAGGAGGCATTGGGTGTGTAAAATCATACCTGTTTCTGAATGGCCTTCATATCAGGACTAAGGGTATCTGACTGGCCTTCAGCAGTTAGCTTGCATGTTTGCATCATTGACAGTTCAAGCTTGCATGCAGCTCTAACAAGATCTTCTTCGAGTGTCTTCGCATCTTTTACTTTCCACACCACAAAGTGGTATAGATAAGCACACCATGCTTTGTCAAAAGCGGCCAACTGAGATCTGAACTTCTTCTGACCAGCAACAATGGACAATGACTCCTGACAATTAGACAATCCAGGAGAGACATCTAGAGATGACTGCTTCAGTGTGCATGCACTATCTGGTCCATCAAGTATTGTCTTAACCAACAGCTCAAACTCCTTCACAAACTTTGTTGCCGATTCCACAAGTAGTTTCTCCCGCTCACCTTGTCCACTGAACACTGTACTTGGATGGGCTACTATCATGTGAGCACAAAGCACCACCCTATGTGAATATCTGGATATTTTGCTTGCTTCGAAACTTCGGGCTACCTTTTTTGATGCTACTTTGGTTCTTCCCAGTGTTTCCGCTCTCATAGGAGCAGCCCTTCTCTTTTGGGATCCCAGGTGCTTAAGCAGATGGTCAATATTTTCTACGACTGATGAACTTGATGAGTGAGAAAGAAGAAAACGATTCTCCAACCTGTCAAGCAACGCCTTTGTGGTCTGAAGAACTGTCGGAGATTCAATGCAGAAAGCTAATTTTTCAAATGGCATGGACTCAATAGATTTCTGATTAATTTCCAACACGTCATAAGCCCTAGTCAACACCACTGTTGTCTTCCTAGATCTTACAAATCTTCTCCAGCATCTGAAGTAACACAAAATGAAAATCTCAACAAATCCTAAATATGAATGTGCAAGAAAAACAATTATTGGAAGTTGATCTATGAGAATAAACCTTGCGAGCTTTCTTGAAAGAAAATCTCCATGTTTTATCAAATTCATATGTACAGCGCTGTGAGGACTGCCACGCTGTCTCAAATACTCGGCTCTCTGTTGCTTTGCCTGTTTTGGAAGTGATGGTTTATGATGAATGCAGTGGAGAACAAAGGCTAAAACAATTATGTCAACTCTGGCATGAGAATGCATACCCTCTGAAGTTTGTCTTCCAAGTTTTCTTTCAATTTCCACCTCTCAATCTCTCTCTGACTGCACACAGTTTTAGCAACATATTGGACCTGCATGAGCCTAGCATGAGCCCTCCTTTTCTCAGCTTCCAACATCCCCAGTCGTTTCTTCTCAGCTGCAGTGCGCTTCTGCAAGATTGCAGAGCGCACACACTCCTTGTACCTGTTCTCCCATGCCACTCTCTGCACCAGGGACCTCTCTATTCTCTCTTTCAATGCGGTTTGCCTCTGCAAACGAGCATGTAAGAGTTGCATACGGTTCTCCTCTGCCTGCCGGACACGAGATTCGACTCTCGTGCCAAGTTCTTCCCTTTCCCTCTCAAGCCTCATCTCCACATCATTCTTAGCAGCTTGTCGGAGCTCGTCTAACTTGGCCAACCGACTTTGTGCCTTCGCCAAGAGACTCAACCTGCAAAATTATGAATATTTCTCATTACTCCCTTATTCTTGAGTAGAATCAAACAATAAACTCTACTAGATCCCACTTTAGAGTACCTTTTCTGCTTGGCAGCCACAAGCTTCGCTTCAAGGCGCTGTCCAAGATCCTCTTCTTGAGACAACCATGATGGGCTCCTGAGCTTGCGTCTTGCTTTGCAGGACAATGCTTGCTGGAATTGCTGCCAAATAATGGTGTACATATATCAATAGTGATCAAATTTCACAAACAATTCTTAAATTTAACTTTGCAATTTACTGTATTCAATTTTCCAAATGACATGGAACTCTCAAATTTAATCAAGAACCAAGAAAAGCGTGAACTCTCTGAGGCACAGAATTTGACTAGCACATGAAAAATGGCAAAATCAAGATTGCCATCATCAAAAGAGCCGAGACTCCAATTTTTGCACAGTTCAGAGAAACTTCAAGTGGCTTGCAGCTTCCAAATTCGATAAGAAAAGCATCAACTTTCTTACCGGTACAAAATTCACAGCAGCGCAAGTGGCAGTCAAGTTACTTGCTAATGCTAAGCCCATAGGCTTGATGGACAAGCACTCCTACTACATGACCTGACTTTTTTTACAACAGAAATAAAATGAAATCGAAAGTGTTATAAGCTTCCTGATTTGAAATGATTTGCAGCTGCCATATTTTATTTTGTCAGATAGAAACAAGAGCAATTTTTTTACGAGATGCAGATAACACTTAAGCTATTACTAGTCACAGATATGATCACACAAGCAAGAACTTAATTTGGTTACACTTAAGCTATACTAGTCACAGAAATGATCACACAAGCAAGAACTTAATTTGGTTAAAGATTTTAATTTGAGACGCTTCAGCTGAAAACTAAAAGCTCTAAAGCCTAAGAATGAAGCATAGCAGCAACCTTATAGCAAATCACACAATGCTGCTAACTCACAATACACCTGAAAAAATGTTTTGCTACACGACGCGAAAGTGCGGAAATACCAACATAGCAGAAATTGAAAGCACTCCTAAATTCAAATCAAACTCATAACTAAAAATCACTCGTACAAATTCGAACAAATTGCTTCAAGTCGATACAGCTGCCAACACACTCCAAAAGACCGCAGAAGACAAACCAAAAAATCCAAGGAAAAAAAACGAGTTTAACGCTACAATCCCGAACTCCCCAATCCACCAACGAACCGCGAAAGAAAAGATTAGAGCAAGCACACTGAAACAACCGACCAAATTAGAACACAAAGTCAAAACCACAACTAATTTCTAAATCCAACTCCAACTCGCAATCACCATCTAGCTAAAATTCCTCCCAAAAGGAGTGACTACAAGTGCACACAACTCCCAAATCACCCATAAATTGATAAAACCATCCAAAAAAACCCAATTTTTTTTGTAAAAAAATTCGAGTTCACTTCCACAACTCCGCAACTCCCAATCCACCAAATCAGCCCACACACCTGCCTGCGGAGATGGGCGTCGCGGAGCTTGGCCTCGATCTCCTCGACGGTCGCCGGCGGGGCGCCCCTCACCTGGAGGAGCCTCCTCCTGATTCGCGGAGGCACCCTCGCCGCCGGCGACCCCTCCTCCGCCGGTATCTGCATAACCACAGCCTCCGGCACCCCCATCCCCGCCGATCGCGCCGCAATCCCAGCCAAATTACGCGAAATCTCCCGAAAAGCGCTTCAGATTTCGCCAAAAAAGCAGACAGCTTTGGACCAAACTGACGAACTCTCTTCTTATTAGTAATTGCTTCGCTAATGTGGCGCCCGCGTGTCAGCGAGAGAAATAGGGTGTAAAACTTTTGACGGTGTTGGGTCCGCGGCGGCGCGCCGGCAGGCACCCTTCATTATCCCGCTCCGTTTGATTTGATTTTGTGAGCTGAAAAAGACACGAGAATCTTCGGATTCGGGCCGAGCTTGGAATAACTCGTCTGATCTGATGTTGTAAATATGGTATATTTGGTTATATTCGTGTTAGTTTGGATATGTTTACATTGTTTTGTTTGGCTTAGAATCTTATAAATATGATATATTTGGTTATTATCATGTCAGTTCGGTCTTGTTTGAGTTGATTATGTTTGAATTTCAGTTCGACTTTTCTATTTTTTAAATATTTGATCAGTCAGTCAGGATAGATTCAAACCCATCCCTAAATCTTGAGATAGTGCTAGACTTGTTTTGATTGGGTCTTATGATCTTTGGATCTTCTATTTGGTATTGAGTAGGTTTATTGGGTTGGACCTCGGTTGAAATGAGCTAAATTTGTTTGATCGGACTTGATTTTAATGAGCTAAATTTGTTTGATCGGACTTGAATAGGCTAATAAGGCGAGATCAGTTAAATTTGTTTAGTTTAGACTAAAATGAGTTATTATAATATGTTATTTTTCATGTGTTTAAAGCAAATATATTGTAGTAGACTTTAATTTTGTGGAATCAATATATCTTAGAACACATCAAGTTCTTAGATTCAAAAAGTTTTTGATACTCTAGAAGTGAGAAGTGAAATATTTGTTCATACAGATATAACAAATTAATATAATTTATTAATGAGTATAATAGTTGATGCCATACTTTTTTATAAGGTCAATCATAACATTAAACTTGAAATGTATTCTAGACGTTTACTGACTCAAATGATAAAACTTAATGGCTACGATTTTTTTTAAAAAAATCTAGAATCAAGTGTCTAGTTAAATAATGTCTAACTGGTCCATCCACTTTGATGATGTATAGTTAATGCGAGAGCTGTTTGGTTGGAGGGATATGATGTGGGAATACAAATTAGGTGTGGGGTTAAGATAAAAATTAGAATGTGGATGAGAATTTGAGATTCCCAATTCTCCATATCTATTACTTAAGAGATTTTAATATTTGATGGATCAAACTAAGAATATGATTTCTTGTTTAAACTCTTATTTACGTCTCATCACTTTACAAACATTGGAGTTAGATCTTAAATTAAATTCCCATTTTTTTTTTCGAGATAACAATTCTCATCTTAAAATTTTCCCTTCCACTCGTACTATGAACCAAAAGGCGCATGAAGGAAGGAGAAAATGGTGAATGCTTGCAACTTTGATAATTATGGGTTACCAACCGAAGTTGCTTGTAATTGAACTTTCTTAGTGAAAGTAACTCGTGAACAAACATTAAGAATCTAGACGATGACAATCATATTTTTGATTTAGTAGACATAACATATGCGATAAACTCAACAAAATATTTATGGCACAACTCTAACTATGATTATCTAGGGAAAACCGACCCAATTCAGGGTCAATGCCTATTGAGACGGGTTAAATTTTGATTTTAAGATTTGAAGATTAAACCAGATCAAATTCAATCTAATTTTGAGTCGCACAATCTTGTTAAGTGCGAATATACCAATATGACCCAACCTAGTGCCAATAGAGTCAAACTTGATCAAAACTCACTCTATCCCAATAGACCTCAGATTTTTACTAACTCAAATCAAGTCTAATTTGGCCTATATTTTACACAAATCAAATTATGAATCAAATTACAATCTAAACATCTGTAGAACATCTAAGCTACTATGACAAATTATGGGGTGCACCAAACAATCCATGAAATGAACTAAAGAGAATAGGAAAGGTGAAAATGTCCAAATGGTAGAGAAAGCATCGGAGTGCGCCAAAGCAGGGGAAAAGAGCCAATTAGCACGAACAAAAGTACAACATGCATCTTATCTTGTAAGGTGCTGATGGAAAGAGATTAAATAATATAATTTTAAAAAAATAATTACAGAAATAACATGTATTATAAAATTATTGTAGAAATACCAATCAGTCATCAGTATGTATGATGACAATGTTTTTAAATCTTTCCAATCGCTATTACGTCTAATGACTTCAATTTGGCTACTTTTCGTCGCCACTATGTATGATGACAGTGAATTTTCAACGCAAAAAAAATATTGATTTGCTATGCTTGTGTAATTAAATACAATTTAAATTGTTAAAACAATTTATTTGCTAAGTAAGTTCCCTTAGGTAGAAAAGTTGGGCAACATTTGTAATACAACAGGATTTGGATGAAATCTTAAAGAAGTCAAATTCTGTTTTTCGACCAGATTTGACAATTAGGATAGGTTTTTCGGAACGGAGTAAATTTTATGAAAAAGTTGGAAAGATGAAAAGGTTGAAAAATTGAAAAGATGAAAAGCAGAAAAGTTGAAAAGCAAAAGGCGGGAAAAGATTAACAGGTTGAAAAAATGAAACATTTTGGAAGTTTCAGGTTTTTTTGGTATGGGGAAAACTATTGACCCATATCAGAGGCTTGAAACGTGCTCGAATGGCCTCTTTCGCGTTTTGGCCTCTTTGTTTTTTGAAACCCAATTATCCATATGTCGAGACATAACAAAGCATCAAAACCACGCAAAAAAAAATGTTGAGAGAGGTAAACTAGGTGATGAAGTTGCATGCAAAAACTTTCTTTAGATGATCAACCGATGCAGAGATATGAAAATGACAAATCAGCAAGAAACCACATAAATTCTAAAATTTTGGAGGTTATTTTCATTTTGTCAAACAGTCAAAACTGCATCAAATCAACTCGGAATGCCGCAAAAATTTGCAGGCATGACGTTTGGGTCAATTGGAATATTTTGCAAAAAGAATTGTTCATAAAGGGCTTGCGAATCAAAAGTTACGATGAACTGTATCCTATGTCAAGGTGGAAACTCGGTTCCAACGAAAATTTGTAAATCGGGCCAAATTTTGGTTTTCATTAGGATTTTGGGCATGGATTGTTTCGTATGAGTTGCAAGTACTCATTTAGATCTAGATATAGGAAAAATGCAAACTGAAATAGCTCGAACGGCCTCTTGCGCGTTTCGACCTCTTTGTTTGCCAAAACCCATTTACCCATATATCGGGGCACGAAAAGTCATCCAAACCACACCAAAAAATTTCCAAAAAAATATGCTGAGAGAGGAACACTAGAGGATGTAGTTGCTTGAAGAAAATTTTCTCGGATGACCAACCGATGTGGAGATACAAAAATGACAAGTCAACGAAAAACAACGGAAAGTTTGAATTTTTGGAGTTGAGATTCATTCCTTAAAAAGGTAGATATATGCTCAAACGAAGTCAGAATACCGTGAAATTTGGCAAGTAGGATGTTTGGGTGAGTACAAACCTTTTGCAAAAAGAACCACTAGAAAGGGCCGTCCAAACAAAAGTTATGATGAAACGTTGCCTTTGTCAAGCAAGATGATCAATTTAGGCGAATTTTTGCAAAAACAGATCCAAATTCGGTTCTCATTTAGTTTCCCAACATGCCTTGGGCTAAATGAGTTGCAAGAGCTTGTTCTAGCCAAGATGTGCCAAGAATTTGACCTCAAATAGCTCAAATGCAAAATTTGAATCACTTGGAAAGGATTTTTCTAATCGAAAAGGATATCATAACATACATAAAGGTACATATATTACAAAAGATGATTCCTGATTCGTACAAAAGGTAAGACAACAAAAAAAATGTGAGGACCAATTCTTACAACTCAACCTAACAGCGGCTTCTCTTCGAGCCAGGAGATTGCGGTGGATGTTGACAAGGGCCAAATGGAGACCACCAAGTAGATGGGGCAGTAGGTCGATCGCTGGGAGCATGCAGTAGTGGGACCTGTCTCTGATGTCTGTCACATGACTAAGGTGGAGTGTAGCTTCTAGGCCCCTAAAGAGTGTTTTGGTAATTAATGACAATTACAAATGTTGAACTAACGTTATCTGTTAAGTTATGTCAAGAACAAACTCAAAAGACAAGATAATGACAGGCAAAGAAAGAGCTATATGATGAAGAAAGGACATTGAGCAAAGAGGCAAAGGTACGAAATAGGGTTCTTTTTCCTTTTACCGGTCTAAGGTGATTAGAGAAGAATTTTGACCAGATTATAGGATAGTCGCCGTATTATTAAGAGGAGCATGTGGTGTATCACTAAATAGTTCATCTATGTGCCACAAGTCATAAAAACAACTTGCATTGCATACTAGAAGATCATATCCTTTGAAAATGCAGTTTTCCATTCAATTCATCCAAACTCAGTCATATTTGGTCTGACCGATTGTTAGCCGGTCTGACCGCATAAACGGTCTGACCGAATGTTGTTTCGGACTGACCGACGGTTATGTCAAAGTGTGTTTTCTTTCTTAAAGAGGTCGGTCTGTCCGTAGTTAAACCCTAAGTCAAACTCCTGGAACTACATGATCTCATTTTCTGGAACTTAATGTGTTAAGACGGTCTGACCGATTGTTGGTCCGGTCTGACCGCTAAAACGGTCTGACCGAGTTTTTGTACTACGGTTTGATCGTGTGGCCGGTCTGTCCGAAGTTCTCGGCCTGACAGTAAATCGTGTCCAGAAACCATGTCGTCTCTGGAAGGTTTCACGGTCTGACTGCCATTGGCTCCGGTCTGACCGTGAGAGTGCCCGACAAGGGCAGGTGAGCATTTATTGCACCTGTTTAATGCCGTTGCAATTGCGGCGGTCTGACCGGGCTTATACCTGCGGTCTGACCGTCAAGTAATCTTTTTCTCCCAACGGCTTGTAACGGCTATATTTATTGTGGGGGGTATATATACTCCTATGTATTGTCCTGTTCATAACTTTTGGTTTATTTGTGAACATTGCCATCATCTTTGAGAGCTAAAACAAGTTTCATACACTCTAGGGTTCAATTTCTTGAATTTGAGAGAGCGTGCATTTGAGATCTTCTAGTGCATTGCATTTAGATCATTAAATCAACCTTGTGGCACTAGAAGAGCGTTAAGTGATCATCACCGGCTTGTTACTCTTGGAGTTTGCCGGCTCCTAGACGGCTAGGAGGAAGGTTTTGGAGAGCTCTTCAAGGAAGATTGTGAAAAAGCCTCAAAACATCTTGTGAAAGGGTCAAGCACGCCTTGACGGAGCGGTAAAGTGCATCAATAGTGGAATCAAGGTTTGGATAACTCATCACACTAATCCGGCTCGAGATCTAGGTCACTTCTTGAGAGGAAGTCGACTAGATAGAGGAGCGGTTAGAAATTTGAGTTTGCCTCAACGTGGATTAGGGGTAATCGGCATATCACCGAGACCACGGGATATATCCTTGAGTTACATTGATTGTTGTTCATCTTGGTTTTAGCTATTTGCTCTCAATTGTTGTTAATTGCTTGATTAGTTGTTAAATTGTCAAAATCGCCTATTCACCCCCCTCTAGTCGATATCCTAGATCCCCTTCAAGTGGTATCAGAGTAAGGACTCCATATTTAGAGGATTTAACCATCCCGGAGTAGGATAACGATGGCTAGTGAGGGTCGAATTAATATTGGCAAACCACCACTGTTTGATGGATCAAACTAAACCTATTGAAAAATTAGGATGATGGTCTATCTTAAAGCCATGTGTGGAAAAATTTGGAAAGTGGTGGATGAGGGTTTCACAATTCTAGATGATGATGACATGACTAACTTAGATAGAGAAAATGCCTTAACTAATGCTCAAGCCATGAATGTTCTTTATAGTGCTCTAAATCTAGGTGAATTTAATAGAATTTGTAAACTTGAAACGGCTCATGACATTTGGAGAAATCTTATGGGTATTCATGAAGGAACTTCAATGGTCAAGGATGCTAAATTATTTATCCATAAGGGTCAATTTGAAAAGTTTGCTATGTTGCCCAATGAAGATGTCTCGGAGATGTTCAATCGATTAAATAACATAGTAAATGAGCTAAAAGGGCTTGGTATGGATGTCACAAATGTGGAATTTTTTCATAAATTTCTTAGAGTTTTACCTTCAAAATATGACATTATTGTGACCTTACTTGTGTGATCAAATTTGAAGAGTGTGACTCCTTTGGAGGTCTTGAGTGAAATTCTCACTCATGACATATTTAAGAAATTCCAAGAAGAGGTGTAAGATGAGGCTTCCGACTCCAAGAAGAAGAACATAGCACTCAAAGTTCAAGCCTCCAAAAGGGAAGATAATGAAGAAGAAAGCGATGAGAGAGACATCGATGAGGAAATGGCTCTCTTTATGAGAAGATTCAAGCGGTTCACGAAAAAGAGATATCAAGGAAAGTCCTTCAAGAAAGGACAATCATCCAAAAGGAACCCATTTGAAGAAAGAAGATGTTTTGATTGCGGTGAAAAGGGCCATATCTCCGCACAATGCAAAAACAAGGAAGAAGAAAAATCGGTGAAAAAGAAGAAGTACGAAAAGGAAGGAGAAAGCAAGAAGAAGGTTTTCAAGACATATTACAAGAAAAAGAAGGACGGACAAGCTTGCTTCATTGAATGGGATTCGGATGCTTCAAGTTTCGATTCCGAAGATGAAGATGAAGTATCACCTAAAGGACTCGCCGGAGTAGCTATCAAGGAAGCTCCATCTCTATTCTCCACTCCTCATTGCCTCATGGCTAAAGGAGAATCTAAGGTATCATGTGACGAAGATGAATACTCTTATGATGACCTAGTTGAGACGATCACCGGTTTTAATGACTATATGAGTAAAGAAAAAGAAAAATTCAAGGAATTGAAGAAGAGATACAAAACTCTTCAAAATTCCTATGAGGAGCTAAAAACATCTCATGAGAGTCTAAAAGAAACTCATGAGATGCTTAAGGAAGCTCATGACTCACTAATTACTCATAAAGCCAACAAAACGGGTAATGACATAGGCATCACTTGCAATATCTTAAATAACTTACCTATGATATCCGCTTCTAGCATATCTACATTTTGTGAAGATTTAATTGAATTACCGTCTAGACCTAAAGTTGATGACCATGTGCTTAGTCTTGAAAACAATGAACTTAAGGACAAAATTGAAAAACTAACAAATGATCTAGCTAAATGCTATGTCGGAGAATCAAAATTAAGACATCTTCTAGATAGTCAAAGGTTCTCCTTAAGAAAAGAAGGACTAGATTACATTCCTAAAAAGGGGAAACATGCATTTCTCCCATCTAAAACCTTATTTGTAAAAGAAAAGAGATATTGCAACAAATGTAAAAGTTTAGGTCATATTGAGAAAAATTGCCATGTTAGCAAAAGTAACTCATCTCTTATATTCAACTCTTGCTATGTTTTAAAGAAAATGAACAACAGCGATGTTAAAGCCAAATTTATTAGAACCCCTATAATTGGTGCCAAAAAGAAAGCCATTTGGGTCCCAAAATCCTTGGTAACTAACCTCCAAGGACTCAAAAAGATTTGGGTACCTAAAAAGACCTAACCTTGTTTTGTAGGTAAATTACAAGGCCGGAGGACAACATTGGGTGCTCGATAGTGAATGCACTCAACATATGACCGGTAATCACAATATGTTCTCCTCTCTAAATAACGAAGGTGCGGAATATGACAAGATCACATTTGGAGACAATAGCAAAGGAAAGGTAAAAGGTTTAGGTAAAATTGCCATCTCAAACGACCTCTCCATCTCTAATGTATTGCTTGTCGAATCTCTTAACTTCAATCTCTTATCTGTAGCTCAACTTTGTGATCTTGGATTTATATGTGCTTTTTATCCAAAAGAAGTGATTATCACTAGTATTGATGATAATAGGTTGATCTTCAAAGGTTTTAGACATGGCAACCTCTATTTAGTTGATTTCAATTCAAATGATGCAAATCTCGGTACATGCTTGTTCACTAAATCATCTAAAGGTTGGCTATGGCATAGAAGGCTTGGACATGTTGGAATGAAACAACTAAATAGATTAGTTAAACATGATTTAGTTGTTGGATTAAAAGATGTAAAGTTTGAAAAAGATAAATTATATAGTGCTTGCCAAGCCGGAAAACAAGTTGCAAATTCACATCCAACCAAAAGCACAATGTCAACTTCTAATCCACTTGAGTTATTGCATATGGATTTATTTTGGCCCAACCACTTTTGTTAGCATTGGTGGAAATAGTTATTGTCTTGTCATTATAGATGATTTTTCGAGATATACGTGGATATTCTTTTTACATGATAAGTCAATTGTATTTAACACTTTCAAAAGTTTTGCTCAAAGGGCCGAAAATGAATTTAGTTTCAAGATAAAAAAAAGTGAGAAGTGACAATGGCTCCGAATTCAAGAATACCAAGGTTGAAAACTGGTGTGATGATAAGGGCATCAAACATGAGTTTTCGGCCAAGTATACACCGGAGCAAAATGGAGTAGTCGAACGAAAGAACCGGACATTGATAGATATGGCAAGATCCATGCTTTCGGAGTACAATGTTTTGGACACCTTTTGGGCCGAAGCAATCAACACTGCATGCCATGCATCGAATCGACTGTATTGTCATCGGCTACTAAAGAAAACTCCTTACAAGCTTCTCATCGGAAGGAAACCAAACATTTCCTACTTCCGAGTGTTTGGATGTAAGTGCTATATCTTGCGAAAAGGTACACGCTTATCTAAATTTCAAAGTAATTGTGACGTAGGATTTTTATTAGGATACTCATCAAATAGCAAAGCATATCGTGTCTACAACCAAAACTCCGGTTTGGTTGAAGAGACGCATGACGTAGAATTTGATGAGACTAACGGCTCTCAAGAGGAGCAAGACAGTTTGGATAATGTAGGTAATGAAGGGTTAAGGGTGGCGATGAAGAACATGACCATTGGGGATATCAAGCCGAAAGAAGATAGTGATCAAGATGAATATCCATCCACTCAAGCTATCCCCTCTTCGTCAACACCTCAACATGAAGAACAAATAGTTAAAGTGGTTAATGTGGAAGATTCGCCTCAACAACAACCGGAAGTAACGTCTACCTCTACTTCACAAAACCCGGTTGATCATCGAAGAATTCATCACTCAATTCTAAGGATCACCCCGTCGATCAAATTGTTGGTGATTTGCGTAAGGGTGTTCAAACTCGTTCTCGTCTTGCTTCATTTTGTGAAAATTTCTCCTTTGTTTCCTCTTTTGAGTTCACACATGTAGATGAAGCTTTAAAAGATCCGGATTGGGTGAATGCTATGCATGAAGAATTAAACAACTTCACCTGCAACAATGTTTGGGAATTGGTCGAAGAACCAAATCCGGATGAACACAATGTCATTGGAACTAAATGAATTTTTAAGAACAAACAAGATGCAAACGGAGTGGTAGTAAGGAACAAAGCAAGATTGGTGGCCCAAGGATATACTCAAGTTGAAGGTTTGGACTTCGGTGAAACCTTTGCTCCCGTAGCTAGACTTGAAGCTATTAGAATCTTGCTTACCTTTGCTTCGTCTCATAATATTAGACTTTATCAAATGGATGTCAAAAGTGCATTTTTAAATGGAAAAATTAACGAATTAGTGTTTGTTAAACAACCTCCAGGATTTGAAGATCCTACAAAACCAAATCATGTGTATAAACTCTCCAAGGCTCTTTATGGTCTTAAACAAGCACCTCGTGCTTGGTATGAAAGGCTTAGAGGCTTCTTAATTTCAAAAGGCTTTAAAATTGGGAAAGTTGATACTACCTTATTTACTAAGAAAATTGGAAATGATTTCGTTGTATGTCAAATTTATGTTGATGATATCATATTTGGATCTACTAACCAAGACTTTTGCGAGGAATTTGGTAACATGATGTCCAGAGAATTTGAGATGTCCTTGATAGGTGAACTAAGTTTCTTCCTCAGACTACAAGTTAAACAACTCAAGGAAGGAACTTTTGTCAGTCAAAGCAAATATGTGAAGGACTTGCTCAAGAAGTTCGGACTTGAAGAAGCAAAGCCAATCAAGACACCAATGGCCACAAACGGTCACCTTGTTTCTGACGAAGGAGGTAAACCGGTAGACTCAAAATTTTATAGATCTATGATTGGTAGTTTACTGTATCTTACTGCTTCTAGGCCCGATATCATGTTTAGTGTTTGTATGTGTGCAAGATTTCAAGCCTCTCCTAAAGAAAGTCATTTAATGGCCGTTAAGCTCATTTTGAGGTATCTAAAATATTCATTTAATATAGGGTTGTGGTATCCAAAAGGTGCTAAATTTGAATTAGTTGGATATTCTGATTCTGACTATGCGGGATGTAAAGTGGATAGAAAAAGCACTTCTGGCAGTTGCCAACTATTAGGAAGATCTTTAGTCTCTTGGTCCTCCAAGAAACAAAACTCAGTAGCTCTATCAACCGTCGAAGCGGAATATGTTTCTGCGGGTAGTTGTTGTGCACAATTGCTTTGGATGAGGCAAACTTTGTTGGATTATAGGATAAAATTTGAAAAAGTGCCTCTTTTGTGTGATAATGAGAGTGTAGTGAAGATAGCCACAAATCCAGTTCAACACTCTCGGACCAAGCATATAGATATCTGACACGACTTCCTTAGGGATCATGTTAGTAAAGGTGATGTGTTGATGGATAATGTGAGAACCGAAGATCAATTAGCGGATATTTTCACTAAGCCCTTAGATGAAAACCGCTTTTGTAAACTCCGAAATGAGCTTAACGTCATTGATATATCAACTGTGGCTTGAAAGGTTGAACTCATATTGGTTGTGCTTGAATTGTCACTTGATTGCATGAAATTCTCATTTTAGAGTATTTTTAGGCATTTTTATCGGCAATTGAGTAAATGTTAGCCTCAAACATGTTAATTTGTAAGATGGATACTTCCCCTTTGGCGATATTGTCTATATCTTACTTATAGTTATCCTATATATATTTCTTACCTTATAACTGAATCTCTCATGAGCATCAACCAATCAAATTCTTCGAGCGGTCTGACCGAATAACAATTGCGGTCTGACCAAATGCATCTCCAAAGAGCATTTCAACATCTCGTTTTCCAGCGGTCTGACCGGTCTATTGCCTACGGTCTGACCGAACTTACT
Source organism: Pharus latifolius (assembly GCA_019359835.1). Taxonomy (NCBI): domain Eukaryota; kingdom Viridiplantae; phylum Streptophyta; class Magnoliopsida; order Poales; family Poaceae; genus Pharus; species Pharus latifolius. Next base: position 69,063,803 of record CM033320.1, on the reverse strand, counting down.
CGACCAGAGACCTTTTATCCCGAATCTCTGTCCTTTTCACTCTCTCCCCCACTTTTGTCTCTTTCACGTGCGCCCCAAATCTTTTGGAGTTTTCTTCTCCGGTCAAACCCAAGCGACGCACGGACAAACCGTTGGTCAAGATCTCCTCCAAACCATGTCTTCTAGGTATATTTCTCGGATTCTTCGTTTTTATCAAATAGTTTCCTCTTTGTTTTGGGATTTAGGGCAAATTTGATGAATCTCGTATAAATCTGTTCAAAACCTAAAATTGATTCTTCCTCTTGATGCACTAATTGTTCACACTCGTTTATCTATCCACATTGCACCCTGAAAGCACCTGAATCCCAGGAATCTCCTCAAACCCTAACTCTACGGTTGCGCCGGTCTGATCGCCCCAGTTTTGGTCTGACCGACGGCAACAGCAGAGCCAGGGTTTGCTGATCTGTTGTCATCTCGATTCACTCCATACGTTCTTGTCTCTTAGTATCTTACCTGCTGTATATCTTGCAAATCTTCTAGTGGTCGAGGTACTCAAGGGAATGTCTCCGTCCGGACCAATAAGAAGAAATTGGCGAAGCGGCTGAAAAGAGCTCAACCTTCGAGCAGTAGCGACATTCAGGATGATGATTGGGTGCCCTCGCCCGGAGACTCAGAAACGGAGCAATCTTCTCACCATGGCGGCTCCGAGCACATGGGCATGGATGTTGAGAGTGAGGACGATGAGATAAACGTCCATGCTTATCAAGGACCGAAGAAGAATTGGACGTCAAATGATTATACGAAGGCTAGGACCACTTACGCCTACAACCATGAGAATGACGCCACTACTCCTCAATTCCACACGATGACACAGCAGGATGCATTCTATGGACATTTGATCCACAAGAATATCTTCGAACACAAATGGATCGAATGGGCTTATGTTGTGAATCAGCCCATCATGGCTCCTCTGGTTCAGATTTTCAAGGAGATTGGGCTGTATGACTTTGTGGAACATAAGTGCCCATGGAACGCCACAACCATCCGTCAGTTCTATGCTACCATCGAAATCATATGGGCGGAACAGAAGATCATGTAGATGACATGGTCTAGGAGATATGAAGCTTCTTTTGAGGAGTTTGCTGGCGCAAATAAAATAAACTATGAAGAAATGAAGGAAGGTATAAATATGGAGGATGAGGATTACCTTCATGAGGATGACTGGCTCCAGTTTTATGAGCAGCCGGGAGGTGCACAGAGGATCGTACCTGGCACTATTACAGGTCTTAAAGTCCTCCCAGCTGTAGTCAACAAAATCATCCGAGCCACGATCCATCCAAAGAGTGGAAATAGAGAAGCTATCCGCGACTACTACTGGAACTTCATCGACCACATCCTCAAACGTCATCGGATCAACATTGTTACCTTCATCTTGAAGACGATTGGGGATGTCTCGGTAACCACTCTTCCGAATCTGTACTTTGCTCCTTACATCATGACTTTGCTGCTCCAGAAGACGAAGTTTCCTCGCGGATCCTGCGATATCAGACATCTCGGCTATAAGCCGTTTAGTGTCAATCCGCGCATCTTGGCTCGAGGCCATAGAGCACAGCCCCATCAACAGCAGCAGCAGCAGGCTCAGGATATGCCTCCTCCACCTCAGCCGCAGGCTCAGCAGCCAGCACAGCCGAGCCAAGCCCCCGCCTGGTTTTCACAGTTCCAACAACAGTTCCATCAGCCGATGATGGATCAGTTTGCTACACTTCTCCAGGGGCTTGAGCTCGCACGCTCGGACTTGGCGGCTCTAAATGATCAATTCCAGACCTTTTCGTCGCACCAAGATCAGTTCGAGCAGCGCTTCGACGCCTTCTCAGCTCACTTCTACACGAGATTCCCTCAGACTCCTTTCAACCCTCTAGATGATGATGCTCCCGCCGATTTGTAGCTTTTCTGGTAATTGATGCCAAAGGGGGAGAAGATCTTTTGATGTAAAACTCTATATGAATGACTTTTGATAAACTCTAGATGAATGACTTTTGATAACTTTCTGTGATGAATGATCTTTGATAACTATGTCTGTGATGCTTTGTGATGCTTTGAATGAATGATGTTGTTTTGAATTGAATGTCCTATTTGTGACCTATGTGGTGTGATGTTTTGAATGCCCTAATATGGATGTTGCTTGGATAACACTCTTGTGATACTTCAAGTTATATTGAGAATGAATTGTGATATCCTCTTATATACATGTTTGAACTCCACCTAAAGGCCAAAATTTTCATAATCATCTATTTAGGGGGAGTATGTCTTTTAATGCTCAAAATTCAATCATTTACATCAAATGTTGTCAACAATTACCAAAAAGGGGGAGATTGTAGCTTCTAGGCCCCTAAAGAGTGTTTTGGTAATTAATGACAATTACAAATGTTGAACTAACGTTATCTGTTAAGTTATGTCAAGAACAAACTCAAAAGACAAGATAATGACAGGCAAAGAAAGAGCTATATGATGAAGAAAGGACATTGAGCAAAGAGGCAAAGGTACGGAATAGGGTTCTTTTTCCTTTTACCGGTCTAAGGTGATTAGAGAAGAATTTTGACCGGATTATAGGATAGTCGCCGTATTATTAAGAGGAGCATGTGGTGTATCACTAAATAGTTCATCTATGTGCCACAAGTCATAAAAACAACTTGTTGGATCTAGGTAGATCTTAGTATCTAGGTTTTGATGATTAATGACGTTTTGGATAAATCCATGATGATTAAAGTTAATATGCAAATATCAGATTTGATGATTAAATGACAATTTAGATAAATCTTGATTTAGTACAAGTAAATTGAATTGATTATCGGTAAACCCTGAATTGGATGTTTTCTCGATTGCGGGTTTGATATTGATGCATATGTAGAGGATGAGCTCGGTGGTTACATCAAGCTTGTGCTGATTGATTGATCAAAATGTAATACGTTAAATCTGAGACTGATGACTCCAGTTGTGGATTTTATATCGATGCACATGTTGAGGGCGAGCTCATCACTTTGGTCATCTAGGTTGATTGATATCATGATATGAGTAGTATAGATCGTGTGCGTATGTGTTTATCATCTACGATCTATATGATTGTATTTTATCTTATACTCATTTGCTACTCGTTGAATATAATTTGTCATGTCATTTGAAAGAGAAACCGTTGAGCTAACTCCTGTGTGGAGTAGCTTCTCTGGAGGTGATTAATGACGACTTATATATGAGACTAATGTTATGCATTGAGTGTACGTATTGTAGTCTCAGTTTAATTACAGGATAAAAGCGAGCAAGGGTGTGAAGAGGATGAAGTCGATATGAGACATCTCGAGCGAGGTCGAGCTTACCAAGGTCGAGCTTTGCGAGGACAAGTATCAAACGGTCGAGCTTCGCAAGGTCAAGCTTAGCGAGGTCGAGCCTTGCGGGGACAAGCGTCTAGCGGTCGAACTTCACGAGGTCGAACTTCACCTAAGGTAAAATCCAAGATTAAGGATTGTTTTCTTAGGATTTTACCGGTCTCGGTGTTTGGAGACAGACCGGGTTGATAGGTTTCTTTTTTACTAGTTTGACCGTACTATTAAGAGGGGTCGGAAACTAGTAGCTTGAATCTATCTAGTGCGGAAGCTCAGATGCATTCATATCATCTTGCACTAGTGTCTTGCATTGTTAGTGAGTCTAAGTGTAGTTCATGTGTATTAGATTAAATGTTTTGAAAACTGCACTTAGTCGTGATCGCCAGCTGTTTAAATTGGTTTATTTATCTAGAGCTGGTCGTGGTCGTATTTGCATGTTCTGATCGTATCAGTGTTAATACGTGGTCGTGGTCGTATCGCTTGTTTGGCGGCTTTCTGTTTAGGGTTTGGGTGTGGTCGTAGGAGTTCGGACTGGTCGTACCAGTCTTCGACTCGCTTGCGTACGCTCGACCAAACCCTATCGACCACCTGTTTTCGATCGGATGTCAAGACCTGTATGGTCGTGGTCATTGCTAAGTGACACAAATCACATCCGTGAGAAAACGGCAAATCCGTATGTGCAAATACTTTAAAATTGCATTTGAGATGATTTTGGCTTGAATATTTTGACAGTAGGAAAGTTTCTGAGTTTTCTAGAAGTTTCTAGACCTTTCTAGGTCTTGCTCCTGTTGACAAAATTGTAGAGCTCTGAGTTATCTTTCCAACAAGCCAAAAATCACCTCAATCGGATCTCTGGATCAAAAGTTATGGTTGTTTTACTGTCAGTGTGCAGTGGCCGGACAAATGCATCTGTCCGGGGCTATTTATCTGAACTGGCCGGACATTGTCCGAAATGGCCGGACATTGTCCGGCCAGTACAAATTTTTTGAGCCAAAAAATGGAACGGACAAATGCATCCGTCCGGAGCTATTTGTCCGTTATGGGCGGACTTTGTCCGAAATGGCCGGACATTGTCCGGCCTGTACAAGTTTTTTGAGCCGAGAGTTAACAGAGACATATCCATCTGTCCGGACGTTTTGTCCGGACAAATGGTATCCGTCCGGCCTTCACAAATTTCGCCCAACGGTCACTGACACATTTGCAACGGCTGAAATTTTTGTACTGGCCGGACAGTGTCTGAAGTGGCCGGACAATGTCCGGCCTGTACAACTTTTGGCCCGGTTTCTTGCAAACGGCTAGTTTTTCGTTGAGGCTATAAATACTTCGTGTTTGGCTTCATTTTTGGGTGCTCAAATACTTCATTCTTCAGCTGAAAACCTAGCCAATTGAGTTGCATATGTGTTATAGCATTTAGAGGCTAGAATTGAGCCCAAATCTTGAATAGATTTGAGAGAGAGCTTGAGGGAGATTGTGTGAGTGTTTAGTGCACTTCATCTCCATTAGATTGCTAGTGCTAGAGTGTTGAGCATCTCATTTGCATCATTGAGCTTCTAGCACTTGGTTGATTCAAGTGAAAGCGCATCCGGCTTGTTACTCTTGGCGATCGCCTTCGCCTAGACGGTGCCGGAGGAGAGCCGAGATCTCTCCAATTGAAGTTTGTCGGAGAGGCCGGCAAAAGATTGTGAAAGGTGTGGTGCTCGCCTATCCGGTGTGGAGAAGAGAAACCCTAGTGAGATATCCTAAGTGGATATAGAAGCGAGGCTCCGAGAGAGCGCTTCAACGAGGAGTAGGGGAGACCGGGCGAGTCTCCGAGACCTCGGTAAAAATATTGTGTCAATTGCATAATTCTTATTTGCTTTATATTCATCTTGACACAATTGCTTATATCACTATTGTTGCATGTATTGTTAAATATCTCATATGGTTGAATGCAACTAGTTGATTGAATTGTTTTAAGCCTCATTGTATAATTTAGGTCTCTCAATTATTCTTTAAAATTGCTTAATTGAAAAGAAATTTTAAAAGCCTCCTAATCACCCCCCCTCTAGTCGGCATCCTTGATCCTACACAACTTGCATTGCATACTAGAAGATCATATCCTTTGAAAATGCAGTTTTCCATTCAATTCAGCCAAACTCAGTCACAGTCGGTCTGACTGATTGTTAGCCGGTCTGACTGCATAAACGGTCTGACCGAATGTTGTTTCGAACTGATCGACGGTTATGTCAAAGTGTGTTTTCTTTCTTAAAGAGGTCGGTCTGTCCGTAGTTAAACCCTAAGTCAAACTCCTGGAACTACATGATCTCATTTTCTGGAACTTAATGTGTTAAGACGGTCTGACCGATTGTTGGTCCGGTCTGACCGCTAAAACGGTCTGACCGAGTTTTTGTACTACGATCTGACCGTGTGGCCGGTTTGTCCGAAGTTCTCGGCCTGATAGTAAATCGTGTCCAGAAACCATGTCGTCTCTGGAAGGTTTCACGGTCTGACCGCCATTGGCTCCGGTCTGACCGTAAGAGTGCCCGACAAGGGCAGGTGAGCATTTATTGCATCTGTTTAATGCCGTTGCAATTGCGGCGATCTGACCGGGCTTATACCTGCGGTCTGACCGTCAAGTAATCTTTCTCCCAACGGCTTGTAACGGCTATATTTATTGTGGGGGGTATATATACTCCTATGTATTGTCCTGTTCATAACTTTTGGTTTATTTGTGAACATTGCCATCATCTTTGAGAGCTAAAACAAGTTTCATACACTCTAGGGTTCAATTTCTTGAATTTGAGAGAGCGTGCATTTGAGATCTTCTAGTGCATTGCATTTAGATCACTAAATCAACCTTGTGGCACTAGAAGAGCGTTAAGTAATCATCACCGGCTTGTTACTCTTGGAGTTTGCCGGCTCCTAGACGGCTAGGAGGAAGGTTTTGGAGAGCTCTTCAAGGAAGATTGTGAAGAAGCCTCAAAACATCTTGTGAAAGGGTCAAGCACGCCTTGACGGAGCGGTAAAGTGCATCAATAGTGGAATCGAGGTTTGGATAACTCATCACACTAATCCGGCTCGAGATCTAGGTCACTTCTTGAGAGGAAGTCGACTAGATAGAGGAGCGGTTAGAAATTTGAGTTTGCCTCAACGTGGATTAGGGGTGATCGGCTTATCACCGAGACCACAGGATATATCCTTGAGTTAAATTGATTGTTGTTCATCTTGGTTTTAGCTATTTGCTCTCAATTGTTGTTAATTGCTTGATTAGTTGTTAAATTGTCAAAATCGCCTATTCACCCCCCTCTAGTCGATATTCTAGATCCCTTTCATGGAAGCGGTGGAGTAAAATGCGTTGGAAGTGCCAGTGCAGGCGTGTCTAGCAGCTGGCTTGGATCTAGGTGATAACTCTCGTATTTGTGCTCATTTTCTAGATATCTTTCCTCTCATTCATGCTCATTTTAGTCATAAAAATCGTCAAATATTTAAATACAGTTGTATTTGTTGTCGTTCGACCTCGACTGTGTGTTTTGTTTATTTTAATGGCAAGTAGAAGCAATTCGGGTGATCTTTTGGCTAAATGGATGAGATTCACCAATTAGATCTAGCCAACGGATGATTCCATACAGAAGTACGAGTGCTACCGATGCATAGGAGCTGACCGCATTGAAATCAGAGCCTCTGGGAGGCTAGAATAGCTAAACCTAATAACCTAGGGCTTGACTGCTAAATCCTGGAAACCTGAACACCCAACTACAAAAAAGTCAAGACTCATAAAATCCTAACCCTAGCCGCATGGACTTGTTTGTAATTCACGAAAACTTGAGGACCAATTTGCAAAACAGCCAAAATAACAAAATGGCCTTAGTCACCACTGATTTCCTCAGTCTGGCACAACCCTATACTCGACCCCCCTTTCCCTCTCCCCTGGCGCTATCTTATCGTTGGCGGCCAGATCCACAATGACAGTGAGCTGCCGTTCTATCTCAGCCCTCTTACTTTTCTTCTCCTCAGCCCCCTTTGCTTAGATTCACCCGAACCACCGCCACCTCTATGTACTCCACCACCAGGGGCAAGATCAGATTCGGCAAGCCGATGGTGAGTTTCTCACTCCTAACCCTTGCTATCTATCTTAGCACCCATTTGCTGCCTCGCCATTAGTTTGCCGAGAAGAGAAGCCATCGGTGCCGCCTCCTCTCCAACCACAGCCCCACCGCCGTAGTCGCCACCTTCATTTCCACACGCCACTGACCTAAAACCCTAGCCACCTCACCGCAAATCTGAAACCTTATCCACCTTGCCGTCTCGTGCGCCGCTCTCCACCACACCTCGTCGTAGATCCCGAGCCACCACCACCTTCATCGCCACTGTGTCCTGTGAGCCGCCGCTGTCTTCACCACGACCACTCCATCCACTGCTAGCCTACTCCTTCGACCACCGCGTCATCAGGCGATGACCCACGACCACTTCAACGCCTTCGACTACGATCTCTACTGTTTTTCCCTTCGAATCCAACATTCTCTTGTTAGTTTTCTGGGTGTGATTCTGTGTAACCATTGAGCAATATGGTTTGGGTATTCAATGTAGGATCGAGAATGCCGACTAGAGGGGTTGAATAGGAGACTTTAAAATTTTTCGACTAAAAAAATTTTTTGCAAGGAAAAGATAAAGAGCAAATAAACTGAAACAATTTAATAATATTTTGCACTAAGAAAGAGTAAGAAAATCAAACACGGTAATTTATCCCGAGGTCTCGGAGACTCGCTCGGTCTCCCCTACTCCTCGTTGAAGCATTCAAATGAATGAGTCTTACTTCAATATCCACGAAGGATATTTTTCACTAAGGTTACTCCTTCTCCACTTCAGATAGGCGAGCACCGATACCTTTCACAAAATATGTCGAGCCTCTCCGACAATCTCCATTAAAGGAGAGGTCAATGGCCATGCCTCCAAACCGTCTAGGTGAGAGCGTTCACCAAGAGTAACATGTTGCAAAATCTTTTGACCTCAACAAATACCGAGAAACTTCTAAGAATGCAAATAATGTAAATGAATGCTCTCAGAAGATCTTTCTTAATCACAATGAATGATACTTGATCAAAAGATCAAGATTTTACGCACTTGGGCTCAAGTGTATATCAAAAAATATATCTCTTGGTTCTTTAGAAAAATTGCTCAAAAAATATTTATAAACACTAATCAAAATTTGCCTGAAAGTGTTTATAAAACTAATCAAAAATGTGAACAGAAGCTTCTCAAAAATCTGCTCAAAAGTGTTTGTAAAACTGATCAAAAATGTGAACAGAAGCTTCTCAAAATCTGCTCAAAAGTGTTTGTAAAACTGATCAAAACAGTAGAGAAATTTGCTCAAAAAATTGTTTAAAAATTGCTTGAAAATGTGAACAGAAATGGCTCAAAAATGGTTTTAAAAACTGATAAAAACAGTAGAGAAAATATGCTCAAAAGAGTTTTAAAAATTGCTCAAAAACAGTAGCAAAAATATGCTCAAAAGTGTTTTAAAACTTCTTCTAAAAATCGCTCAAAAGAGTAGAGAAATGATGCTTGAAGGTGTATATGAGAATATGGCTTGAGATGGATGAGAATACTGCTCAAAACACCTATATTTATAGCCCAACCTCTCAACCAGCCATTGTGGTTGAAAAGGAAAGAAATCAGTATAACTAGCAATAAGCTACGACCTCTAACGACTAGTAAATAGCCGTTGGAATGTCTGGTCGAATGAACAGTGTCCAGTCATATGAACAATGTCTGGTCAAATGAATAGTGCTCGTGTGACTACTGGTCGAATGAACATTATCTGGTTAAATAAACAACACTCGGATGACCAGTTTCAGTTCATCTTTGAGATTCTTAACCAAAATTGTGAATGAATGCGAATGCAACGTATGGCGTAAGAGTTTTTGTCAAAACTAAAAGAGATTTTGCAACCCCTCTTAATAGTACAGTTTAAACTAAAAAAGAATTTCTTATAAAATCCAATCAAATTCCAAACTCTGAGATCGGTAAAACAAACAATCACTTACCTTAGGTCTTTGCAACGTCCTTCTTGGCAACATTGCACTTGCGACTTTAGCTCGTGTCTTCTGACTGCGACCTCGAGCGACACCACGACCTTGTGCTTGCGACTTAAAGACCTTCCCGGATCACTTGCAAACTTACAGAAAGAACACTGCATACAAATAGTTCAAAGACACGATTAGTCCAAAACACTTAATGTCATCAATAATCAAAATCAACCCAAAAAGGGTCTAAATGCAACATTCAATCCCAACAGAGGGAGTCATTCAACTTGAGTCACTAGTTTGCGTGCTGGTAGTTTGGAGCGTCGTGTTTTCTGTGCTCGTTTAGAACGTGGTCGAGAGGAATTGTGGAATGATCAATGTTTGTTCTGTACTCGTCAATCCTCGATGTTCGCTATAGATTGCGTTCGATGTTAGTTATCTGCGCCGCCTCACGAGAGATCACTACACGACCTCTCTATTGCTCGTAATTTCGAAACACGCGTACAGACCTAGCACTAACCATTTGTTTCTTGGTCGACCACTTCTATTCTTCTCTCATCTGATTTATTTTCATTTACCATTGATTTAGTTTAGTTTTAAGGGCTTCACTTCTCTAGCCCATGTGGAAAGAACGACAGGATACTCACCATATTACTACGATCTCGTCCTCTTGTGAGATGATTTAGGCTGGTATCACTAGGTCGCTCGGTGAACTCTCTCCAAAGATGTCGTGATACTAGCTCTCAAAATTTGTGTAGTCACTTAAGCTGTAAGTTGGATCGAAGTTGGAGGAATGTTGTGGTATCCTTGTCGTCCCAGTGCTGACGCAGGTGCGTTGCTACAACGGCTAAGCTGCTGTTAATAACTCTTGTTGAGACATTCCCTCATTAGCCGCCATACTCTCGGTGATGGAGCAATCATAGTGCTTTTGTGCCTCCGAAATGTCCTCGTTGGTGGAGCTCAACCCGTCATATGGTGTTGCAGTTGTAGTACCAGATGAACCAGCAATATCTATGGGGTCTACCACATTGCCTCCTTCGCGGCATCCCATGTCCTCCATATGGCGCTTCGATGTCTCACCTATTTTGGTGGGTACTGTTGGATCAGGATGTCGACTAGAGGGGGAGGGGGTGAATAGGAGACTTTTAAAATTTGTTTTTGCAAATGAAAAATTCAGATAAAGCAAGTAATAATAAAAGATAAGAGATTGAAACCGATATATCCCGAGGTATCGGAGACACGCCCAGTCTCCACTAGTCCTCGTTGAAGCACTCAGTCCTTGAGTATAGCTTCAGTATCCACACAGGACACTATCTACTAAGGTTGCTCCTTGTCCCCTCCGGAAAGGCGAGCACCAAGCCTTTTACAAGTAATCGCGTCTCTCCGACAATCTCCGATTTGGAGAGATCAGCGATTTCCGCCTCCGAACCGTCTAGGTGAGGGCGCTCACCAAGAGTAATAAGAAGCAAGGTCTACTCTAGACCTCCAATGCACACCGAGAAAATATCTAGGAATGGGAATGTAAGAACAATATACTCGATGTGGCTAATACTCTCACGACTCGATCAAAAGATCAAGTTTTAAGTAAAACGAAGAAGCACTAGTGAGAAAGTATGAAATGCTGTGTTGCTGTGTTTTCTTATGGTAAAACAGCAGCCCAACACCTCTATTTATAGCCTTCGTGGTCAAAAGAGCCGTTTGTGCTCGAGCTGAAAAATAGTAACTAAGACTGACAGTCAGTCTCACAAACTGACAGTCAGTCTAGTGTATCACCAGAAAGAGTAAAAATAGGATCACAACAGCTCGAACGTTGTGGACTAAAACGGTAAAAAGAAACAGTCCAAACTGACAGTCAGTTACAAAGACTGACAGTCAGTGTCCACAAAGTCAACAGTGAAAAGCAACGGCTAAAAACTTTATAACAGCAAAAATTTACTACCCAAACTGACAGTCAGTGTTTCAAACTGACAGTCAGTTTCAGTTTCAGTAACACAGAGAAAAACAGAATAAAAACCAACTCAAAAATTCTCTGTGGTCGAAACCCATACTGACAGTCAGTTTAGTACTAAAAATCTGAGACAGAAAAACATGCTCTCTGGAGATTTGTCAGTTTGCACTAACTGACATTCATACTGACAGTCAGTTACCAACACTGACAGTCAGTCTAGTAAAGAAAACATCAGCTCAACAAAAAAACATACTCTCTGGAGATTAGTCAGTTTATCAAACTGACATTCATACTGACAGTCAGTTACAAAGACTGACAGTCAGTCTGGATAAAAACAGAGAAAACTCAAAATCCAGAGATCTGATTCAAATGATTTCAGTTTTGTTTTGAAGATATTTTCGAGAAGAACATTTTTGACAACAGCAACAAAAATTAGATCTTTTCAGATCTTTCTCAAGAAGTAAAAACCTCAACTGTTGACAAAATTCAATATATCAAAACAAATTGTCGAAAAACCACAGATAATGATATGCGTGCATTGACCTAGATTTTTCTCGGTATAATTGGAGATGTAGAGAGAACTTGCGTCCCCTCTTTATAGTACGGTTTAAACTAAGAATAAAATCCTTAAACCGATCGATCTTCATGCACCCTGAGATCGGTAAACCTAGAACTACAACATACCTCGATGCATCAGTTTAGTCCAGCAAAAACAATTTCTTTTTGCGTCTTCTTATGCTTTTGAATGACTTAACTTGAACTTCAACATTTTGATCACCAGCCCTCGCTTTTTGTGCGGTTGTCTGAAATCTGTAACACTAACTCAAACACATAGTTAGTCCAAAAATACTTATTATCATCAACCATCAAAACACATCAGGGTTAGGCATGAAAGGCCTAGATGCAACAATCTCCCCCTTTTTGATGATTGATGACAACAAGTTAATAAACTAATACCAACTAATACTCCCCCTGATTTTGTGCAAAAATCTCCCCCTGAAAGTGTGCACATCCCTCAAGATGTATCAGAGCATATCATAGCATAAGAGAGAACCACAAAAACATATCATAAAGAAACATATCATAATCATATCACAAAATATTCATCCATCTAAACAAAATAACATCATCCATCTAAACAAAATATCATAACATCATCCATCTCTCCCCCTTTGGCATCAAGCACAAAAAGGGAGGCCTAACAGGAGAAACTAATCCTAATCTACTCCTGGTCATCTGAGTCTCCTAGAATCTCAGTGCCTCCGGAAGCTGTAGGAGACGCGGAAGGTACGACAGCGGGAGATGCAGGTCCTGCTGGAACTGGAGCGGTGCCGGCAGATGATGCTGGTGAAGAAACTGCAGGCCGTGCCCTCTTGCGAGGAGTAAGGGAAGCAGATGCCATCGCAGCATCAGAAGCTGGAAGTCGCTGCAGTATCTGCTGAAGGATCTCCTGCTGAGCTGCCAAGGTACTCTGGATCACCTGCTGTGTCTGAATGACCTGGTCAAGAGACACCTGCAGAGATGCAAGAGAGGAAGCTGTGCGGGAGCTGCTAGAAGGGGCAGGAGCAGAGGCAGAAGCTGGAGCTGCAGTCGCGTCCTCAGAATCCTCATCATCATCAGAGGCTGAGGAAGGAGCACTAGGAGCTGCAGGACGAGTGCCCAGGCGACGATCAGCCTGGCCAGGGGGAAAGAAGGCCAAAAGCTGATGAGGCCGAGGAAGAGCGGTGTCTACTGCTCGAATGTGGAGCAGTAGTGCCATGATGTATGGGGCATACACCAGGCGACGACGAGGAGAGAGAAGAACGTGCTGAAGCTCACTAATGATGAGATCAGCGATGTCGAAGGGCTCCTCTCGAAAGATCGAGATGAGAACATGGAGAGTGATGTAGGTGACCCTGGCGCGGTCACCTGTGATCGGAAGAAGAGTGAGGCGAAGAATCTTCAGCGCCAGGTCAACATCGCGGCGCATGCCGGCAATGTGACGAACCTGGAAGGCACCGGAGTAGAGCATAGCGACCTCACGATGCTCAAGGTCAGGTAAAGTGTGGAGCTGGCGCCCTGAAGCAGGACGAACCAGTCCTAAAGCGGCCTCAAGCTGCTCCTTCGTGACCGTGTATACCTGGAGGCCGGTCATAAAGGTCAGTGAGTCACGCTGAGGAGAAATGTGGAGAGTGGCATAGAACTGCCTAATGGGCTCCTCTGCCCAGGTCAAAGAAGAATCAGAGACCAAGTCTCGGATCCCTACAGAGGCAAAAGCATCAGAAAGAGAAGCGATGCCAGTGCGAGAAACTATCGTCTGCCAAGAGACAGAACGATGAACAAAGAAGGGCATGTGAGAGTAGATGCTCTCAAACATGTCGAACTGAGTGATGGTGTAGAAGGTGGTACGAGGCGAGGCATCCGTGCCAGAAGGACGAGGAGATAGATAGGGGTTCGGCTGACGAAGAGTCCGAAGCCGACTAGTGTTCCACCGCGAATAGTTCACGGGGACACGCTCTGGAGAGGGGGAACGCCGAGCCCCAGAGGACTGGCCCGAAGACCTGCTGCTGGACGCAACGGTCTTGCGTCGAGCAACGCGGCGATGAGGCTGATCAGACATAGTGGATAGCTAAAGGAATGCAAGGATGAACAAGGGTGGAGAAAACAAAAGTTTCTGTTTTCAGGGTTCAGACTGACAGTCAGTCTTATGAACTGACAGTCAGTTCGAACTGAATGCTGACAGTCAGTATGAGTAACTGACTGTCAGTTACAACCTAGAACCGGCGAACTGAGAAATGACGAGTTTTTTTGTGGGGATTTGAGAGGGAATTTGCAACGATTGTGAAGAAAGAGTGCTATAGCAGATCAAAGAAAGGAAAAAGCAAAGCAATTTCGGATTAGTAGAAAGAAAAGAAGGAATTAAAGAGAAGAAAATAAAGAAGAGGAAGAAGAAGAAAAGAGAGAGAGAGCTCACGGCGGGAGAAGGACGACGAGACGTCGGCGATGAGGAGGAGCAACGGCGACGGCGACAGCGATGAGGAGGAGCAACGGCGACGGCGACGGCGACGAGAAGGAAAAAGAAAACGATGGCCGAAGAAGATAAGAAAGCTCGGTTTAGGGTTTTAAGGACCCAAACTGACAGTCAGTTTCACAAACTGACTGTCAGTCTAGTCACTTAATTTTATAAACTGACAGTCAGTGTGGTACACTGAATGTCGGTTCAATAAAATCAAGTGCTGAGACTGACAGTCAATGTTGAATACTGACAGTCAGTGTGAGACTTCAAAACGACCAGAACCCTACGACCAAGAAACAACACTATACTGACTGTCAGTTATAAAAACTGACTGTCAGTTATGACTTCGACCAGGAGAGAGCTCTAAGGGAGAAAATATTTTAATAATAATATATATATATATATATAGATGTATATTATACTTCATTAATCAAGATAAGCAATCAATAGTATGATGAAGTTAATAGAAATATCACTTTATCAACTAGCATTTGAAACATCTATAATATTTAGTTCACCTCTAAGAAAGCAAAACCTGGATTCATCTAGTGGTTTGGTGAAGATATCTGCTAGTTGAAGATCTGTTCTTACATGACTAAGATCAATATCTCCTTTTGCCACATGATCTCTTATGAAATGGTGCCGTATTTCAATATGCTTAGTTCTAGAATGTTGAACAGGATTATTAGCAATTTTAATGGCACTTTCATTATCACACAGAAGTGGCACTTTATCAAATTTAATTCCATAATCCAAAAATGTCTGTTTCATCCATAATAATTGAGCACAACAACTACCTGCAGACACGTATTCAGCTTCAGCTGTTGAGAGAGCAACTGAGTTTTGCTTCCTAGATGACCATGATACTAATGATCTTCCCAACAGCTGACAGCTACCAGATGTGCTCTTTCGATCAATCTTACACCCAGCATAATCAGAATCAGAATACCCAATTAATTCAAAATTTGCATCTTTAGGGTACCAAAGGCCTAAACTGGGATAATATTTTAAATACCTAAGGATTCTTTTAAGAGCAGTTAAATGACATTCCTTAGGATCTGACTGAAATCTAGCACATAAACACACACTAAACATGATATCAGGCCTAGATGCTGTAAGATATAAAAGACTACCAATCATAGACCTATAGAGTTTAGAATCTACTGATTTTGAATTTCTGTCCATGTCGAGGTGTCCATTTGTAGCCATGGGGGTCTTGATAGCCTTAGCTTCTTCCATCCCAAAGCGCTTGAGCAGGTCCTTCACGTACTTTGTTTGACTCACGAACGTACCGTTCTTGAGTTGCTTGATTTGAAATCCAAGGAAGAAGCTCAGCTCACCAATCATGGACATCTCGAACTCCCTAGACATCATATCTCCAAATTCTTGACAAAAATATTCATTAGTAGATCCAAAAATTATGTCATCCACA
This sequence comes from Pharus latifolius, assembly GCA_019359835.1. Taxonomy (NCBI): domain Eukaryota; kingdom Viridiplantae; phylum Streptophyta; class Magnoliopsida; order Poales; family Poaceae; genus Pharus; species Pharus latifolius. Next base: position 69,048,070 of record CM033320.1, on the reverse strand, counting down.
TAAATTTGGCAAATAAATAAGTCATCATCTATTTTCTTGGTGAACAGAGTTGTGTCAACCTTCCCAGTTTTAAAACCTTTAGAAAGAAGAAAATCTCTAAGGCGTTCATACCAAGCTCGAGGAGCTTGTTTGAGGCCATACAGAGCTTTCGTTAGTTTAAAAACATGGTTTGGAAATTTTGGATCTTCAAACCCGGGAGGTTGCTCTACAAATACAAGTTCTGAAATTTCACCATTTAGAAAAGCACTTTTAACATCCATTTGAAAAAGTTTAATGTTAAAATGAGAAGCATAAGCAAGAAGAATTCTAATTGCTTCAAGTCTCGCCACAGGAGCAAAAGTTTCACTAAAATCTAAACCTTCGACTTGAGTGAAACCTTGAGCAACAAGACGAGCCTTGTTTCTAATTACTAGTCCATTTTCATCTTGCTTATTTCTGAAAACCCATTTTGTTCCAATGACATTATGATCCTTAGGTCTTTCTACTAAGTTCCAGACTTTATTTCTAGTAAAATTATTTAGTTCATCATGCATAGCATTTACCCAGTCAGGATCATCTAGAGCTTCACTAACACATGTTGGTTCTAAAGAAGAAACAAATGAATGATGTTCACAAAAAGAAGTAATACGAGATCGAGTTAGAACACCCTTACTAATATCACCCAGAACTTGGTTCAAAGGGTGATCCTTGATAATTGTTCTATGCTGGCTTGGCGCTTCTTCTTGTGCTGCTTCTTCTGCAGCAGACTCAACTTGCACAGGAGGTCCAGGTTGTTCAATGTTGTCTTCACTTCCATCATTATCTTCATCAACTTCCTCAGCTTCTTCAATGGTAAGTTCTTTCAAAGGTTCTTGAATTTCACCTGAAGTGTCATGAACAGCTTGCTCTTCTTGCGAGTTATTAGATTCATCAAACTCAATATCGCAAGATTCCTCAATACAACTAGACGTTTTGTTGAAAACACGATAGGCTTTGCTAGTGGTAGAATAACCAACTAGAAAACCCTCATCCACTTTTCTTTGAAATTTTCCACCAAAGTTTCTTTTTCTTGAGATGTAACATTTACAACCAAAAACACAAAAATATGAAATATTTGGTTTTCTTCCAAAAAGAAGTTCATAAGGTGTCAAGTTCAAAAGAGGATGCAAATAGAGTCGATTAATAGAATAGCAAGCTGTGTGAACTGCTTCTGCCCAGAAGCGAATAGGAGTATTATACTCACATAACATGGTTCTTGCCATCTCTATTAATGTTCGATTTTTCCTTTCAACAACTCCATTTTGCTGTGGAGTGTAGGATGTGGAAAATTCATGTTTGATTCCAAGAGAGTCGCAAAAATCAAATAAAGTTGAATTAACGAACTCTCCACCATGATCACTACGGATTTTCTTGATGGATAATTCGAATTCATTAGAAACACGTTTTGCAAAACTTTTGAAAACATCGGGGGTTTCAGATTTTTGAGAAATAAAGAAAACCCAAGTAAAACGAGTGAAATCATCAACAATAACAAAGCAATAACTATTTCCCCCAATACTTTGAAACTCTGAAGGACCAAATAAATCCAAATGCAAAAGTTCCAAAGGTTTGCTTGTAGAAAGTATTCGCTTAGTTGGATGTGTGGTAGCTATTTGCTTGCCTGCTTGACAAGCGCTACAAGGTTTATCCTTTTCAAAGACCACATCCTTTAAGCCAATAACTAAATCACGTTTGAAAAGCTTTTTAAGTTGATGCATTCCAACATGAGCAAGTCTCCGATGCCATAACCATCCTTTAGATGTTTGTGAGACAAGACATGTTGCAAGAGATGCATCTTTTGAAGAGAAATCAACTAGATATAAATTTTCATGACGAAAACCTTTAAAAATCAAAGAATTGTCTTTTAAATTTTCAACCAAAACTTCATTTGGATAAAAGATACAGCGGAAACCAAGATCACAAATTTGTGCAACTGAAAGCAAATTAAAATTTAAAGATTCAACCAAAAGAACATTTGAAATTGTTAAATCATTTGAAATGGCAACTTTACCCAAACCTGTCACGCTTCCTTGACGATTATTTCCAAAGGTGATCTTTTGATGTTCGTCGGAATTGTCTTTTATTGTGGTGAACAGTTTGGCATTTCCGGTCATGTGCTCGGAGCATCCACTATCAAGCACCCAATGACGTCCACCATTTTTGTAGTTTACCTGCGAAAGAATTTAAGTTGATTTTGGTACCCAAACACTTCTGGGTCCTTTAATATTAGCGATCAAAGTTTTGGGCACCCAAATAGATTTTTTTCTTTTGTTCATCATTGATGCACCAACATACTTTGCAATAGCATAACCTTTCTTTGACCGTTTTAGCATGTAACAAGCATCAAAATATGCAGATGTCATAAGAGGGCATGAATCATGTGAATGACCTACTTCATGGCATTTATGACAAAACAGGTTACATGCTTTTGTAAAAACAGTTCTAATTTTTATCTTTTTATCTTTATTAGGAAAATATCCTAGACCTTCTTTTCTAAAGGTGCATCTTTGACTACCTAAAATTAGGTCAAGAGATATTTTACCTTTATAGCTATTTTCTAACTCTTTTTCTAATTTTTTAACTTGAGATTTAAGTTTAATATTTTCACAGAGAATGGATTCATTTGAAGCGCATGGTATATCTAGTTGAAAATTATCAATATCATCACAAGAAGTACCAATGCTAGCTTTACAAGATAAATTTGAGACATCTTTCATAAGAGCATTTTCATAGGATTCCTTTAATTCAGAGTGTTGATTATAAAGAGTTGAAAATTCTTCCTTAAGGGTCTTATATTTTCTTTTAGTTTTGCCATAGGCCTCATTGATTTCATTTAGCATTTCAACTAGATCATCATAGGAGGGATCAAAAGAAGTTACCTTTTCATTCCTTTTTGCCATAAGGCAAACTGGAGAGCTTGATGAATTTTTGAGGGCAATTCCGGCTAATTTCTTTGTACATCTCTCATCATCAGAGTCGGAGTCGGAATTCTCACCTCCAGACATCCATTCGCCAAAGCATGCCTTTTTAGGAGTGTTAAACTTCTTCTTGAAGTTCTTCTTCTTTTTATCCGTAGATTTGTTCTTGTTCGGACATCTTGATGCTATATGTCCTTTTTCATGACATTCATAGCATATTACATCTTTGAAGTTTGTTGGTCTTGAACCTTTTGGACGAGTGTCGATGCTTACTCCCTTCTTGTGTAACCTGCGAAGAAGACGTTGAGTATTTCTTACCAAGAGAGCCAAGTCTTCATCGGAGGAACCTTCACTTGTGCCGTCCTTGGAATTTGCTTTGAAAGCCTCCGTCTTTTTCTTTGTATCAGAGGTTTCGTTCAGTTCCTTCTTCTCCTTTTTGTGCATTTCATGGGTAATCAAATTTCCATAGAGATCAGTAGGTGAAGTTGTAGAAAGATCGGAGTTTGTCAAAACTGTTACAAGAGTGTCAAAGCTTTCTGGGAGAGCTCGAAGCATTTTTCTGACAATTTCCAGATCAGTAAAGATAACACCAAGACCTTTTAGTTCATTCACAATATTATTCAATCTAGTAAACATGGAATCAACAGATTCAGAAGAAGACATTTTGAAAGTTTCATACTTTTGTCTAACCATTAAAAGTTTAGCCTCTTTTACTTTAGTAGTTCCTTCATATATTTCTTCTAAAGTTTTCCAAACTTTGTGAGCAGTATTCAAATTGCTTACACGATTAAATTCATTTAGAGATAAACCAGTAAATAAAGCATTTAAAGCACGAGCATTCAGATGTTGTTTTCTCTTATCATCTTCAGTATAGCTTTCCGGATCATCCGGAGGAGAAAAACCAACTTTAACAATCAACCAGACATCCAATCCCATGGCTTCTAGAAATACAGACATACGCACTTTCCAGTAGGGATAGTTAGTCCCATCAAAGATAGGCGCACGGCTAGTATGACCCAGATTAAAGCCATCAGTAGACGACATCCTCTCTCTGCGGTGAAGCTTATAAATGAGAGACCAAAGCTCTGATACCACGTGTTGGATCAGGATGTCGACTAGAGGGGGAGGGGGTGAATAGGAGACTTTTAAAATTTGTTTTTGCAAATGAAAAATTCAGATAAAGCAAGTAATAATAAAAGATAAGAGATTGAAACCGATATATCCCGAGGTATCGGAGACACGCCCAGTCTCCACTAGTCCTCGTTGAAGCACTCAGTCCTTGAGTATAGCTTCAGTATCCACACAGGACACTATCTACTAAGGTTGCTCCTTGTCCCCTCCGGAAAGGCGAGCACCAAGCCTTTTACAAGTAATCGCGTCTCTCTGACAATCTCCGATTTGGAGAGATCAGCGATTTCCGCCTCCGAACCGTCTAGGTGAGGGCGCTCACCAAGAGTAATAAGAAGCAAGGTCTACTCTAGACCTCCAATGCACACCGAGAAAATATCTAGGAATGGGAATGTAAGAACAATATGCTCGATGTGGCTAATACTCTCACGACTCGATCAAAAGATCAAGTTTTAAGTAAAACGAAGAAGCACTAGTGAGAAAGTATGAAAGGCTGTGTTGCTGTGTTTTCTTATGGTAAAACAGCAGCCCAACACCTCTATTTATAGCCTTCGTGGTCAAAAGAGCCGTTTGTGCTCGAGCTGAAAAATAGTAACTAAGACTGACAGTCAGTCTCACAAACTGACAGTCAGTCTAGTGTATCACCAGAAAGAGTAAAAATAGGATCACAACAGCTCGAACGTTGTGGACTAAAACGGTAAAAAGAAACAGTCCAAACTGACAGTCAGTTACAAAGACTGACAGTCAGTGTCCACAAAGTCAACAGTGAAAAGCAACGGCTAAAAACTTTATAACAGCAAAAATTTACTACCCAAACTGACAGTCAGTGTTTCAAACTGACAGTCAGTTTCAGTTTCAGTAACACAGAGAAAAACAGAATAAAAACCAACTCAAAAATTCTCTGTGGTCGAAACCCATACTGACAGTCAGTTTAGTACTAAAAATCTGAGACAGAAAAACATGCTCTCTGGAGATTTGTCAGTTTGCACTAACTGACATTCATACTGACAGTCAGTTACCAACACTGACAGTCAGTCTAGTAAAGAAAACATCAGCTCAACAAAAAAACATACTCTCTGGAGATTAGTCAGTTTATCAAACTGACATTCATACTGACAGTCAGTTACAAAGACTGACAGTCAGTCTGGATAAAAACAGAGAAAACTCAAAATCCAGAGATCTGATTCAAATGATTTCAGTTTTGTTTTGAAGATATTTTCGAGAAGAACATTTTTGACAACAGCAACAAAAATTAGATCTTTTCAGATCTTTCTCAAGAAGTAAAAACCTCAACTGTTGACAAAATTCAATATATCAAAACAAATTGTCGAAAAACCACAGATAATGATATGCGTGCATTGACCTAGATTTTTCTCGGTATAATTGGAGATGTAGAGAGAACTTGCGTCCCCTCTTTATAGTACGGTTTAAACTAAGAATAAAATCCTTAAACCGATCGATCTTCATGCACCCTGAGATCGGTAAACCTAGAACTACAACATACCTCGATGCATCAGTTTAGTCCAGCAAAAACAATTTCTTTTTGCGTCTTCTTATGCTTTTGAATGACTTAACTTGAACTTCAACATTTTGATCACCAGCCCTCGCTTTTTGTGCGGTTGTCTGAAATCTGTAACACTAACTCAAACACATAGTTAGTCCAAAAATACTTATTATCATCAACCATCAAAACACATCAGGGTTAGGCATGAAAGGCCTAGATGCAACAGGTACGACAATGAGCTCATGTGTCGCCACCTACAATCCCTGCTAGAGACGACTGAGGACTGCTCGACCTGAACGGTTGTCTCGAAAACCATCAACCTACAACAATTGCAAAATAAGACTGGACGCACGTTGCAATTACATGCGAGCAGGGTTTGTGAAGAAGTTGTGGTTTGTTGCATGTGCAGTGAGCTACCCCATCTGCTAGAGTGCATGGATGCATCCTCTTCTATCTTACATGTGCACAGACATGTTTTTGTTACAAGCTCACCTCGTACATCTTCTCCTGAACGCTCATCACTGTTGTTAGTGATATATGCTAGAAAAAATTATAGAGATATATTTATCTTTGTTATGTTTATGAATATTTGAATAATATGTTATTTTGTTTTTGAATAAATTATCATCTTGGTTTGATCAACAAGTGTGTAATTTGTTCATCAAATTCTAATTTATTTGATGATATTATTTTATAAAGTCTTTGATCTATTGTCTTTAAATAAGACATTATTGATTAATAGATAAGCACATATATTGATTAATGGTTATGTTTCATAGACCATGGATATAAAATATCAAATTAATAATATAGACATATATTGGAGAATATAATGTTAAATAGACCCATTTTGAGACACTGTTTGGATTTGTCATTTAAGTATCACAAGTTGGTCTCAAATAATATTTATGATTGATTCTTAGACCTAAGACTATCATAGTTTCCTACATATGTAGTAGTATACTTTGATACTATCAAACGCTACTTTTAATTGAGTGGTAATAAATGTAATGTTTGGGAATACTATGAGCCATGCGGAAGAATGTAAATGGTTCAGATGGAATTTGTATTTCTCATATAATGAGAGATATATCTCTTGGACCCTCGATATAGATGAACTAAGAAGTACATGACGATATCATTTGTGATTGAGTGTCAACTACGAGAAGATTAGTTCACTATAAAATCAAGAAATGATTGAACTATGTAAGAGTGGCACATTTCCCGCCTTGAGTTTAATCTGGTATCGTATGGCAAGAGGATCAACATGAAGACATTATATAGGTTCGTTGATTATGATTTTCGTGCTTATTTGGATGGTTGTTATGTCCTGCTAGGGGCCACTACCGACATACAATTCAGGTAAATATTCTCGGGCCGTAATCAGATATGCATGAACCTACAGGGTCGTACACTTAACGGGTTGGAACAATGCAATTCGAATTGAGTCTGTTATGAGGTTTCCATGTCAGATTCGAAGATTTAATTTTAGACTTCGTATGCATTTGGATTGGGTTTGTTATGGAGTTTTCGTATCAGACTCGGAGATCTAATGTTGGAATCCTTCTGCATTCGAATTGGGTTTGTTATGGGTTTTTCATATCTGACTCGGAGATATAATGTTAGACTCCTTCTGCATTCGGATTGGGTCTGTTTTGGGGTTTTCGTATCAGATGCGGAGACTTAATATTAGACTTCTCTTGCAATTCAGATAAGGTTCGTATCATATTAGCAAACCTAATTTCTTAGAATTTCTTCTGCAAAGCTCTATATAAAGAGATGTATGATGGGTTTTGAGGATATCACGAAAACCATATCTGCCATCTCATTTAAAATAATAGCCCCTAAATCCTTGTCGTACGCGTTGGTGCTAGCACACCATCGTACAATGTTCCACCCGGTACGTGTGGATATCGGTAGAGGCGCTGCTGCAATTGTTGCGCTAATCAGGACGATTCGTGAGCGGTCGTTGTCATCTACGTTCGCTGATCAGGACAATCCGCGCTGCATCTATGTATGCTAATCAGGTCAATCTGCGAACGGTTGCTATACACATTTGATCTCTTCACCAAATCTGCTTTTGCTGTTGGTAATAATTTAATCTATGGTCTATTACTTGTAGTCTTCAAATAAATTTTTTTTGAAATTCTGCTAGTGTAGCTTACTCAATTTCTTGCAATTGTCACAATATGTGACTGAGCCTTTGTGATTTTCTCATCCATATATTTCTGAATGACCTCAGGATATCATACATTTGGGTTCATTAATGAATGCATCGCAGGAGAGAATCTATTGTCTAAATAACGGATAGTGAGGTAGAAAGCCATCTCTACTGTCGCGGCTATTGGAAAGAATCTCATCCCTTTCAACACATTGTTGTATACCTTCATAAAATTTGTTGTCATTATGTCATATATTCTTCCACCCGACATCCTCAATTAGTGTCCACTTTTCAATTGGAAGGCTAGTGATCCAATTAGAGAATTTTTTTATTCTACATTTTCGTCGCGTTGTGTCATTGGGGTTAACATGCAGATCGTCCTCCATTGGGCCTTGTTGTCTTGTATCTCATTGCGTATGGGCCTGCTCCTCTTGTACACCGAGTTGTGACTCCCTATTTTTTGTTAGACGAAGTGTGAGATCATCTAGTTTGTCCTTGACACTTTCAAACTTGTTCATCTGGTTCTGCACACATAACTTTTTAACAAGCGTCATAATCTGGCGCCAATTGAACCAACTGAACAAATTGGTAGCCATATGATGCATACATCAACGACGTTGTATATCTTTCCACGGGTACGATTCACTCTCGAGTGTCCTCATGTCCTCAATAGTGCTGAGCATCCCTTTGTTGTGATTGTGATATTCTCCCGATATTTCACAATTGGCCTCTTCACATTACTCAGGAACCATAACAAACTGCCTTTGTTTTCACCCTCAACAATTGCATAACCTATAGGAAGAAACTGGTCATTAGTGTCTGAGACAACAGCAGTTAGCAAAGTACCATAGTATCTCCCAGATAGAAAGATGTCATCGATGAAGAGCACAGGTCTGTAATACTGGAAAGAATTTATGTATTGCCTAAAAGACCAGAAAATACGATGTAGGATACGATGTGATGCAACAATATCTACCCCTTCGTCATCAATGTCTACAACCATGCCGGATTAGTCTGTTGAATAAAATCAAGCAATCTTAGCACATAATTGTAAGACTTTTTGAAAGTTCTGAATATCAATTCCAATGCTTTCTGCTGTATTCATACATGTCATTAATTTGGGCAATTATTTACTTAGGATTCATCGCAAAATTCTCCATCAGGTTAGAATATATCACACTGCCAACAAAGGCAGATGACCTATTTTTGTGCTCACCCAATGTTGCAAACATGCAGAATGCTCATTTATCCTAGAGACAATAAAATAATTTTTGTTTTTCGGTTTGTAGGCATGCAAGCGCCATAAACATTTTTCTAAGAAACAACACACCTCATACAAACACTTACTGGACTTTGCTACTATGTACTGTTTGTTTAGTGACATAGCCCATTTGGCAATTGTTTTCTTTAAATCTTCTTTGTTCCTAAAAATTTGCCCGAAATGCATGATGTTCTCATTGAAATCCCATGAAGAATTATGATGTTGACTAACGACGGCTTCACATAACCCGCTTTCGTCATGCCATTCTTCTGGTACACCCAATCTTTCATCCCCACTATTGCTCTCCTCTGATTCAGAAATATCATCATCCCTATTGTCCTTTGAATTAGTGTCTGCATCTGTCTCATGGCCATCACTAACTCCTTCCACTAATTGGTACATGTCGTTACGTGCAAATGTAAACTCATCAACTCTGATATTTGGACTAAACGAGGCTGCAGAGCAGGGGGCGAGTATGCAATATAACTCAGCATACATCAACATTGTATTAATAGAACTCTTTGGATCCATCAACTTACAGACACAGGATGACCACGTCTGCTCATGCACAAGTTTTCGAAGCAACCAGTAAGGTCCTAAATTTTGTTTACTCTATCGCGATATCAATCCTTTCAGTCTGAGATTGTGGAACCCAACTCTTTGTTTGAATAAACGAACAACCCAAACATGCATTTGTTCCAAGGACCATAATTTGGGATTTGTTGCTTCACTCCTCAAATACTGATATCCACTCAAATCAGTCTCATCTGGACCATCTTATATTGCACTTTCCCCATAATAAATATATACAATTTTGAATTGTGACATAATCTACAAATTTACCACCAATGTACCGTTTCAATTGTAACAAATAAAATTAATTTAAGTATGCAGCTGAATTCTGATAGTAAATATGCTACATAGACCATGTTGATTCCAAAACCCAATAATCCAGTACTATATTCTACTAAGAATAGAGAACAAATAATTTATCACCGTACATAGACTTTTTGGAAACTTTTACATTGCTATCTAACCAAATTTTCTAAATACAAGTGATATGTGCAATAAATTGTTGTTGAATATAAATCCGTTTAGGGTTTCGATGATTAATGACAACGAACAGAGCTAACAAGTTTATTATGAGTGTTTTTACTTTTTAGTTTCAGAACAAAGCATGATGACTCTATGACAAAAGCAACAAGCTGGGAACACTCAAACCTCATGAAAAATGACCGAAGTAAAGATGAAGGCTATGGTTCATCTTCTAGTGTTTTACCGATCATTAGTGGTTAAGTCAACCTGATTAATCTCTTCAGTTTTAGATTTATCGGTCGTACTATTAAGAGGGGTGTAGCCTGCTTGATTTATCTAATGGCTTGAAACTCAAAATGCATATCATATAGTATAAATGCTAGCTAAAGCTTCTTTGCAAAGCAATGGTCGTGTCAGTAATAGATTGGTCGACTCAGTAAAACAAGTAAACTGGTTGTGGCAATAAAAATATTGCTTGGGACAGTAATAGTCAATGGTCGTGACAGAAATAGATTGGTCGACTCAGTAAAACAAGAGTACTGGTTATATCAGTATTAAATTTGGTCGTGGTCATATCAATTCAATATTGGTCAAGATCTATTTTGTACGAAACCGACCATATCAATATTGAACCTGGTCGTATCATTTCAATACTCATCGTGTCAGTACAACGATCTGGTTGTGATCAGTTCTGTACAAAGCTGGTCTTATCAGTATTGAACCTGGTCGTGGTCGTTTTAAGACCTGGTCATGATCGTATCCAGTCAACTGGTCGTGCCAATACTAATGTGGTCGTATCTGATCAATGCTGGTCGTGTCAGTACTAAACTTGGTCATGACCGCACCAGCAAAGCACCTGGTTATATTCAGCTTCAGCAAAATTGCGACTAGAGAAAATACACTTGTACAGACCAGTTGTTTGCCCGAAATTGCACTAAGCTTCTTTCATAAGCTTGAGTCAAACGGTCACTGACAAGTGCATTTATTTCCCAACAGCCAGTGTGAGTTTTTGTTTGAAATTGACAAATGGCTAGTTTTTAATTGGAAGGCTTTAAATATACCTCGCGTAGCTTTCATATACAATCTTTTGCACTCAAACATTACTGCTAGTTGCTGCTAGAATATTGCAAAGAGCTTAGGGCATTCAATTCTCATTCATTCACAAATTCTTGCATCTGGAGCTAGCAAGATTGCATTCAATACATCTGTTGCATTGAAGAGTTAGCCTAGAGAGCGAAGTGCATAGAAAATTGAGCTTCTTGAGTAGAAGTAGATCAAGTGATTGTGCTACACTTATTACTCTTGGTGATTGACGTCATCTAGACGACTCGTAGAGTTCGACGATCTCTCCATCGACCATGTTTGTCAGAGAGGCCTGGTATTTGGATGTGAAGGTTTGGTGCTCGTCTATCCGAAGAGGAGAAGGGTAGTCGTTTGTGGAATTGAAGCGATACTCTTGTGTAGAGTGCTTCAACAAGAATTAGTGAAAATCGGCAAATTTCTGATATCTCGGGAAAAACTGATCATGTCATCGGTTATCTCTTATTTCACTTTGTCATATCTGAAATTTACTTATTGCCATTGATTTGATCATCATAGGATAGAAAACTTGTTAATTGTGCTTGTATTTGAAATTGTCAATTGTGGTTAGAAATTTTAATATATCCTATTCACCCTCCTCTAGTTCACATCCTTTGACCAATAATTGTTTCCCAATCATCCGGCAAATTCCAAAACTGAATAATTTGTTTCAATTATGACATAAATTTATTTGAAGTATGCTTTTATTGAAGCAGATAAATCTAACTTAAACTTATGTACTACTAACCGAAAGATCGAAGTACTCCTCGAGGTAATAGATCTTCAACGTGCCACTCAAAGATCCACACATTTTGTTACTTCTCGACTCTACAATGTAGAAAAAATAATATAGTTACTAAAAATAAGCTCACTGGCGAATTGCAGTAGATCGGCGGCCGTACGAAGTCGACAGAATCTCCTCGTAATCTATCTTCTCTTTCCTCTCCTTTCCTTAACCCTAACTTTTCTTTTTGTTTTGAATTAAAATGAAAATTTCCTTAATTTTAAGGTCTTACATAGAGCCCTGGTCTCAGTTGCCATGAGTCCTAACGACATTCAATTAAATATGGACTGTTGCCAGATGTCTTGGTGACTTTGCTCTGTCGCCACTCTTCCTGGCGATAGTTTATTACAAATGATTTGTCGCCAAACATCATGGTGATTGACAATCAGAAACTGCTGTGTCACTGAACATCCTGACAATTGAGTGCTATTGTTGCAAAAACTTTACAATACGTATTATTATTATTGTAATTCTTTTTTTAGTTGTATTATTTAAAAAAATTCATAGAAAGATGACAATAATTGATCCATCATTAGCAACCAACAGTTTAGATCGGCTGTATTTAAAAGTGAAAATGGATCAGATAAGAGTGGATAGTGACTATCTCATATTCTAAGCTACATATTTTTTTGTCGGATATAGATATCGATCGGTATGGATATGAATCTGAATAGTTACAGATTCAAATATGAATATATACGGATCGGATGCGAATACGGTTCTTAAAATAATCTAGACATTATTAACAATAAGAATACATATTATAAGTTAGAGAATTACAAATATAGAGAGCTTATATAAACTTACAAAGTTCTTTCTTTTACTTTTTACTTACTATTAACATGTTAAAACACCTATATAAGAAAATAAAGTTTGTAGGCATCGATAATAAGGACATATATGTGATCTTAGGATCAAAATAGATATCTATTTTCTCATTTTAGTGGATATTCATCGAATACAAATACAACATTAGATATTATCTTAACTTGTATCTGGAAGAAATAAAAATCAGATTCAAATACGGATACGAATATCGTCCGAATCTTAAAATTACAACCCATACTAAGAATTTGATGGATACAAAATTGGGTCATGTACATATTTTCACCTCTTGTCATATCCACTCATAAAACAAAAATCCTTGATACACCATATAAAATCTTATTGTCTATTTTTGACTATTAAATTAGAAATATTTTTTATGCAACTACAAAAATTTAAAAATTTTATATTTTGTCATAGAATCTCATTACCACGTGAGTTCAATATTACTTGTGAATTTTATAAAACATAGTCTTAAAATTTTATAATAATATAAAAAATCTTTCGTAAATTTTAACCGTCTATTTCTGGTGGAACACTAGACCTTCCCATCCCTTGTGTAGAGGTTTCTATCAAATTTTTGTGATTGATCAGTAAAATAAGATCCCGCAGTTACCAAATTACCCCCCGAATAGCTCAGGAATTCCACTCCCTACCCTTACGCTAGCCTTTTGCTTCTTGCGAATGAGACACGCTTCTCCCATAACTCCGACCATCCGCAACTCCTAATTCCCCTCTCTGCTAAATTCGGATCGATCCGCCCCTCGGTAAGCTCCCCACTGATCTAATTTTTTTTATATGAGAGTTTCCATTTCTTGATATTTTTTCGTGATTTTTTCGAGCTAGGCTTGGGGGTCAGGGTCGGTGTTTGTGCTTGGATAGCTCTAATGAATCTGCGTTTAGGCATCGTAGACTATTTCACAATTTATTGCGAAATATTTACAATTTTTTTAGTCTTCCCTGTTCATAGATCTCAACCTGGGGTTAGGGTTGGATATTTTGTTTGAAGAATTGAGCGTGACTCCACTTTTTTTTTTTTCCACATTTAGCTGTTAATTCTAGAAATTAGATGATTTTTCTGATTTTTTTTCAGCTCAAATTTGCACTTCGAGTAGTAGCTAGAGTATAGTTTCTGATTGTACTCTAATTTTTCTTAGTTTTATCAGAGTTTAGGGTTAGTATCTGGATAAGGGAATGGTGGCAAACCAGGAGGTGATGACAGCATCGCCGTCAGTAAGGGTAGATCTCATGCAGCTGGCGTCCCGGTGGCGGTCACCAGAGGAATGGGAAGCTGCAGCGGCGGAGCTGGAGGCCGATCCAGCGCCTTCAGAGCTGAACACAACCAATAGCTCGGGGCTCTTTGCCGTGGTGTCCACGGACAAGATGTCGGTGCGATACCTTGGCAGCCATCATCACGGCCATGATGTTGGGGTTGTGCAGGCCAACTGTCCAGCACCCACACACCGTGCCGTGTACTACTTTGAGATGAGCGTGAAGAATGCCGGGCAGATGGGGCAGACTTCGATTGGGTTCACCACAGAGAACTTCAAGATGCGCCGCCAACCTGGGTGAGGCACACCTCTTGCTGCTGTTTGGTCAACACTAGTCCAAATTCAGTGTTTATTGGCAAGTATCCATCCACGCAAACTTAGCGCATTCTGATGTTCAGGAATATGTGGTGGTTTGTTGTAATATTGGCTGATTGCATAATTTGTCTAAGGCGTGTGTTGTGGAAATGTCAAATTACACAGCCCTGATAAGGAAATCTAAATATATGCAGAATAGTGGTAATATTTCTTGCAAACACAGGGCTTTTTTTTTATGCTAAAGAAGATGTCGTATTGTTGTCTCTTATGTTGTTCTTGTCATGGGTTGTATATATTTGTTGAAATTTCAACTTGTAGGCCTGACGAGGAGGAATTATTTTTTCTTTTTGGCAAACCATGATTGGTAATGTTGTTTGCAATTGTCTAAATTTTATTTTATGTTACAGTTCTTCTGCAAAGAGTACAGTCTTTTTCCCTTTCATTTGTGTTGTGTTTCATGTTTTGGCTTTGTAAGGTGACTGAAATTTGACTCGTAATAGTATTTATGTTAAAGAAAATAGTATTTTAGTTTTTTGATCTAAAAGAATTTTACCGTTGCTTTACTATGGCCTGTTCTTTGCTCTTTTCCAGTTGGGAATCTAATAGCTGTGGATATCATGGAGATGATGGTAAACTTTACCGGGGTAATGCGAAAGGTGAACCATTTGGCCCCTCTTTCACATCTGGTGACACAATTGGTGCTGGTATCAACTATTTATCACAAGAATTTTTCTTCACGTAAGTTTGGTAGTCTTGACAAATTTGACAGTGCTTGTTTGTTTAATTGGCAATTTATTTGTTTTCTACAAGTACTTTTATTTAATTGAATTCCTTAAGTTGACGTTGATCATTTTGGAGTTTTTACTTGTATTGTGAAGTTTAAGATATGACAGATAAAGATAATGCAGTTGGTACTTTCATCATATTTCTGTTAAGTTTGCAACCCTGTTCAGTACTATACAGTATTGGACACTACATCTTGAATTTGGAGGATGGTGATTTTACATTTGCACTTTTATGTGAATGCTATCACTATTCCGTGCTGCTACTGACATTTAATTCTTGTGTATGCTCAGTTTGTGGAGTGCCATATTTTTATTTCTTCTTCTCTATCTCAAGCCATTCATTGTGTTTTCTTTTTTCTGAATATTATACTATATTATAATCTTATTACATTTATTATCTTGCAGGAAAAATGGATCTCTGGTTGGAGTCTTCCCAAAAGATATTAAAGGCCCACTATATCCTACGATTGCGGTTCATAGTCAGAATGAAGGGTAAGATGCTCTTTCTAATAGTGATTATTTTAGAAAAATTGACATGTTGAATTTATGTTTGATTCTCACCATCACAAGTTATATTTACTTTTGAATTTTAATTGACATGGAACACATTCACGTCTAAGTCCTAACTTATATGCAGTTGAATGATGAAGCGGTTATTGGTGTGACACCAGTTAATAATACTCTATTCATACTTATAATTTATATTTGTTTAGCAGTTGATTTTAAAAATTTGCGGCTCCAGCATAGAAATTATCTGTAATAAGTCATGCTTAAGTTTTGATTGACATAGGAAGTGTTAGGCAGTTGGAATCATACTACCATTGTGTAAGGAATTGTCCTAGTACTTGTTTTGCCTTATACGTTAAATATAACATGCCAGTATGTTTTGTTCATAAATTACATACACTATGTACAGTATCTTTATTTTTGTTGGATCTGATCATTTGAACTTTTTGGAATCAGGGTGACTGTAAACTTTGGAAAGGAACAGTTCTGTTTTGACATTGAGGTGTGCAAAGCATATTTTGCTCTAGATGTTCTTATTTGTCTACTAGGAACCTGACCATGCATATTCCAATTCCATTACTTAAATTGTTCTAATTTTCTTATCTCAATCGATATTCCTTTTTTACTGCAACTGAACAATAATAAACTATCTTAAATAAACATATTTTGCTGTTTAATTGCCATATGCATGTATTATGTCTTATGAACTATAAATCTCAATTTGCCATATTTGGCTATCTTGTATCTCAAGTGCAACTTTCTTTATAATTATAATTGAAATGATTTTTACTCATTGATGCCATTATATGGGCAATGAAGATGTGGTGGTAAAATGCCGATTAATTTTCATATGAAATTTTAGTGCTCAACTGCAACTCCATCCCTTTTCTTTCTCATGAATATTTGGCGTTTAAGATTTATGTAGCTAGTGTGGAGTAGTAATGATGTAGCTGAGATATGCCATGGGATGAACCTTACATTTGGGGTCACCTGGTGTAATCAATCTTTGTGATTAATCCACTTCCTTTTATTTGGCAGGGTTATATCCTTGAGGAGAAAATGAAGCAACAATCAGTGGTTGACAAGTTGTACTTGCAACCTGATGTCAGTCATTGGTATGCCTCTATGTGCTAAATGATCACTTATCATGATAAGTGTGGCATTGCCAGAGATTCCAAGTTTTTTTTTTTTTGGACAATCTTGCATGTAGTTTACCTAATTTGAGGTCAAAATGGGCATGATCAAAGAGTTTTCCATAATATCGTATGACTGGTGCTTGAGTTTTTTTTTTTTTTTTTCACTTTGCCTCTATTGTGTGTCTCTCTGAGATTTACCATTTTGTATGACCTATCTAATATCTATTACTTCCCATCTTCATTTCCATTTGTACCTTTTTCAAAGTTTGTTTCCGCTAAATTCTTTAACTACTGTGCTGCATAATGTCTTTCCTTTCTTGATATGTAAAATCTATTCTGTGTTGATGTACTTTATGCATATGTACCATGCACTTGTGGCAGGATTGTTCGTTCATATCTCCTACACTATGGCTACCAAGACACATTAAATTCTTTTGACATGACAAGTGAAGCTACTCCGCCAATTGTTCATCAAAATGGTTTTGGGGAACCTCCAGAAATGTATGGTCTTACCCATAGAAAATTCCTGCGTCAGGTTGGTTGAGCAATTTGCATTCAGCTGATTTGTTGTCATAGTTTATTTATTTTTATCTCTAATTCTTCACATTAACTGCTCTGTGGAGTCAGTTGGTATTACTTTATAACTAAGATCATTCTGGAAAACATATGAACATGCACATCACATGTTCACTCAGGCCAAGCCTTAAGCCCTTAATGTAGTAATTAAAATTCAGTTACTAGTATCAGATGGATGAAGTGGCTTTGTGCCAACTGATCTTTCACATGTACCTTATTCTGGTCATTTCCTGTAAGGGTGTTGGTATACTCTCTAGTAATGAGAGAAACTGACTTTCATTTTTTGAAGAGTAAAGGACACTTTTAGTCTCTCTATTTCACTAGCAAAGGTCAGTTTGGTCCCTCTACTTTTAAAAGGGCCAAATTGGTCCTTGTACTTTATGAACTGGTTGAAATAGATTCTAAATTAACTAAAAAAATATGATGGCATATAAATAGTGGACTGGGATGACATATAACATATGTTTGCACCCACATGTTAGTTCTTTAAAGCCACATCACCATCCATATCATCCATTTTCTGGCAATTGGGTGGCAACTAACACGAAATTTGTGGCAAACTTGTCTACAGATTACTAATTTAACTATACTACAAAGACTAGTCCACCATGTCACCGTGCACATGTGCCATATCAGATTTCAAATTCAAGTTCTTAATCAAATGGACCTATTTGAACCAACTCATAAAGTGCAGGGACCAATTTACCCTTTTAAAAATAGAGAGACCTAACTAAACCTTGGTACAAAGTAAAGGGACCAAAAGTGTAATTTATCCTTTTCTGAAACTCTCGGTCAACTATGTTTTATATTATACGTTTTTAAAACTTCAATCAACTGTATTGCATGGTATAGTTTTAAGCTTCATGAGCAGGGACATTCTGTAGCTTTAATAGCAATTGGGCATTACTCTCGACTGTTGTTTAGACTGACTTGCAACCTGGACCTCTTTCCTATTTTTGCTTCTACTCTACCGACATTGGGCTGCTATGTTTATCTGCAGTATTCTATGTAGTACTAATATCTTATTGGAGATCATACAACTAATAAAATTCTCTTTTTTTTTCTCTGATTTTTGCTCTTGGCACTGTTCCTGTCTTCTGAAAAAAGTTTTTTTGATTTCATGAAGCTTATCATGAGTGGAGATATTGATTCTGCATTCCAAAAACTGCGAGAGTGGTATCCACTGGTGATAAAGGTATACTTTACTGACTCCTGGTTGATTTAGTTTGTTTCCTTCATTTTATTGATATTTATTTTTGCAAAAATACTGAGGTGATATCTTATTTGTCTACTGAGTTGGTTAGTATCATCAACTTCATCATGATTAGTTCATTACTGTCTGTCTTATAAGATCATCAACACTGAGCATTTTCAGCTGCATTTTTTTTCCAGAAAAAATGTTGCATTCTGTTTCCCTCTAAAAAATAAATTGCTTTGCCTTGCAGGACGAAACCTCAGCTATTTGCTTCTTACTTCATTCTCAAAGATTCATTGAATATATCAGGGTAATTATCTGAATATTCCGAATTCAATTATTCCCATTTTGCTTTATGCTGTTATATAGTTGGATGAATTGAAAGTATTACAGTGTTTAGTTTTCACTTCCATTGTATGGTTGTTGTGGCTTATAAATTGTAACTGTTCAGAATAGGGGCTTGAATTGTTGTGAAGGAAAATTTCAAAGTATATAACTTAAAAGCAAAATAATTCTATATCCAAGGCATGTAAACTGAAATCATAATTGCTCATTATCAAGTTTTAGCCTTATAGATGGAAATGATTGACTGCAATATTAATGGAGAATTTGCTGTGCTAGCATCTATCTGCTGCTCCAGTGCTTGGAGTTTGATTACTAAAATGTGGTATGACAACTTAATTATGTCATCATAGAGACATTGGTTCTCACCATCAATATTCGAAAAACCATTCCTGGGCCAGAAACCACTACGTCCTAGTATAGTTTCCAGACAGTTTTTTGGTAGTTTTTGGAATGCAGAATATAGTGATATACTACATCTTGTTTTGTATCCTTACCTTATGCTGTTTCTATAAACTCCTTCCCCCCCCACCACCACCACCACCACCCCCCCCCCCCCCCCCCCCCCCCCCCCCACCTCATGCATGTTTTTCATATATCTTTGGTAGGTTGGACAACAGGAGGATGCTGTGAAATATGCCCGTGCTAATCTTGCCATCTTCTTCACACACAAAGCATTTGATGGGTTGCTGAAGGTAATGCCATGGCCTTTTGATGTTGGTGGGTAATTTTCTGTTTTATACCTTGTTCCTTTCAATGCCAAAATGGTTTTACTTGGTAGACCTTGGTGAGCTTAATGCATTGTAGTGTGTTCAATTGCTGATATATGTGACAATAAACAGTGCATTCAACAATGTAATAGACTTATTACGGTATGTGAAAAAAGGTTTTCTGAGCACTAACCAAACAACATACTGTATGCAGGAGAGTGTAGCGCTGCTTGCATATGAGAAGCCTGCAGAATCATGTGTTGGATACCTGCTGGACTCTCCCCAACGTGAATTTGTGGCGGATGCAGTGAACGCAGCTGTCCTGTCTACAAACCCAAACATGAAGGACCCTGAGAGTTGCCTTTTCTCATGTCTGGAGAAGTTACTGAGGCAGCTCACGGTATGCAGCTTCGAGCGACGGACATTCAACGATGACGAAGGGGATGCATTCTTACTTCACAAAGAAGTGCAAACTTGTGCGAGATTGAAGAGGCGTCTAAGCTGCACACATATCTGAGGAGTGAACACGCAATGATGAGAGCCCTCAGTTATCTGCAGGAAGACTGATCACCTCGTGTAGTGGCGTACCATGGCATGAACAGTCACAGATTCTTCTGCAACATCTCAAAGTCTCCACAAGGTAAAATGCCAGCGGGGAATTTCTCCTTTGTAATCAGAGCAGTATCAGTTAGAGATGACCTTGTAGTGTAGAGCATGGTATCTGATCTGCTACTCTGTCTCCACATTGTTATCTTTTGGTTGTGTTCTCTTGGTAGTTGCTATACATTGTGAAGCTTAGATGAAGTATCAGTAAGACTTGTAAATGAAATTTGCAATTATGTAACATGCATCTCCCTTAGTTTCAAGAATTATCTTGATCTACAAAGTTCTTGTGTTAGCTCTCAAACTATTATTAGCGGTATGTCTGTTTGGTTTAGTACTATATTTTGAATACACAAAATGTGGTGTGTCATACCAATAAAAAGTTCGTCATAAACAATATGTGGAATTTTTACCATATTTTTCAGATCACATTTTATGTGGTAATAGTGGTCAAAATAGGTGTAGCACACCACTTTTCAGCTATAAATTTCTAGTTCATAGTTGGATTTCTGATGAATAATCAAGAACAGTGAAGAACCACACTTTTCAGCTATAAATTTCTACATAGTTTGATTTCTGATAGATAATCAAGAACAGCGAAGAACTTTCACGAGTTGTGCAATGCAAGTGTCGAGTTCCTACTACTTTATGTAGCTTCATTAATGTCTTGAAGAATTAGTTAGGGTAGTATTCCTATAGGTTGAGATCTCTTTTAATGTGTTATAGTGTGTTCTCTTCTTTTTGACTCCTAAACTTTCATGTGTTTGTATAAATTAATAAATATGTTAGTTCATATAACATATAGAGAATACATAGACTATTAATATAAAGAAAGAAAGCATGCATGTTATACTCCCTCCGAAGATGTCTATTTGATCCTAAGGCCACAAGTTGAAGATATAGACCAAATCGATCCGTGATTGCCGGATTAGGTAAGTATTTGCACGTAGACCTAGGATTGTGTTTGTATTGGAGTCTATCACGTGGATTTTATTTCAAGAGAGTAATCGTTCGCTACCCTTACGTGAAAGGGGATGTAGCTCAAATGGTAGAGCGCTCGCTTTGCATGCGAGAGGCACGGGGTTCGATCCCCCGCATCTCCATCTCTTGGTTTTTTTTTGTTATTTTAAATTGCATTTCTAATGCAATTTTATATGTACATAACGTGCAAAATAACAATGTCGTACTAGTCGTATGAACGTACGAAGACCGTCCGATCCAAATCCGACCATTTCAGTTTATTTACCCCCTGGCGAATACACGCTCCATTCCTCACCTCCTCTTCGTTCCGACCAATTTTATATGTACTCGTACAGGCAATGTTGACAGTGTAAGGAACAGAGCACTGACAGAGGAGCATGCACGGGATAGTTTCGAAAACCTTCTGTTTAGCATTTACCGCTTCAGAGCACTCACTGGAAGATATCCGCAGAATATTACAGTATGCTATCTACTCTTCTCTGAACTCTTGTGTAGAAATCATTGTATTGCAATGACATTCTAACATTTTATTTCTAACGAATGTAGCATACTAGTATGATAATGTTTGTGGCCAAGTTTCAGTTCAAGCTAACGTTTTGTCTGTCAGGTTGTGAGCTATGATTTCAAGGAGGAAAGGTTTGCACAGTTGCACAGATCTACACTTGGATTCCCAGAAGGCAGATTCTTCTTCTCAGGCACCCCAGCCACACCAACAACAAAGGAGGCTGCTGTGAAAGGTGAAGACGCTGTCCGGTCCCAATTCCGGGAAGATCCATTCGGATGCCTCGGCTCTCTTCACCTTAAGAGACTAAAGAGGGACCCGTTCCACCTCACCGTTCCTTACCCTGACAGCTGCCCTGTGTTGAAGGGGCTGTTCTCATACTGCGGCACAGCGCCTTATCCCGGACAGCTTCCTTGGACCCAAATAGCAGACTGAATAGAAACAAAGTTTGGATTAAACACACTCCTGTAGTTACTGAAAACCCTTCTACATGTTTTTGCCTTACGCTAATCCTAAAGCACTAAAATTGGGTAGCTACTATGAATTAATTCAGTCTTCTGTTCCTTTCCCACTGTATTCTGTAGTGGTGATTTCATACTAGTGAAAATTTTTCGTAATGTAAACACAGTATAATAAACATACAGCACAACGTTTTGAGACATTTTTTTTGTCTTTGAACAAAGACATGTATACTAGGAGGGAGGCCCGCGTGTTTCCACGGGATAATGACATATAAACCTTTCGAATCGAGCATTATCATATATTTGTGACAATTGTAGACATGTAACAAACAGGAAAACAAAATATGTTTGCACTATTCGTAGGGGCAACCATGCAATAACTAAACATGATATCATGAAAGTAGGGAATACACTTGAAACTTCATGCGATAACCAATGCTGAAGGACAAAGCAAATGTAAGAAAGGGCCATCCTTGTTGTCCAGTTCAATTGAGATGAGTAAACCTGAAAGGCAAACATGAATAACCAACCCAAAAAAAATAGTATGTAGTTAAAAATGTTTCCACTATGTAGATGAAATGAAGCAATTTCACTATTAACAATACAGATGAACATATGACAAATAAACACAGCATGAATCTCGATGCAGCCATCTGTATAACATGTTGCTAAGCGAAAAGTAGCATGACCAACCTAAAGGACACCAGGGACAAAGAAAGCTCTAGTGCTAATACGAAAGGCTAATAATTTTCTTTTACCTCAAATAATTCCACCAATCATCCTGTATAAACCATTCTTTCCAATAGACCCAACCTAAAGAGTGGACAGACTTATACTGTTGTTATGCATGTTCATTTTCTAGCATCGATCATACAGTAAAGTGCTATTCTGAATTCAGAGATTTGAACTCAAAATTCAGTTATGATAGAAAACAGCATGCATCCATTGGTCAAATTGGCATGATAGGAGATGCCACAATGTTGTGGTCTTGGTTTCAACCAAAAAGACCTAATTGCTCTGCAGAGGCATGCAGAACTTTCTGACTGACTATTTAATGTTTGAACCCCAAACCCTAAATTTCTAGATCCGCCACAACAAGTCAGCTAATAGCTGGTGCAACAAAAATAAAGTAGCACACACCATATCATCTCTCAAAAGTATAGTTAAATAGGTAAACTAAAAATTACTATAGATGACGATTTTAGATAAAAGCAAAATCAGACGATCCGTCCTTCGGCTTTGAGAGCTATAATGCGGGGGAAAATATAATACCTCGTGCAGCATATATTATTGCTAATTCCCTGCAAACGAACGTCATAGCAAATGCCTACACCTATTCGCCCAACACCTGGAACTAATAAGCAGTATATTACACTCATTGAAATTAGTTATCTAGATCATACTTTCTATATAGATCTTGTGGAAACCTAATCACAGAGTGCATCATCTCATCCATCTTGATGCTTCAGGTGTCTTCCCTGTCAATATGCCCTAAGATCCACCGGAGGCACTGCAATTGCGCTGGAGACCTACATAGATAAGCAAGAATTACTCATGTAGTTTTGTTGCATGCCCAGCATATGGAAAAGGTTTAGTAGCCACCTGACAACCATGCATCTAACCTTACCTGCATCAAGCATTCCATCCAATAAGCCTTCACATTGCTTTCTCTCAGGCCCAACGCCACAATCAAAGAATTGCCAATCTGAAGTAACAAGAGGATAGATATATATCCCAAATACCCAAAAAAATCATAAATCTTAGACAACAAGACGAGAATAGATTTTTTTTTGGCTAAAACATCATTTCTTTTGTATCAGAATGAGAGTATTAGTTTGCCTTACACAGTGTGGGAGTGATCCTAGGTAGGGATGAAAATAGTTCAAATCATATCCGACAAATCTGATTATAATTCTCTAAAAATTTTAGTATGAGTTGTAATTTTAAGATCTAGATGATATCTGTACTTGTATTTTGTTGTATTTGGATGTGGTTTTCATCTTCTTCCAGATACAAATTAAGATACTGGAAAAACGATATCCGATTCCGTATCTATATCCAACAGATATCTACTAAAATAAAAAAAAGTATTCATTTTGGTTCTAAGACTATACATCTATCCTAATTATCGTTATGTCTGTATGTTTCAATTTTTTTTGCACTATAGATGTTGCATGTGTCAATAATAAGTAAAAAGAAAAAAAAGATATTTGTACATTAATATTGATTCTCCACGTTTGAAATTCTCTAAATTATGATATATATTATTATTGTTAATAATATTTAAATTATATTTCATAACCATATTTTCTCCCGATCTGTATCCGTGAATATTCCGTATTAGACAAAAAAAAATATGGGTTAAGGCTAAGTCCAACGCCGCAGCTTCACCGCTCTGACGTGCGGGCCCCACGGGGAAAAAATAATAAAAAACGCGCGCGAGGAGAGAGAGAACGCCACGGCTGGCGTCGCAAAATCGCGCTCTGACAGGTGGGGCCCACCGACGCCTCGCACGCGTGGCGCCCGCGTTGGAGCACACGCGGCGCCCCGGGACGCGGTTTGTGGGCCCCACCGCTGTCCCCCGCGTGCGCTGCTACTCGCTGATCGCGTGCACTGACATGTGGGCCCAAATACGCGTCACGGCCCACATGTCAGCGAGGTGGGTGCACGGTGCGTTTGTCGCCACGCGTTTTGGTGGGGCCCACAAAACGCGTGGTGGCAGTAAAGGCGGGAAGTTTGGTGCACACGCGGGGTTTTGGTCAGGGTCGCTGATTTGCGGGCCCGGTTGCTGCGGGACCCACCTGTCAGTGAGTGGGGCTGTTTATTAGGCGCAGAAAACTAGCCGTTGCGCAATAAATCTCCCCGGTCCCACCTGTCAGCGAGACAAAAAATAGCCGTTTTATTTATAGCCGTTTTAAATAATTTATTCGTTTTTATGCCTAGAAATTCATAAAAAATACCAAAAATTTACCAAAAATCACCAAAAAATTCTGAAAAATTGTGTGCTCCCCTGGCTATAAATAGGAGCAAGTTTCAGCTCATTTGCACTCAACACAAGTTCAAACCACACACTTTTCCAGCAAAGTTCAACCCGTTTTTTCCCAGAAAATTTTCCGATGGCCAACACTCCCCCCCGCGGTTATGTGAACTGGTTTGGCGAGCCTAATTTCGATGAGGAGAGCCCCCAAGCGCCAAGCGGCCAAAATCCGGCCAGTTTTCAGCCCCCTCCCCCACCATATCCGATGTGCTATCCACCATACGCCCCACCCCCTCCATACGGCCAACCATATCCATATGCACATCCGTACGCACAACCCCCCTACGGCCCTTACGGTCAGAATCCTCATTAAATATTTGTATGGTACATTTTTTGTCCACAGGGTTTGTCTTAGTTTTTGAAAAGTTGAATTTTTCGTCCTCCAGATCAGTGCATGGTTTAATAACTCTCTTGATCCGGTGGAGGGGAACTACCAAAAGTTCGACGTATATTGGTCGAAGGTCGCTGAGGCATACAACAGGAGCAGTCCGCCCGACCGCAGACGGGACGTTAGGCACTGCAAAGACCATTGGCTGAAGAACAATAAGAAAATTGTTCACTTCAATGGCATCTATTGTAGGTTGAGGGATGCCTACGCCAGTGGTCGTTCGGACGACCAATTAATGTCTCAAGCACGGGACATGTATAAGCAGGAGGTGGGGCATCCCTTCATCTTGGAGCACTGGTGGACTGCCGTGCGTGGTCAACCGAAGTGGTGCCAAAGCTACCTGGACTCTTCCAAAAGAGCTCGCCTCAACGAAGAAGGTGCCCACACGTCTTTGGTGTCGCCGGGTCCAACAACGACATCAACGTGCTAAACCAATCCCCCCTTTTCAAGGATGTGTTGGCCGGCCGAGCTCCTGCTGTTCAGTACTCTGTTAATGGGACACAGTACAATATGGGGTACTACTTAGCCGATGGTATTTACCCCGAATGGGCTGTCTTCGTGAAGACCATTCCCTTGCCCCAAACGGACAAACACATGTTTTTCGCACAGCAGCAAGAAGGAGCAAGAAAAGATGTGGAGCGAGCTTTTGGGGTCTTGCAAACTCGATTTGCTATTGTCCGCGGCCCCGGTCGATTTTGGCAACGGTCAACCCTTGCCAATATTATGAAAGCGTGTGTCATCCTACACAACATAATAATAGAGGATGAGCGACACTCTCATGACCCGACCGATGCGTCGTACGATAGCCAAGGGACATCTACCGTTACACCGCCTATTCTCCACGGGAGTGCTCCGCCAATATTCGCACATATGCTAGCTCAGAATGATGCAATCCGGGCTCGCCCAACTCATCGGCAACTGAAACGGGATCTAATTGAGCACATTTGGCAGCATTTCAGGGGCGACGATACCGAAATGTAGTAGTTTGTGCGGAGTTTAGTTTAAAATGTATTAGGATTTTAATTAGTATGTGTCTTGTTTATTTCTACGTGTGTCATTTATTAAATAAAAAAATTTAAAAACATTTTGAATTTTTTTAATGTTATTTACAATTTTTATGTTTTATTTGGCCGTGTTCGAATTATCCGAAATCCATTTTAGTAATTATAATCTTTAATACATATTATATATGCGGGTCCCGCACGAAGCGCCTCTCGAAGCGCCTTTGCATTGGAGAGAGAGACGCTTGGAGAAGACGCCTCGCGAAGCGCCTCGCGAAGCGCATTGCATTGGAGTAGGGGGATGTTTGGGGTGGCGCTTCGCACACGTGGCACAGAATATACTGAGGAATATTCTGTTGAAGCGCCTCGCGAAGCACCTCGGGGTTGGACTTAGCCTAAGATATGGAATGGCTTAAATGTGACGTTGGGCCCATGCAGGGCGCAGGCCCAGTCCACGAGGACTCAGACCTATTAAACTCATGGACCCATCATTTTGGGAGTTTATGTAGCTTGGTTTGTTCGTTTGCTTCAGTTCTCGGTGCATCCTCTTCCCTCCAATCCCCCGCCGCCGCCGGGGACGCCAAGCTCCCGCCTTTCTCGCCGGAGAAACAGGCAGAGATGTGGTACCTGTGTGTGTTCTACCACAGGCTCCTGGACTACCGGCGGCCGGAGGTGGAGTCGCTGGCCGAGCTCTTCGGCGGCGCCGGCGCCGGCGCCGGCGACGCCGTCGAGTGGCTCATGCCGGAGAACCACCATGAGGACTCCCCCTTCCACCTCGTCCGCCTCCCCTGCGACGAGCGCCTCGCCGCCCAGATCGCCAACCGCAGTAACCACTGTTTCTTGATTCGTACTAAATACCATGTTAATGTCTTAATTAGTTGGTCTCTTCTGTTAACGTCGTTGTTTGTGTGTAGGTTTGCTCGTGAAGGGGATCTATGAGCTTTGGGGGCAAGGAACTACCTACGAAGAGTTGGAGAAAGCGATAAAGGAATACCCCGACGAGAGGAAGTTGCCGTACTTGACGCTGGATAGCTCCTTTAAGATCGTCGTCGATAGCTTCGGCAAGGTGATCAGCTTCCAAGAACAGAATGAGATCATAAAGAGACTCTCTTACATACCATTCCAGGTTCTTTGATACATTTCATTTCTTGGTTTTTGTAGATATTGTGATATGTGAATGTCACATATGTTGTATAATTTGGGCTGCTGTTTTCAGGGCCGTGTTAATTTAAAGAAGCCTGATCACAAGTTCTTTGTCATGGAGACTGATGATTATGAAGGGAACAACGGCCTCCCCCCGGTTGCTCAGAGGTCGATATTCTTTGGACGGGAGGTTGGCGCGGCAGATAGGCATCTCTTGCCAACATATCAGCTGAAGAGCCGGACGTACATTGGCCCAACGGCCATGGATGCTGAAATGGCGTTTCTCATGGCTAATCAGGGGCTGGCGTGTCCCGGGAAGCTAGTCTACGATCCTTTTGTTGGGACAGGGAGTATTTTGGTTGCAGCTGCCCATTTTGGAGCCATGACAATGGTTTGTGCTTGCTGGATAAATACGCCTCTCTTTAATTTCACTTTCTTCCTGTTTGTTCATCTCTGATAAAGTTTTTTCAGGGTGCAGATATCGATATAAAGGTGGTTCGGGATGGTCGTGGTCCAGATTGCAATATTTGGAGCAACTTCGAGCAGGTAATTTGGTGGATTTCACTACAGTTTAAGCTAAGACCAGTCCTTTGCATGCTAGTGTTGTCTTTTTAACCTGTCTGAGCCATGTGCAATTCGTTTGTAGCTTGTAAGAAGCTAGTGTGTAGTTTGAGTTTGTACTTCACAACTTAACTTGGGTTAATTGCTAAGTATTAACTTATTGTTTCTTCTTCAGTACAAGCTGCCAATGCCGTTATGTGTCCTAAGAGCAGATAATAATCTTCCTCCTTGGCGTCCAGGATTAAAGGAGGTAATCCTTCTTACTCTAGTTATTCATGACTACCGAGCATTTCGTGAATATCATAACTTTAATACAGTGTCTTTTAGTGATTGTATTCAAAAGAAATAGGTTTTATACAATTATATCCATTTTAGCACAAAATACATGTTACTGTGTTTTTTCTATTGTACTAGCTATCTTGATGTAGCTTTCATTTTAAATATGTTTAAGATATTCTCCTCATATGATTTACCTGTCGTGATGTCATGGCTGTTATTTGGTTAGTATATCTTAAAGTTGGAGTATGTGTTTTTCATTTCCAGTCTATTAAAGAAAATGGTTGATTATGACAAGCATTCTTATGTAACCTCAAAGCTTTCATCTGAAACAGATAAAGTACTGCTTGATAAAACAACTAAAAGTTACCACATGAAAACTTCGCATTGTAGCCTAAAACTTCATGAGCATTTTTCTTTAGAAATTGGCATTTAGGAAACTGTAAATTATGCTCATACACTACAAGCAATTAATCTGTTGTTAAAATCTCTTATCTTGCTGTCTTGTTCACAAGATTTGATCAAATATTCTGTTTGTGATCAGATATTTGATGCGATAATCTGTGATCCTCCATATGGAGTCCGTGCGGGTGGCCGGAAGTCAGGTGGCAGGAAGCTCCTAAAAGGCGTAATTGGTCCTTACACAGTTCCAGACGAGAAAAGGGACAACCACATACCATCAACTGCACCATACAGCCTGGCCGAGTGTGTCCATGATCTCCTCAACCTCGCTGCAAGATTGTTGGTCATGGGAGGCAGGCTTGTCTTCTTCTATCCAGTTGTTCGTGAAGATGGCATTGCCAATGTGCAGTTCCCTGCGCACCCTTGCTTCAAGCTCATCGCCTCCTGTGAACAGATCCTCAGCCTGCGGTACAGCCGGGTTCTGCTAACCATGGTGAAGATCAACCCTTACACGGAGGAGGTTGAAAAAATAGCAGAGAAACGACACCAGGAATTCAGAGAGAACCATCTGAAATGGTTGGAGGAAGGCAACCTTCACTCCGCCGTGTTCAGCCCAGCGGAGTCGCTGGTGGATGGGAAATCCAAGTTCGACAGAGACTGGAAGCCAAAGTACAGAGGCAAGTATGTGTAGTGAAAGTGCTAACTTTGTCTCAAATTTGCTAATAGACATCTTTAATTGAGATTTTGTATTCATGTAGTTAGAGCTCCCGTACCAGTTCAGTTTTACTAGCTGGCTCATGAGAATGAGCTTGAAATTTACATCTTGGTGTTGAGATTAGCCAAGGCATGGCTGGATTTGTAGAAGTAATGTAGTTTTGATCGATTACTTGTTTCTAGCCTCAAGCAAGCGAGATTTACATGACAATTTGAATTTGCTGGATTTGTTTTCTGAATCAGATCTTTTAAGTACTCCTGCATTCCACCTTATAACTTTGTAAGTGAAGAGGGAAAACTCATTATATCCCCCATATCCATAGAAGGAAAAAGTTTGTACGAGTTTAGCTAACAAGGTAAGTCTCTACATTATCATTGAAGTTGTTCTTCGCTTTCGTTAGAACCTACAAGCAGCTTGCTAACTGACGCAAACGATTTCCGGCTTCGTTGCCAGTCTCTGCATGGCGTAAACACCATTATTTTGTCATGCCGGACAGCAGATTGTGCAACTCTGTCTGTGTCTAGTGGAAAGCAATGTAGTATCTGAATCACCACTCTCAATTTACTGTAATACAGTTACTGTTTATTTCACGATAATGCCTAACCTTTGAACTTGACATGCTTTTAAAAAGTCAGTTTGGTTTGCGTCCTCACCGTACTAAGGTAAACCGGATTAGAAAAAACAGAAGAAAAGACAGAGAATACTCTTCTTTGAATCTCAAGTTTAAATAATCTAGATTCATATCGAAAAAAAATAGAAGTAATTAATCATTTATCTCCTTTTCTTAAGAAAGAGGATACAAATCCAGCAATTCTCAAGACTGAAAAACAATTCTCAGACTCAGGAGTGTCAGACATGCTCGCCCATTACTAAACAAACAAGTAGTTAATATTATTCATGTGAAACCATGCAAAAATTTCTCAAAGCTTCATCCTCAGGCATGCTTGTATTAGGCGGATCTTTTTGTTTTTCCTTTTTTTTTTATGGCAATTACAATGCGAGTCATCTTAGAGCAGTCGAACGAACTGAGATATAAGTGGCATCAGGACAAAAACAAAAAGAACAAAAAATTATTTGATTCATTGGTGGAGGGAAAAGAATTGAAGCCATCAGAGATGAGTAAAATTGAGCTCAAAAATATTTCAGTCCGCATCATGCATGGAAATGCCCAATGGCTTGGCAATCCGCATCATCCGATTCTCTTTTCTTTATATTAATAAATAAAAAAGACCTGCCAAAAAACCCATAAACTAGATCAAGTTTTTTTTGATATCTATGAGACCAAAAAAAAAAACGAAAAGTAAGGGAGGAAACAGAAACAGATAGGGCTCAGATGGATAATGGGTAGTAAGTTTGTTTGTCAGCACAAGAAAAGAAATATCAGAGTGGTGCATGACTAATACTATCTTCTCATCACTGCCCTCTTATTTAATTCTCCCATCAAAAGAACAAAAACAAGAAGAGACATCTCCTCCATACTAACAACTTAAAAAAAGAAGCAAGAGCAAACAGCAAGAACGCAAGAACTCGAGAAGCAACAAGAACTCCGAACAGAAGAGAAGAGGATGGGTGGTGCGCGGCGGCGGCTGGGTGTGGTGGGAGGGGCTATTTAACTGGCGTAGTGCGCATCTTACTAGGGTTTGAGGGCGACTGGACCGTCCGATCCAAGCTCGGATGGATCAGATTAATTTATGTTCTAAAATAAATCTACCTTATTTGCTCATTGTGATTCTTGATTAGACGATCTATATGATTGCTGATTCGAGATAATTTGTTTTAAAATGCACTTATTGTTTCAGGAAATTATGGGGTGCTAGTTATTTTCAATAATTTCATATTTGTAGTGCTAGATTTTGTTGGATTTTGACCTTTCCATTTTTGTTCTGTTGATTTAATTAAAAGGCTCTTCTTGTCAACTTTAAAAGTTTTATTTTTGTTTTAGTTTTTCAGTTACCATGAAAATAAGAACCAAAATTTGTTTTTTTCTCTGTATTTTAGACTCCTCTCATAAGTAATAAAACTTTACCTTATATCCCCCTAGTTCAACAATGTGATTTATAAGACAAGCTACAAAAGTCATCCAGCAAAAATCAACTGGTAAGCCCTGCATGTTTTCACATTTTTCATAGCATGTTTGGCTAGGAGGTGCTGTAGTAGTGTCGTGGAATAAGATAATTATAAAAAATATTTATTATATCTACTAAAATTTATTGTTATGATTTTAAAAATAGAGTTGCAAATAACTAATATATCTAATGGGGCGTGATTTGTAAGAACTAATTTTAATATAGAAAGATGAGAACTATAATCTTAATCATCAAATAATTTTGAATAATGCAGATCTAAGGGGTACATTGGAAGGTGAAAAATGAAATAGTTTTTTAGTGGATAATGATAATTACTTAGATCTAGTTTGGTGCCTGAGATTGCTAGTTTTATATTTTTCATATTTTAAGAATAGTTAAAACTAGTATATCAAGACTCAAGAGTGTTTTTTTTTATCACCTCCTGGCCTTTTGGGCCTTTCTACTTGGACCTTGTTCTTTCACAACCCTTTACTTCCTTCTTTCTTTCTTTCTTTTTTGATAGCTAAACTTTTTTTCCCATTTATTAGGACCAATATGGACAGATTCAATCGATTAAATACAAAAATAAATACTGACAGAACACATCTCAATTAATAATCTAGGCAGGTTGTAACAGTTACTATTAGAGAAATTTTTTTTTATGTCATTGTAAAAATTATGAAATTATAATTTGTGATGATGATAAAATAAAATTGGATCTATATGTAGATGAGACATTTAATAACAAATATTAAATATTAAAATTTTAAAATGATATAAATAAATTTGCCACTTACTATTAACATAACGTGTACATTGAAACTTTGTTAAAGCAATTATTGTCAATCTTGACTAGCAATAATAACTTGCCAATTATACTAATCATCACCAATTAGAGTCGTGTATAAAATGAGAAGTTCGAAAGATCAGGAGCCTGTGTGGCCTACCTGTGACTTTTATTAAATCAGTTTTTCACCAAAAACCGGACTATTTCGTAGGTAAGTTCCGAGTAGTTATTTGGCAAAAAATTTGATTTATAAATTTCTATGAGGAGATGTTGGGAGGTAGATGGAGATAAGAAGCTGCACGAACTATTCTCTCGTGACTTTAGCTTCTCTTTTGTGGATCTTTCGATTTCTGAGATAAGCATCAAGAAACCACTTGTTTATCTTTTTGAGATATGATGGACAAATCTAAAAAACTGAATTCTTAAATAAGTTTTGAGTAGTTGTTTCATAAGAAATTTGGCTTATGATTAGGGGGTCTTTGAGGTAGATGGGGCAAGAAATCAAAAAAATTGCTTCAAGCTAGTTTGACCTTTTCTTCAACGATTGATGAAATTAAATCACTTACTTGGTTCTGATTTCAATTTTTCTTAACTAAAAACTGAAACAGAAATCGGGCTAAGACAGTCTTAAGTTTTCGTGTAGTAACATCTCTCTCATCGTAGTCATGTATAGACAATATTTCTGAGAGTTAGTTAGGACTCTTGGTGTTGTTGTTAGACATCAAATCCATCTACGTAATTTTGGAGGCGAAGCGTTTCAGATATTTTTTGAGGGAATCAATCATATCACTGAGCAGCAATTTTTTCTAAATAATCTCAAAAAAAAAATTATAAAAATAACCCAAACTTTTTTTTTATTTTAACTCATCACATTAGTATATTATGATTCAGAATCACGACAAATCACCTATCCTGTTTTGACTGACTGAGACAAACTACATCATTAAATATCTAACTATATCATTAAATATTCCTCATCTACCATTAAGTAACAAAATAATATCATACGATGTCATATTCTCTAATCTATCTTAAAGATATTTATGCAATTAAATATAATAAATTGCGATTAAACTACCCTAAAAATATTTAGGGAATTGTTTCATTCCCCAAAGATATTTATATAATTGAATATGATATAAACATATACAACCATTTTAATTAAATTGTGTAATTCAAATATCTATATATTTTTTATTAAAATAAGTTTAACATATTTTTCAGTCAAAAGATTTATATTCTACAATATCAATATTATACATTAAATTTTCTATGGTAAGTAAAAAAATAACTACATCATTAATCCTACGGACATTTAAAATTCCTAACAAACTATATCATTAAATATCTAACTACATTATTAAATATTCCTAATTATCTATGATTATTAAATAGCTAAATACATTATTAATCACAAATAAATAATATGAACTAAAACATTTAACTTACTAACTTAACCTATCCAAAAAAAAATTTCGTCCACATAAACTTTCTAAACTTAACCTAACCTAATCTAACATAACCATAACCTACCGTCATTACAGTCATTAATCATATTTATCCACAAAAACATTAATCATATTTATCCACAAAAACTGAAATACTACATAAGGCCATATTATCAAACCTCCTCTAAGGTTATATCCTAACTAAAAAGTATTTATACCGTTTAGTTAATTACTAATTATGTAACTGATGAAATAATTAATAAAAATATGATCAAATATCAACGAAATTTATCTTGTTTTGAAGCGTTTCATTGGATCTATAATTTTGATAATTACACCAATTCAAAATTATATTTGGATTTCAAGATAATTGAATTGAAAATATATATTTATGTGAGGGAGAGAGAGGAAATACTATTGTGAGATAGACAAGAGAGAAATGAGGGAGGAGAGGATTTTGAGTAGTTATATGCATATATGACAGATGAAAGTCAAAAAAAAAAAAAGACAAGTGTGAAGTATTTTCACAATTTTTTTTTGTTTATATAAAAAAATTCTGTGAGCAGCACACCCGTAGAAGTCAGGTCAAAGAAGCACTTAGATTGAAGCACAATTTTTCTGCACGGGTGAGGTAAGCTTTAATTTCTCAATTCTCCCTTCCATTTGGAAGCAAAGTGTGACCTGTTCTGTTCTGTTTTTGTTATTATTATGTTTTGAGAGTCAGGGCACTTATACCAAAGATACAGACATTTGAAAGTTTGCAATATTAAATCTCAATTTTGTTAATTTGTAGGATCTAAATCTCAATACTATCAATTTAGGTCTTATTTGACCGGACCTGAACTCTGATTTCTACTGTAAAGAACCTATCTAAACATATAGCTCCAATTACAAAGCTTTTGGTTAAAAAAAAAACTGTTGTTTCTCTATTTGCTTGCTTCAAATGATATTTTTTCCCTATAAATGATAATTTTAATAGATATATTGTATAGTTAAAAATTAAAATTACTCCTGCACCTGAAGATGAGAGTCATAGTCATGATTCTAATCTATGAAAATAAACATAATAACTTATACACATATAGTACGAGACTTAAATAACTAAACCTATAATTTGTTGATATTATGATTTACTCTCTTACTGATTGGATTACAATAAAATAAAATTACTTTGTGGTCTTGACACCGAGCATTACTTTTTTAATCACATATAAATTTAGTCTTTGGCCTACGTAAGATATACCCAAGGGTTCAACATTCCACAAGACATTTTCTAACTTCCAAACACTTCACCTAATAAAACCTTACTTTGGTAGCAGGTAACCTTCAGTTTCAGACTAGTTGTTTGAATCTTTGTCAAATCAACTGTCCTGTTTTTATTCTCTCAAAAAATTCAACTACTCCACGTAATTCTTATGTCTCGTCCCATCCATGACTTTTGCACATATATTTGATCTACAATCTTCATTTGTATTTTATAAAGATTTTTAAAAAAACTTTCTGTACGCGTGGTATTGCTCATAAAAAAACCATCTTTTTAACTAAAATTGTTTTTTTTTTGTTTGCAACCTCAAACATGTAACCTTTAGTTTAGTTTAACTAAAGCAACATTGATAAGTCCCTTGGTTACAAAGGCATTGCATGCTTCAGGTGGAACCAAACACGAATTGGTTGGGTTTGGTGAACGTAAAAGCATGTATATATGGTAGCCAATCTACATTCCAACAACATCTTTTTTTTTTCTTGTAGTTTCACTATGATTTTGCCTCGCTCCTATGGTTCTTTATGACAACCTTTAGGGATGTGTTGCACCAACTTCGTAGATAGCATATATGAGAAGGTTACATATGAAGCAAGATAAAGCGAAAAATGTACACATAACCCATTAGAGGAAGTAAAACGAGGATGTTATTATGGACCAGAAGAATTTAAAATGACCGGTATTTGAGATGATTATGTGATGTTTTACAAGTATCTATAAACTAGTAGTTATATTAATGAGATGGAACTACTAGAAAACCAGTTTATTTCTAATTCCCAGTTGGGTCTGAGAACCACCCAAAATCCGGAAACCGAACAAGAGTAGAACCACCAATCAATCAAGGAGAGGAGGTTGGAAGAGCACTTCACCTTTCAAAACCTGCAGGATGAAACTGTACATTAGTATGAAATGTTCCAACATTCCTGAAAGGGACCATGCCTTCTTCCTTCTTCCTACAGCCACTTGTCAAGCAAGCGTGGCTTCTCCATGGCTATAAAAAGTTTCCTTCATATGCTTAACCTCAAGTCCTCTTGAAACAGAGGCCAGCCTTGTTCATATATCAAACTACTACACGTCAACATACTGCTTTGATTCTTAGTTTTTCAATCCACCTCTCGACGCGAGATCGTCGGCGCTGACGAAACGAGTATATAGCAGGAAGATCAGGGTGCATATGGAGTTGTCTTGTGCTGTCTGAAGGAGAAGAAGAAGCATACACAAGATGAGAGGCCATGGCTGTGCTCATGCAGAGAAGAGGCATCGCCTGGCAAGAACCTAGTGAGTTGTTTGTTCTCTTGTCATCTTTGCCTTTGTGTTTCTTGTTCTTGTGAAGTAGTATTTACTCAGTTTTTATCGTCGGATTATGTGATGATCATAATGTGAATATGCATATCGATGCAAGTTGGTTGATTCAGCTAAATTGACATTGGTGTGTTCATGATCAAAGTTAACACTTTTCCCAAAAAAAAAAAAAAGGTGATGTCTTCATCAATAAGCAATTTTCACTTACTTGTTCTAATTTATCCACAGTTAGTCTGGGATGACTAAAGTTTTAAGTTTATCAAATAAACTAATTTATTAGAGTTTTAGTTTATAAATCTAATAAGTCCCATTGTACTGATTTCAATTTATTTAGACATCTAGTTCAACATTAATTTGTTTTAAAATAAATTAAGTGTTTGATTGCAACTTCAGTTTAAAAACTCATAAATTAAAACTAAAACTCAACAAAACAATATACCATCTGCTAACTTATTTTGACCTAGCAATTCAAAAAAGAAAAAGAAAATTTCTAGTTCACCAATCCTAGGTTAGTTTGGTAGCAGGTGAAGAAACAGTCATACACTGTTTCAAAGTTGCAATTCTGAACAAGTCTTTTCTTCCCAATCGAAGGGCAAGCCTGCTCTAAAAGCCTTTGAATAGAACAAAAACAAAAGAACCATAGGAAATGATGTCAGAGGGACTAGAAGGAGGACTCCAGAGCAAAGACCAAGGAATTGACTAGATTACATTACAAACAGTCAAAAATTGTTTCAAAGAATAATTTGTCAGTATATTTCTTAAGAATTTTTATGGTCGAATTTATGATATTAGTTTAATTCGACACTAAATCTTAATAGAATCCTCTTTCTTATAGAATTTTTTTCTCACCCAATTAAGATGGCAAGTTGAAACAAGTCAAACAACAATACCATGAAGACCATCGGTGGAGGGACGCGGGGTCCACCGGAATTATGCAGAAAAGGAATTCCCTTCTACAAAATTTGCACACAAGTCCAAAAAAATTCTATTATATATTGAAAATAAGAGATCCCACTGAAATAAAAATAAAAGTGCAACGAACCCTATTGAAAAGTTTGCCTGCGTCCACGACTAATGATGACGAGTCCTATACCTAAGCCAAGACTTGCTAGTATAGTTGCATGTTGAGTTGAACGAAGAAGCTAGCTCTGTGCATGACTTCAGCAATTACGTCTTCAACTGAAACTAACATGACAATGTGTTTAGAAGTTCAAGGGTGCAGGTCACAATGGTCACACTGTTTTTTGTTTGTTTGCTTGCTTTTTCAAGAAAACATTACTGGTATAATATTAGTTTGTTTTTTTTTATTTTTGTTTAAAGAATTTGTTTGGTCATTTTTGCACATTATTACTGGCATAATATTAGGCATTTTTACATTAAGCACACTTTTATTTTCTCCCTGCATCTTAGTGAAACAATCT
Source organism: Pharus latifolius (assembly GCA_019359835.1). NCBI lineage: Eukaryota > Viridiplantae > Streptophyta > Magnoliopsida > Poales > Poaceae > Pharus > Pharus latifolius. Next base: position 69,010,164 of record CM033320.1, on the reverse strand, counting down.
ACTAATTGCAATTTTCTTAACACTCAAATACTGAATAACAAGCAAAATTATCTGAATTTCAGTATAGATCTAAGCAAAAAGGACTGCATAAGAAGCAGCTATGGGAAGGATGGCAAATACAAGCCCTTCAGCATTCTATTACCTGAGGGCTCAAGCGGCAAAATGCTCTATGTCAAGCTTGTCCTCCTAATACTCATGTGTGGCTCCTTCGTGAGCCTCCTCCATTCACCATCCATTCACCGTGGTGACCACCACACAAACTCCAGCACCAGGTAAGCAAATTAATATGCGGTTGACTTCACTTTCTAGTCTCAGTAATTCCCTTCAGGCTTCGGTTTCCTGAAAACAGGGTGGTTCCTAAACCTACTAGGTAGAATGGAAACCATCTGGATTCTTGAAAATTCCATCGGATTATTATTATTTTTTATTTGCCAAGTTTCTCCTTGTTCTTGTAAAATCCCTAGTTTATATATGTTTTAAATGAAAAATTGCACCAAAAACTCGTCTACTATCAATTTTAGTACAATTAGACTCCTCTAGTCGAGTTTGAAGAAAATAAACTCTTCTATTATTTAGGCAAGAGCAATTGAGTTTTTGTTCTAGTTTTTGTTAATTTTTTAATATATCAAATTGACATCAAACTATTAGAAATGATACATAAGACTCACATATCAATGACTATAATGTTAATACAAATAAAAGAAAATTGTTCTAAAGGGTTGAACCCATCTCAATGATAGAGCCAATTTATTTGTTCCAATTCAATTAGAAAAGTTTGGACACACAAAAAAAAAATTGATAGTAGAGAGGTCACTAGTACAATTTTCACTTTGTATCTCTTGAATCTTGTTTAGTCACCAGCAGTCATTTCCTTTAAAATAGCACTTCATCGCTTCTGATCAACAAATCCTTCGTTTATATTACTACTATGAATGAAACACAGGTCTGAAGTATCCAAACTGAAGTGGGCATCATGGAACACTGACACACCAGACTCAGGATACACATCAAACCTGAAGATAGACTGGTCACAGGTCTCCAAGGCGGTGCAGGTCGCCGGAGACGCAGGAGAAGCCCCAAGAGTAGCGCTCCTCAACTTCGCCGCCGTGGAGGTCGACGAATGGCGCTCACTGCTACCCCACACGTCCGCATCAGCAGTGGACCTCGACCATGTCCAGAGCAACGTCACCTGGGAGCACCTGTACCCCGAATGGATCGACGAGGAAGAGCTCTACGGTGCTCCGACGTGCCCGGACTTCCCTGAGCCGGAGGTCCCGGAGGGGTCTTGGTACGACCTCGTCGCCGTGAAGCTGCCGTGCGCCGTGTCGGCGAACTGGTCCAGGGACGTGCCGCGGCTGCACCTGCAGCTCGCGGCGGCCAGGCTGGCGGCGCATTTCTCGGATGGACAGCGGCGGCGGCCGGCGCATGTTCTTGTGGTGAGCAGGTGCTTCCCGATACCAAATCTTTTCCGGTGCAAGGACGAGATGATGCGCGAGGGTGAGGTGTGGCTGTACAGGCCGGACGTGGAGGAGATGAGGAAGAAGCTGATGCTTCCCGTCGGATCTTGCAAGCTCGCCATGCCGTTCAAAGCAATGGGTAAACTGCGTGTGCACATTGTTTTCTTGTCTTGGGAAGTTTGAGTAATTTTCGCCGGAAGTTCTACTTCTTTATTTATGTTTTTGGCTGGATTTCTAAACTTTCAATTTCTTTGATCGGGCCTCCCAACCTACTAACAAGTTTTAATCGAGTCATAGCTGTTAATACTATTAGTTTTTGACATTATATGCCAATCAGATAATTTTAAAATTCAAATATTTGCCAAATTATTAAATATTATTTTTAAAGTTACAAAAATGAAAAATGCTCTCTAAAATTATGATTTTTAGATGAATATTTAAGAAAATTTATAATTTTAAAAATGGATATAAATTTTCCACTGTTCCTCTTTATTGTTTTTGAATTTTTTTTACCTTAACCGTTAGCAATGTCTTTGAAAATTTTTGAAGTTGTATAATAGCACGTGGACTTACACATCAACTTCCGTGCAACATGTGACATATCCTCGTAGACTAGTGGTTAATTAATACCACTTCTATTTTCGAACTGTCATTAACAAAATAATCATATTTTTTTAATAAGGCATATTCATTATAAATTCATGTCTCTATTAATTTTATCTATTATAATTAATTAGTTTTTAAGTTCGACTACACATACACACAATATTTAACCACTTAATTTAATAAAGATAGCGTTTGAAAGTTTTGTTTATAATTTATAAAATTGTGAATTTTTTTTTTGAAACATAACACATATTTAAGAATAAAGATAGTAGTTAGTTTTTGTTTAAAATGGCTTATAAAATTTGAGACAAGATTGAAAAATCGAAAGCTGGTACATCTTGGAAAAAAATACAAAAAAATAGGGCCTGCGATGAAAATTAGTCATTTAAACTAGCATGCTAATAACATTTGAAGAGTATGCATTTGTAATTTTTCTTATTTAAAACAGAGGAGCCATACACCCCTTTGGCGCCAAAGCGAGAAGCCTACGCGACAATACTTCACTCGGAGCACATATACGCCTGTGGCGCCATCACCGCCGCACAGAGCATCCGGCTCGCCGGATCCGACCGTGACATGATCGCCCTCGTCGATGAGACGATCAGCAGCCACCATCGCCGCGGCCTGGAGGCGGCGGGCTGGAAGGTCAAGCCCATCAAGCGGATCCGGTACCCGCGCGCGCGGCGCGACGCGTACAACGAGTGGAACTACAGCAAGTTCTGGCTCTGGACGCTCACCGACTACGACAAGGTCGTCTTCCTCGACGCCGACCTCCTCATCCAGCGGCCGATGGAGCTGCTCTTCGCCATGCCGGAGATCAGCGCTACGGGGAACAACGGCACCATGTTCAACTCCGGCGTGATGGTGGTGGAGCCGTGCAACTGCACGTTCCAGCTTCTGATGGACCACATCGACGAGATCGAGTCCTACAATGGCGGCGACCAAGGTTACCTAAATGAGATCTTCCCATGGTGGCACCGCCTCCCGTCTCACATGAACTACATGAAGCACTTCTGGGAGGGCGACTCCGAGGAGCTGGTTGCGAGAAAGAGGGCACTCCTCGGTGCAGACCCGCCCATAGTCTTCGCGATGCACTTCGTCGGGATGAAGCCGTGGCTGTGCTTCAGGGACTACGACTGCAACTGGAACGTGGACGAGCTGCAGCAGTTCGCCAGCGACGAGGGGCACGGGAGGTGGTGGAGAGTGCACGACGCCATGTCGCCGTACCTGCAGAGTTTTTGCCTTCTGAACGAGCAGCAGAAGGCCCTGCTGCACTGGGACGTCGCGCAGGCGAAGGCGGCGAACTTCTCCGATGGACATTGGAAGGTGAAATTAAGCGACCCTCGGCGAAGAATTTGCGCTGAGAGAGTGTGCCGGAAGAGGAAGATTACAGCGAAGCGAGTCGAGGGGAACAGGGTGACCACATCTTACACCAAGCTGATAGCAAATTTTTAATGGTTAATTAACATGTTGGTGTCAATTGAATTGAATTGATTTGTAGGTGTTGCATACTTGCATACACCATTTTTGGTCCATGGTGTTATGCAGACCATGCATGAATGATTTTGGTTGCATCCTGATCAGCTTCTGTGGTTTTCTTCTGAGTTAATCTTGAAAAATTCAGCCTTTGCCTCTCATATTCTTCTTCTTCTTCAGAAATCAACACATTTGGCGAGCGGTTATTGATGTTTAGTCATGAAAAATCTTCTTTCAGAAGCTTAATTAAGCACTTAACATGAATGGTTCTTCTTCAGAAAATCTTGTTTGACCTTTACATGAATTGTTCTCAGGGCAACAGCAACAAGACTACAAGGTGATCATCAAACTCAACCTGGAAAATTATCCTATTTACATTAATATGAAGAAGTTGATTGAAAGAAAAACAATAGCAGAAGTTGTGGCTGAACAAAAAATATGGGCCACCAAAGTGGGGTTCTTTTTTTTTTTTTGAGAAACAAACCAAATCATTTGTACCTAAGTAGATCTAAAACAACATTACTGTTATATTGTTTCTAATCTTCAAACAGACCAAGAAATAAATGGCATGGACTAACCCTAGGCCCATCTTGATTTCTCTGAGAAATAGAACAATATAAATGGCAGGTTATTCATCAAAACGTCAAGTCATGCATATGTATAGAAGGCCATGAGCTAAAATGTAATCAAATATTTTCAAATTTAACCATTATTCTATTTTTAAATATCCATATTAATCAATATAAAAATTGCATGTGTGGATTAAACATGAGAAATACTTCCACAACATTACATTTTTAGGTATTTTTGAAAAAAAAATTAACTCAATAGTGTCATATGCAAAATTACTTTTGATTTTAATAGCACATTACCGGTTAGCTAATTTTTACAGCATTTTAAAAATGTAGTATTTTTCGGTGACAGCAGAATTTTCCATCATTGATGCTCAAATGTTCTAAAGTTGGTATCTAATACAAAATAGGTATGCAGTACAAGTAACCATGAATAAATTTGAAAAATTATGAAAAAAGAATGTTAGAGATAGAGTTTGACGTGTTCTACAATTTGACCAAATCTCGTATCCTATGTCAATCTAGAATAATAGATAAAAACAAATGCAATCAAATGATAATTTTTTATTATGGTACATTTTATTGTTAAAAAAGCCCATAAGCTCCGTGGTCAAAGACCACCACTCCAAAGATATTTTGAGAATATCAATGTCTAGAAATAACTTTTTGAGTTTTATTTGTTAAAGAGTCGACACTTTTTCTTATTATTTTGAGTGCACCTCTTTTAACTATTAGATCAAATCTTTTTTCTGATTAAGTTCTTCTAAATTTCACCTAATCCATAATTTAGTATCACTAATAGTGGGCAATATTCTGATAATAAGATAATAAAGATGTTGTTAATTGTGGATGGCAACCAATGAGAGAGATGAATTATAATAGAGGTTGTGCACGCGGGATGGTGTGGTGTGGTGTGGTAAGGTGACACTGTTGTCACAGACATAAATGGTGGTGGCCAACGAAGGAGGAGAGGGCAGTGGGGAAGACGAAAGGGGAAGTGAATAGCAGTTGTGCTAGAAGCATGATAAACAATGCTAATGAGACCCTTTAAAATTTGTTTTAACAAGATATTTACCGATAATTTTTTTTTTGAAATCTAATGGCTCCGGCCCGCCAATGCCACGCCGGCGGAAAAAAAAAACGACAGACCAACCGCGAAGATTCCCCAAGAAGAAAAACCATGGAAAACGCAAAAACACGAGTACACAAGACATCGATTACTCTGGCCCCACATGCAGCCACACCAACTCGCCTACTGTCCAGTTCTTCACTGCACTCGTCAACGTACTCTCTCACTGACAGGGGGCGCCCACTACACTGTCCCGTCAATGCACTTTCTCACTGACAGGTGGTACCCACTGCACCGGTTAGGCGAAGTTAAATGGACCTTTCGCGGGCGAGTGGCATTAACCCCACGCACACAGCACAACACGCCCAAAGTGCACTGCTGTCGCCCACTTAGGAATATTAACTGTTCGCCTCAACACCCCTCTAAAGAGGAAAAAAATATCTATTAAACACACTTCTCTTCTCCTGGCGCGTCGCGTCGGCTCTCAGGTGTTACGTTTCGTCTTCGTGCGCCTCCGACGCCTCGAGCTCCAGCTCGAGGACGGCGAAACCCTAGCGGTGGTCGTGGTGCGCCGCGTCGGCGGCGATGCCCCTGTGGTGGTCGCCCAAGTTCAGGTTCAGGTCTAAATCCAAGCCCACTGCCACCCCCGCAGCCTCGGCCGCCTCCTCCCCGCGCGGCTCCGTCGACCTCGACCCCTCCCCCTCGCCAGCTACTCCCCGGCGGAGCGCGAAGGCCCACAGCCTTGACTCGTCAGCGGCGCGGCACGGGGAAGCCGCCGCTGCGCCATGCGGCGGCAGCGGCGGGTTAGGGCGCTCGGCGGTGGGGCACCCGCTTCCACAGCCCGCGTCGAAGTCGGCGCCGCTTCCCCTAGCGTCCTCGCATGTGGCGGCGGCGGCGGCGGCGGAGGCGGCGATGTCCGCCTGCGGGCGCTGCGCGTCGGCGTCGATATCTAGCGTGAGCTCGTCGGGGTCGTCGGATGAGGCGGCGGATCACCAAACTTTTCGGTAATTGCTTGGATTTAGGGCTTACTTGCGAAATTCACTGTAGCTAGTTATTGGCGTAATTGCCACGTTTTTAGTCATGGCCTTGGCGAAATCGACACGGTTAGTACGGTGAACTGCGTGTAATTACGTCTGTGCAGCTGTGGCATAATAACAGCATCTCCAATAGTTTCACTCGATAATTAGGTAACTAGACTTAAAAGTTAGTGATATATCATCAAGCATTTTCATAAGTTTTTGTAACTCTAAAAGGAGCACCCCTCAGTGCTTATGCTTTGTGAATATCTGCGACTTATGGAGTGCGTTTTGAGTTAAGTGCGGAGTTGGAGGAGTAGGGACTGGGAGTGAGGCTTTCTCACTATGGACTACCAACCGCAGCAATTGACCTGTTCCATGTTAGTTCTGCTTATGTTCTGAAAGCATTATCTTCGTTTAGTAAATGCGACAGACTGAAGACTCAGGGTGCCAAAGCGTGTTACTAGTTCAACAATTTATTCTTTTTTTTAGATTTTTTTAAATTGTAATATTATCCCGTGCAAAATGCCTCCAATCCAAGGTGCACATGCTAACACATTGTTTATTCTTGCAAGAATGATGCACATGGATTAGTATATTTTTATTGTCTTGCGGTCTATTCTGACATGTTGATGGTGTTTTTCTTTTTTCCTTTTTGCACGCGTTCATTGCTTTGGAAATTATATTTGTATTACTTTGTTCTTGCTAGAAATTCGTGGTTTGTCTGTTTTGTTTGGGGTATTTTGTATTATCATGTTCTTTCTCAATATATTGTTGTAGTGCTGATGTGTTCTCTGATATTTGTTGTTGGTTGGTTTAAACCTTTAGGTATACAGATCCAATTGTCTTTGCCAGAGGAAGAACTATGCCACCTGATGCACGTGTGCATGTGGTCGAAGAGAAGCATCTCTTTTCTTGTAGCCCTCTCCGGGTATTTCAGAAGTTCTTTGAGGTGCCTATCTCTGATATGAGAGAACCTCATTTGCAAAGCTTCGAACCTTCGACAAGTGAAGCCAGTTCTTCCCGTGGCAGAATGTTATCCAATGATATATTTGGTGCAAGAACAAGAAGTCCATCACCTGGTCCAAGAGGGCATACTTTTTCTGCCAGTCATACAAATCAAAGAGAACTTGGGCTTAGCCCAAGGTCACCAGTGAAAAGGATGGATGATTTGAAGAGCCCTCCTCAACCCTTGCCTCTTCCTCCAGTATCCGTTGCTTATTCGTCTCTTCTTCGATCTCCCATTGCTTGTACCCAATCCCAGTCACAATGGAAAAAAGGGAGAATGTTAGGCAGTGGCACATTTGGCCAGGTTTACCTTGGATTCAACAGGTATAGTCATATAGAGGTTTTTGTATGCCTTATATGGTATGCGTACCATTTGGACTTTGGAAATTGATATAGCAGTTTCTGATGCTAAAGCCAGATAAGTTATTCAGAAGGTACTCAATGCTCATAAAATGTAGCACCCACGTAGACGGATTTAGTCACGCATTGGAAGTTGATGTGGAGGCTTAGTAATATATAAACTCTTTACGGGAAAAAAGTAGCAACCATATATGCCCTTTTTTTATAATTGATGTTGGCAAGACCAAAGTGTTGCTATATGTTACCTAAACACGCATGAGTGTTCAATACTGATGTGGATTCAAGTGTTCAATGCTGTAGGCCAGAAAAAATGCGTGACAAACTCATAAGTGTCGTTTATATACAAGTCTATTGCCTTCTTTTTTAAATGAAAACAAATGCAATTCTACTTATTATCTAGACAAATTGTTTTGTTTCAAGATTCTAAAAGAAAATTGTTTTTCTTCACCATTTGAACAAGAATCTTTATTAAGTGTTGGGCATGCAGATTTGGAATGCTTGTCCAATGCGACGTGTGAGGGTAGGCATAGTGTGTCCAGGTTTTGTTGCACTTTTAGGCGTTATATAAAACTAAGTGTGAAAACTGTTTCTGCAGAAGTTCTGTAGTATTGACTTTTAAGTGATGGACATCTTTTGACTGATCTTAATAATGTGTGATACAGTGAAAGTGGGCAGTTCTGTGCAATTAAGGAGGTACAAGTTATTTTGGATGATTCAAATTCAAAGAAATGCCTCAAGCAATTGAATCAGGTAATTTATGCATTCTATTTGATTGGCTAAGCTGCCTACCCATCAAAAGCAACGGTGTTGATTTTAGACCAAATGCCTACTCTGAGATGGTGCATAGCAGATATCCTGTTTGATCAATTTAATAATTAGTTATCCTTTCTTGTATTGACAGGAAATAGATTTGCTTAGACAATTGTCACACCCAAACATTGTGCAATACTATGGGAGTGAACTGGTAAGTTCTATTTGATAAACATATCATTTGATTCTGTGCAGTAATAAAATTTTAATCTCACTTTGTGCTACATATTTTTGTTCTGCATATAGTTGTTCATAGGATGGAAAGGTGAGGGAAAATGGTAAACAGGTGTTACAAATTTGGAGTGGAAACTTATTTAATCCTGTGTAGAGTAAGCACTCGTCAGGTGAATACGACATTTAAGTTGTCAGGAAAATTGGTTGTAATGCTTGATTGTGGATGCTTTATCTTTTTATGCATTTTCTTGCTATCTGGAAGTAGTGTGTTTTTTTAGTTACTGTCATACAATAAAACATTTGAACATGTCTACAATCAATGTCGATAGATTGCTCTATACATCATGTAGGTTCACCTAAACACTGAGAATCCAAATATATCAAAGGGAATGTGGTATTGTCAGCAGAAAGGCAGGTCATAGGCATGTGACCACATGATTTATTGGAAATCTGTGGGATGCTACTCACAGGTTTACATCACAAATTTAAAATTAACTACCTTAAAGGTATGGTTGACAGTATACCCATATGTTATGACAGAACTGAAAAGTTTTCTCTCCAAATGCTGCTTCACTCCGGTCTGACTTATATTTAACTGACAACATGTCAAATTCCTTGAATTGGTACTATAAGGTATTGGTACAGATTGTGTTTGCATTTACTTCTAGGGAAATAGGTGACAAGTTGATAAACTGCAGGCTCTCAGTTTCATTCCTGATATGTGCATATCCACTTACATGTGGAAGAAGGGAGAAATTTTCCATGTCTATGCCATGTAGATCTTAATACCTTTTCTTCAAATTTTGTTAAATTTTCTAAATTTACTTCTTACATGCTAGATGAAGATTATTATTGTTGTTCTTTTGTCGTTTCATTTGCCTCATGCTTTTAGCTTCTTTCTTATTATCTCTCTAGTGAAGGTTCTTTCATTGCAATAAGAAATTGGCTGCTTCTGGTGTTTATCAGGTTTTAATTAAAAATTACTTCATGAAGTACCTGACTATGTTTAGACTTTTCTAATTGTATATATGCTTTTGGGCAGACTGATGAAGCACTCTCAATTTATCTCGAGTATGTCCCTGGAGGTTCAATTCATAAATTACTTAGAGAGTATGGTCCTTTCAAGGAAGCTGTCATTCGTAATTATACTCGGCAAATTCTTTCTGGGCTTGCCTACTTGCATTGTAGGAATACTGCCCACAGGTAGTGTTCATTGTCTACAATTGTTTATCCATTTCCAATGTTTAAAACTGAAAGCACAAATCATTTCATAGTGCTTTTCTTTGCAGAGACATTAAAGGAGCAAACATACTTGTTGGCCCTAATGGTGAAGTCAAGCTTGCTGACTTCGGCATGGCTAAACATGTATGCAATCTTCCTTCCATTTCTCCAAGGGGTTTCGTATGCATGTGTGCAGAAGCATTGCTAGAAGCCTCTATCACACCTAAACACACAAACCCTGCAGCTCAGAGGATCATGTTTCTATGTTTTGCATGTCATAGCCCTTGAACATAAGCACCTACCTCACTCTAAAGTTTTCACAAAACTTAGAAAAATAATTTATGAAAAACCACTCCAACTTGTTTTCCCAGGAAAAAAAGAAAAAAAAAACCAAAAACTGTTTTTCTCCAAACAACATATTTACTAAACACCCCAACAGAACAACATACATCAATCTGCTAAAAGCACATACAAAACCTTCTTTTCTAAAACTTACCTCTAACTTTATCATCCAAACAACCCCAAATAGTGAGAGTGGTCTTGAGTCTATTATCTGTACTCCATACTTTCCCAAGATCTAGGAAATTTTCTTTGTAACAGGAGTTGTTTGGTTGATGTGATCTACATGCGTGAAGCAAAATGATGGCTCTGATCCCTTTTATACGCATTTGTTGCAATCAGCAATCGAAAATAAAAAACTTTCTGATATTTTGAGTTTTGTTTTTCATCTTCATCTTACTTTGTTGCTTGTGTTGAAACAGATAGCATCTTATGCTGAAATACGTTCTTTCACAGGAAGTCCAAACTGGATGGCTCCTGAGGTCAGTTGTTCTTTATTGACAACCTTCGAAGTAGCTTTGCCATCTTTGATTTACATCTCCAAGTAAAGTTTGCCTAAAAAATTGGGAAACTGGCAGGTTATAATGAATAGCAGAGGGTACAATATTGCGGTTGATATTTGGAGCTTGGGTTGCACAATTATTGAAATGGCAACTGCAAGACCTCCTTGGCATCAATATGAGGGGGTATGCTTCCACTTTGTGTTGTCTTTTGCTGAAATATGTCTGTCCTATGGGGATCTGCTATTCAACTACTTGGTAGTTTGAATGACTTTATTTGAACTCCATACCTTTTTGATAGTTGGTGGAGCTAATACAATCGTGTCCAATCATCAATCTTGCAGGTAGCTGCAATATTTAAGATTGCAAACAGTAAAGAGATACCAGAAATCCCCAATAGTTTTTCTAATGAAGGGAAAGATTTCCTGACATGGTGCTTAAAGCGTGATCCAGCAGAGCGTCGCTCTGCAGCTCAGTTGCTGAATCACTCTTTTGTTCATGACGTTCGAGCAGTAAGAACTGCAAAATGCAATACAATAGGAAATGCATTCTCTTCCCATGCAGAGGAAAGTCATAAAACGGTATAGTTTTCTGCTCATTCTGAATGGTTTTAGGTACGGTTGTATGCTATTTCTTTTGAAACACCAATTTGTATCAGCCTCCCTTATGGCCGTCCATATACCCACCCCACACCATCACCGTCGTCATTTTTCTGTTTCTGTGTGAACAGCAATACATATGGCCATATTCATGGGTGTATACTAAAATGATGATACTCCATTCATTCGAGCAATAGCTAGAAATTGTGTTAGCTATATTCAGAACAAGACTTAATATTACCATTTACCACTAAGCCATTCTTGAAGCTTGATCTGGTAATAGTGTCTGTTAAAAAGGATCCATTTGCAACTTTTAGTTCTCATTGGGTAAAGTATACAAGGAAGCAAAACTGCAAATTTTTCTGCACTATTGGATGTACTCAGCCCATGACTGGGAGTATTACATAAAAATACTCCAGAAGGTGACTTGGTCATAGCATGTGACTGATATAGTAGAAGAGATCTGTTGCAATTACTACTTGAAGAAAGGTGACATGGGCATGAGATAATGCATTGGATCATGAGGGTTTTGTATCTAATAACATTTTAGGTTCATGACAACAATTGAAAACTATGCAAAGCCATGTTTAAATACTCAATTGCAGGATTTACTTTCCTAGATGCTGACATCCTTGTCATACCGTCAATTTGGTTGCAGTCTAACAGAGAATTCTCATCCAAGAGAGGTATCACTCCCCTACGGGATATAGGGCTAAGTGCAAGAAATTTTACTGGATTTTCCACAGCTTGCCCCTCACCACACAAGAACTCCAGGTATGCTGATCTGTGTCTGATTTATCCATGGTTTCAACCCCTTCGGTATCTTGACTGACCACCATCCTGCAGCAGCCCTATTCCTGTGAGGACAAACATGTCTCTACCAGCGTCCCCATGCTCCAGTCCGTTGCGGCAGTTCAAGCAATCAAACTGGAGCTTCATGCCTTCTCCACCACATCCACAATCTTCATCTGGAGCTGCAACCCATAACCAAATCAATTATGCACAGTACCAGATGAAACACACCGCAGTTCCAGATCCTTGGCATGATATTGGTCAGTCGAAATCCCAGAGCCCTTACGGCTCTCCAAGAAGATTCTGAGTGTCATCCCTAGAGTTATAGAAAGATATATTGACATGACAGTAGAGAATCGGAGTTGTTTTTGTCAACAATATTTTGTAACTGCGATTACTTCGATCTGATTTACTGTATAGAAAAAGGGTAGCGAAGGAAAAGAGGATGTAGCCTGAGATAGGAGGTTCTGTAATGTTTGTAGGCTGTCGCTGATTCGGTATATAGTTATATTCCAGTGTTGTAAATCATCACAAAATCTTTATAAATTAGAAATATGGGTGACCTGTAAGTCTTAAATTCTCATGTATGCTGTCTGTTTTGATAACTAAGTAGTTTCAAGGCAGATGTAAGACAGCCTTTTATTCAGCTCGGTGAGAGGTAATCTGACGTCCATCCTTTACTCTCTCGATGAATGTACGGAAACATTATAACCCTGAATAGGAGTCATTTTTACTAGGCGTGCCTGTATTCCTAGCATGTTCCCGTCCATGTCATCCTTTACTCTATCTCTCTCCCTCCCACGTGGACTCTTGATATGCATCAAATATACTGACCTATATTATCGAGAGAGTAACACAGAGAAGAACAGGCAAGCCGTGACCAATGTCAGGAGTGCAGAGCACTTCACAGCTTACAATCACATCTTAAAGTTATTAACACCAGGAGGAACAACAGTTAGCCAGTGGAGGTTGTTTCACATGGACCCGAGCAGCTTCAGCAGGGCCCTGGCCTTGGCCTTGGCCCGCGCGCCGCACTGGCTCTGCAGCAGCAGCAGCAGCTGCGTCACCACCCCGGCGCCCACCGCCTCGCCCCGCGCCGCCCGCGACTCCCGGCACACGGCCAGCAGCGCCGCCGCGGCGTGCTCGCCCCCGTCGTTGCGCGATGACATCCGGAACACGTGCCGCACCAGCACCTGAACCGCGCACGCAGCTATTGTCAGTGCCTTCCTCCCGGCCTCCGACGCGGCCAGCGCCTCCACCGCGGCCAATGCGCTCGCCTCAGCTACGCCCTTCCCCGACGCCCACGACAGGTGCCTGATGAGCGCGCCGATGGCGCCTTGTTCGATGGCGGTGTCTCGGGCGGCCTCGATGGCGCACACGGCGGCGACCGCACGCGCCGCGGCCTCTGACGCTTGCGCGTCGGCCTTGTCCTGTAAAAGCTGGAGGAGCGCTTGCCACACGCGCCGCGAGGTGGCCATGGCGAGGGCGAGGTCTCGCGTCGCCGCGGCCGTGGCGATGGTCTCGAGCAGGCGGCATAGGCCGGCCTTGACCCTGTCGCTGCCATTCTCCAATAACCGCACGAAGGACGCGAGGTTGGCCTCGTTCTTGAGCACGGCGACGAGGCGGTCGAGCTCTGAACCGTTGGACGGCATTAGGCAGAGCGCGCACTCCAGCGCGAGCTCCGTCACCTCGGAGTGGCGCCCGGATGCCATTGCCGCGTCGAACACGAGCTGTAACAGCGTCGGGATGAACCCCAACTGGAGCAAGCACGCGCGGCCGACGTCCGACTCCGAGGCCAGCGTCACGACCTTCTTGAGCACGCCCACCTTGGCATTGCCATTGCCATCCCCTTGTAAGCATCGCTTGAGGGCCGCAAGAGAGAGCTCGGCGTCGTCTGCGGCAGCGGCGGCGGTTGCGGGCTCCGGGGGAAGGGGGTCGTCGGGGGGTGCGGCGGAGAGCCAGCGGTCAATGAGGTGGCGCAGGGTGCGGTTTGGGACGAGCACGGTGTCGGCGAGGCTCTGCATTGTGACTGGGCAGGTGCGGTGGCCGGCGTCAAGCCACTGCTCGATGCACGGCCGGTCGTACGTGTGCCCCGTGCACAGCGTCACCGGGTCCGTGAAGATGTCCAGGCTGATCGGACACCTGAACCAGCACGGTATGCTCATCGCGCTCTCTCTTCACCAATCAATAAATCACCAACAAACCAAACAACCTACATACACCACATCACACCAAGAAACCAAGAGCTCACACGAAAGCTGTAAACTTGCAAATTATAATGCAACAAGAGATCAAGAAGCTACCTTTAGAGGGCAAGAAACCTGGAATGGCAATGCAGTAAAAAATGGTGGTGTTGAAGTTGTTACAGCCACAGGCACTCACTCCCATGCTGCTGCTGCTGCTGCACAGAGTCCATGATGCAATGTAACAGCAGATGATGAGGTGACTGCAGAGTTACTGCACTGTGCCTTGCTGCTTCTGTACTTACAGGATGGTGGTTTACAGTACTAGAGAGAGAGAGAGAGATGCAAATGTGCAATGTACAAGACGGAGGCAAAAGCAGGGAAGTGACATTGCTCTTTTGAGCAGTCATAGGCAGAGGAAAGAAAGGTGTTGTGGTAGGGCCAGAGCAGCAAGACAAAGTTGCACGCTCAAAGCATGGGAGCTGGGTCAGATCAGTGTGGTCAGAGTTGTGGACTGCCCACAATTCTTGCACATTTGGCTAACATAGCAAGATTTGGACTTGGAATTGGTGATTCATGCCCAGCACATTATAAAACCCTCGTTAAAAATTGGCATGTATAATTGGATTTTTGCTGTTCAAGGATAAGATACTTTAATTCTTTTTGACAATTAAATCTCTTTATTTCAAAATTATGTTGATTGATCTGTTTCCGTCAAGTGGTTGTGATATGAAATGTGGAAAACAATTGACATGATATTTCACTTTCGCAAAGAAATGTTGACTTGGATTACTTGATGAAAGGGACCCAATTAATGATATATTTGAATGATGGAAGACTCAAATTTTTAGTAAAAAAATATGTGATACTCAAAGAAAAGTTGAAGTAAATACAGGGTGCTTGCGGTGAAAATTATTTTATGTTTGTATCCTTCCAGTAGAATAGGTGTTATTCCTAGTACATAAAAAAAAAAAAGAGGTATTGATATGTTGTTTAAATTGTTTATCACATTGTCATTTGTGGAGTTATATGGACCTAGATTAGGTCACAAACACCATTGCACCTTGCTAGAGAGGTAGCCTAGTCAGTATGGAGATTTGGAGTTGAATCAGTAGTGGTTGCCGGCTCAAGGGAAAAACTTTTTGACAAATGTATCGTCTTGAAGACTGTTCCATTTAATTTAATGGTGTTTGGCATGTACTCCTGCTATAGATTAGCATCAGGGCCAACTATTACGCAGCGAAACTGGCGAACTGCAAAAGGCAGCCAAGTTGGGAGATTTGGAATTAGAAATTAATAAGAGGTAGCTGCTATAAAGAAACAAATCAATAAGACTTTCTGGGAATTACTTTTTTTTTCCCCTATGGGTTGCCACTTGTGAACTAAAGTGAGATATTCCTTTTGGTCTTTTTTACACGTCATATTTGGTACATGTATAAATCAAAATTTTTAAATTTTGACCACCAATATACAAAATGAATATTAAGATTCCCCATACAAAAATAATATGAGTAGAATTTTCATCAAATTTTATTTTTATATTATTATTGTTATTATTTTATAATTTTTTATAGATAAATAATTATCAATATTAAATCGCATAGACCATAAAAAATTGTAAAACGACAAATAAAAGAAAAGAAAAGAGTAACACGTTACTACAGGGGAAAAAGATTCCATACATGAGATCAATCTCTCTCTCTTTTAATAATCATTCCTGCTGTGGCAGACAGAACGGAGAGAAGTGTGTGATCTGAGATCACATGACACATGAGAGAGACAGCTATTACAACAAAAACAAAAACAAAAAGGTGCATTAAAAAACACTGCATGCAAGAGCAATATATCATTTACTATTTAGTTCATCTTCCAGTTACTAAGTGCTTTTACGCACCAGGAATCATATCCCTTGCCATTCAGAGAAACAACTCGAAACCTCAATTTCTCCTTATTTCAATTTGAACATTTGATTTTTGATTAAACAGCTCCCAAAGCCATTAACACTGTATGTAGATAGATTGATTTCTAAATCAAACGATTTTGAAACCATTAAAACTATGTATAGTTGACATTGATTTCCAATCTAATGACTCAAAAAAAAATCATTTATGCCGTTTTGTACGGCATAACAAGGAATGCAACTCCATCAATGCTAATAAAATTGCACATCACACCGAGTCTGCTATTAACAGAGGTACTAGTAACAGGATACAAAAAGAACGAATCCTACATCACAGAGATTAATCATAGAGTGTGATTCACGCATTAAAACAAATCAAAACTCTAGGTGTTTCTTATTGCCTCGAGCGACGAACTGTATGAAATAAGACATACCATTAGGTGTTTAGCTAAAAATTATTAATTGCGGCTATGATAGTGGCTAAAGTTAGGAGGATCTACCTTTCAAATTAAAAACCATAAAAGATGTAATAAAAAGAGTATATAATTTGTCTTCTATCTTGATCAATATCAATCGTCTGAAATTTGATCAAGTGATCTGTATGTTATGAAAGACATATATTTTTTTTTTTTTACTTGAACGATGGCAGATTAAACTTTGAGTATCTGTATGAACCCAGAAAAGGCACACATCAGTGCCAGAATTTAAGGGACTTCCTGGGGCTAGGTTGGTGCTCAAGATGCATAGGAAAATGACCATACTGTGGAAAACTTTTGAGGGACATGAGCAGAATTTGGGGCTGTGACTCACATGTTCAACATAAGGTCTAGATGTTTCCAAAAAAAAAAAAAAAAAAAAACTAGTGAAGGGTCATGCACCACATTAAATGTGAATTTTTTTTGAGATAATAATAAAAAAATAAAATAACTCACATTTGCTGTTTTTACAAAATAACTCTCCACATCAACATATTGAATCTTCATACTGTGACAAATTATTTATCGTGTTTTGTTTGGGTTGGAGGGACAAGAGAACCCCCTTCCGAATGATCAACACACGACAAGCTGTATGCATGTTTTTTATTTAAATAATCCAAAATACAGTCTATTATACATGAATTTTGAAGTCTTTTGGTATCCATATCTTTTAAATTATAAGTTCGATTGACGAGCTGTTTTGATCATTAAAATTATGAAATCAAAACCATCAGATCAATATAGACAGATCATCAATCGGAGTTATATATGACAAGATATCATATCGTATTATATCTTAAGATATATAAGTCTAGTTGAAGATCCGATTATATTGATCTGATCATTTTGAACTCACGATTTCACCTATTCAAACAGATCGTTAATTGGAATTATAAATCAAAAGATATTAATTCTGAAAAAATTTGAAAGTTTATGCACAATTTAATTTTCCAGATTAAAGATTTAATCTTTAATTTATATCTTTGAACTGATTGCAAGATAAAATTTTTAAATTATTTGAACTGATTGCAAGGTAACTTGTACAATTTTTAAGAAGAGAAATTCTCTCTCTTTTTTTTTTTTTGACACAGAGAGCAAACTGAAAGTTGTAAGCATAAATAGATGCTTGGAGTTGATTGAGAAGTGAGAAATTTAGCAGGTAGCTTTGCAAACGGCTTACCTTGTGTGCACAAAACACAAGCATGTGCAGAATCAGAAATGAGATGAATCTTGTCCAGTAGTACCTTATGTGAAAAATCCAAAAAATGGCATGCAACGTCACCATATGAGAAAGAGGGAAGAGAAGGAGGGCGCGGCCAAAAGACAAGTTTTTATGAACAAATCTAGTCACTGACATCCGAGACATGCACATCATTGAGCATTTTTAATAAAAAAAATTGTTATATTTAATTATAAAATAATGAGAGCGGTGTTTTTTTTTAAAAAAAAATATTTATGAGTATGTGAATATTCTGACAGAGGAGTAGCTGATAATATGTCTAATTTATGAGGATTTATATAAAATGGCATGCAGCATCACCGTATAGCGCCCCATAGCACATCATGTCATCAACGGTGATGATTTGATATGTGATTTTATATAGGATACTTAATCGAATGTGAATTGAGTTTGGGGACCTAATTAACATTTTTTTTAAAAGAAGTACTTTGAAATAGTGAATAAAGAATGAGAACCCACAGTAAATTTACTCAAAAGTTAACATAGTCTAATTAACCTTCTAATTGAGCACAACAATCCCAGCCCAATTTACAAGTACATCTTGATCCAGATTCTGGGCCGTAAGATCATAAAACAAGTTTATCTTGCAAATATGTGAAATATAGACAGCCGTTCATTTTTTGCTAGAAAAAGAAAGTTGCCAACTATGAGGTACCTTTTTTATTTTTACAATTATGTATGTATCATCTTCGTCTCTATTTTTTGATCCAGTGGTAGTTTTAATTAGTAATCAGACCGATCTAATACTATTGGTCGCATGTGGTGACAGTAGCAGTTGGCAAGAGAAATGTATGTATGTGGTGGAGGAGGGTGTGAGGGGGTTGGGTTTGGGAGTCAACTAATTGATGACACCACTAGAGATGGTGTCATGATGATTGGTATGGAAGATAGAAGTTGTTGGTGGAGGCAGAAGTGGATGGCACTAGTGCTTAGAGTGTTGCCAATGAACACAGAAGGCACTGGTGGTTGATACCAGTGCCACCCTCAATCTAGACTGTCAATAGAGAAGGAGAGGAGGGGGGGTGAGGGGTGGACAAAAAGATTAGATTTGCATCAATAGTTTAAATGGGTACAATTAGATTTGCTCCAACACCTTAGTCACAATTTCTTACATTTCTTAAAACCATTGTTGTCTTCTAATCTTTCATCAGATTTGAATATGGGTAAGACTTTTGATTTTCACATAACCTTAACCATTGAGTTATAATATGATCTTGTCTTTGTACAATTTAAAATACAGAAATTGTAGAACTTCTCAACACGGTCCTTTGACATATTTTTTTAAAAAAATTTCTCAAATTATGGGGTGTTTGGCCAAACTTTAACTTATGAGTTTATAAGTTAAAATTAAGATCAAACATCCAACTTATTTTAAAATTTGTTTTATAAATCTAAGTTTTTGTTTAACTATAAGTTTTCAATGAACTAAAGTCGATAGAAGAGAGGCTAATTGGATTTATAAACTGAAATCTTAATAAATCAATTTATTAAAAAAAATTTAAACTTCATCAAAGAATGTCTTGAATTCCCATCTAAGAAAGCATAGCAAGTGTGATGTAATCTTGAAAGATATGAGAATGGAATCCCTACATGAAAAGTGGACCATGATGTGATGCAAACCCTTGCAGGATATGGAGGAGACATGCATCATGAATTGGCCGTATCATCTACTGGTGCATCTCTCACTCCTTTGTAACTTGCTTGGTCCCTGCCTATGGCATCCAATAATGTTGTTGTGCTGGGTTTTTAAGCTTTGCACATTTTCAGTGTTTGTTCAGATTTTGTTGTTCTAGGGTTGTTAAAGTTGAAGGAAGATTCTCACTCCGATGGAGTAATGTAGAAAAGATTTGGGAAAAAAAATGTGTTCATCCTGGCATGCCATGGGACACACCATGGTGGGACTCGAATCATGTGAATAAATTATTCACGGAGACAAACTGGGTTTAGCTCTCTCCTTTACTTATACATTGATCACAATATACTCCAAAATGTTGATCACGCCATAGAATACCTCTCTCTCTCTCTACTTGACATCTATGGTTACCCTGACTAGTGAAATTATCATTGCCTAACCTACTGTTAAGCGGCTCAAAATTTTTACGAAAGAATAAATAATAGAAAGCACAAAAGTTGTATTTTGTAATTCAATTGAGAATTAATGAAAACAAGTCTATTTGTGCATGTTTCTTGTCTTTTTGCATTTTTTTTATGTTTTTGGTCGAAATATACTGACACGCCCACAAATTAAAAATAAAAGGAGAGATTCTCCCGAGCGAAATTTCTTTGCCAAACAAGTAGACAACTAAAAAAGTATCCAGAGTACATAAAAGAAATATCTATAATATAATTTAAAAGACAGGAGCACATATTCTTGAGGGTATAAAAGTATCTATGGTGTAATCTAAAAATCGGGAGCAAATATATATTATTTATAGAAAAATATATCCTTTAACTTTACAATCATATAAGCTATTTCATCATTAGTATTTCTTATGTTTTGTGTGTATATACACGCACTTTTTAGTTGTGTAATATGTTATTTATGAAAAATATACCTTACAATTTAGAAAAATATATACCATACTTCATAAAACTGTTATACATAGTCTTAATAACAAAAATTGTATTTACATAACAAGTAAGAAATATGTATAATATATTTAAATACTAGTAATACATACTCTTAGGAGTATAAAATCATTATATATGTATAATATGCATGGTAATAACTAGTATATATAAAGAGTTGATGGGTTTCAAAATTCTCAAAAATTCAAAAAAAAAAAAAAGAATATGGAATGAGGAAACCCTGGAGACACAAAATTTTATGATCAAACCAACCATATATATGATATTAAAAAAGATAAATAACCAATGAATATATATTCAGTCTGAGATTATTTGGACTTAAAATTTTATAGGAGTTCATAATATTCCACATCTATATTTTCCAATGTTTTTAGATTTTTTTTCAGATCCTGGTGAGTAATAGTTTTTATAAATGATACCAAAACCGCCTCATATAAAATATACAGCTTCGTATAAACATTTGTTCATGACTTAATCATTAAAAAATGAATTAACCGCTTTAAAATGGGAAACCAAAGCGGCGACCACAAGCCACAATCATACACCCCACCAAAGCCATGAACAACCAACAACAAAAGAGTGCCAGAAAGTGAAAGAATCGAAGAGAGAGAGAGAGAGAGATGGCAAAAATCCTAAACACATTTAACAATTTTTCAAACCTTTTTTCCAGAAGCGCCAACCGTGCACTCACACTCCATAAAAAAAGGCATGGAATAAACAATGCTTCACCAAAGGCAAACACCAAAAGAGATCGACAGATAAGAGATCGACAGATCAAAGTAAAAATCAGGGGGAAAAGACTGGTATAATTGATCAGAAAGAATGCCTTGTTCATCCACCTCGCGCCGCCCGGCGCATTTCTTTAATTCCATTGCGCTGTGCATCACTGGAAAGATGGCCCTGTGGGGACTCCTGCAGTCATGACGCGCCCTTTTCCTTCAGATAGCCCTTGCGTTCTTGGCTTATTGGCTTCTTGGCTCTTGGAAGGAAGCTAGGGAGCAGCCATGGCGAAGGAGACCGAGTACTACGACGTGCTCGGCGTTTGCCCTGCTGCCTCCGATGATGAGATCCGCAAGGCCTACTACATAAAGGTCTTGCTTTGTTCTTGCCTTGTTTCTTGATTCGATTTCTTTGTGTTTGTGTGTGTCTCTGGATCTTGGCTGATTTGGATTTGTTTTTGATAGGCAAAACAGGTCCATCCTGACAAGAATCCGAATGATCCGCAAGCCGCCGAGAAATTTCAGGTTCAAATGACAGAAGTCTCATATAATCTATGTTTAGTGCTTCAAGTTAGTGGCTATGTAGTGTTCTGATTGGTTCAGCATTCTGTGGATTTGTAGGCTCTTGGAGAAGCCTACCAGGTCTTGAGTGATCCCTTGCAAAGGAAGGCCTATGATGGCTATGGCAAAAATAGCATATCAAGGTAACCAATTGAGGACATACGAATTAGTAACAATGCATACTTCACTCTGTTATCGAAGACTCAATGAATGTTGTTGATGTGCCAATCTTCATTTTGATGCGATCTGGATGGTTGTTGTTTTTCAGGGAGAACATGTTGGATGCTACTGTGGTGTTTACGCTTCTTTTCGGAAGTGAACTGTTTGAGGACTACATTGGCCACCTCGCTATGGCAACAATGGCTTCATCTGAGTTAACGAGCGAAAACGACAATCCCGAAAAGCTTCAGGATAGGCTTAAGGTAAGTGGACTGAAGATATATTTCCATTTGCCAGGGTTAATAGCATCTTTTCAGATTCAGTTAAAAAATAGGATCTTTTTGGATGAATCATTTCTATTTGCTAATAGATAAGGAAGAAAAATCATTAGCCTATTAACCTGGGTTGGTCTTAGAACAAATGGTACTGAAGATATTCTGGTTCTTGAAATTTTCAGAAATGCAGTTAGTTAATTGCACTCTATTCTTATGCTGATGAAGGGTGTCCAAAGGGACAGAGAAGAAAAACTAGCTAGATTCCTCAAAGAATTTCTTTTGCAATATGTTCGCGGTGACAATGAAGGATTCATTCGTCGTGTAGAATCCGAGGCAAAGAGACTATCCAGCACTTGTCAGTCTCACAATTCATCCTGTCCTTTTGTTCTGTAAAAGCTTTCATTTAATCCTTGTCAAATACTATTCAGCATCTGGACTAGATATTCTGCGTACCATCGGATATGTCTACTCCCGACAAGCTGCAAAAGAGCTCGGGAAGAAGGCCATGTACCTAGGAGTACCATTCCTTGCAGAGTGGGTGAGGAACAAGGGGCACCTGTGGAAGTCACAAATCACTGCGGCGAAAGGTGAAAATTTCGCAAAGCGGATTGTGTCGTAATCATTAAAATTGCTGACTGATTAGGGGCCAAAAAGAACAATGCAGGAGCACTACAGCTACTGCAGCTGCAAGAGGAGGCCTGCAGGCAGACTAGCAAAGATGGCTGCGCCACGGAGCGAGACGTCAGCTTGCAGATGAGAATGAACAAGGACTTGATGATGAGTTCACTGTGGAAGCTGAATGTTGTGGATATTGAAGTGACCCTTCTACATGTTTGTGAAATGGTATGTGTCTCTTCAAATTCCTAATTTACAGTATGGTAATTCCTAGCAAAATAGTTAGTACTATGTGAAGTGTAAATAGTATATATATGCCTTTCTTTACTGATAGCTTAATCTGTTCACTGTTGAAGTGATTAGCAAATCATCCTCATTTGACAAGTTTTTAACTACTTAGGTACTGCAAGAGAACAATGTCAAGAGGGAGGAACTCAAGGCCCGTGCAATGGCCCTGAAAATTCTTGGGAAAATATTTCAGGTATGCCGCTTGATCTTTTCTTTAAGAAAAGTTACATGGTTCTGCGCTGCATATGTAGGAAAACTAATGCAGCTACAATTTACAAATACAATCTTTGATCACTTGCAATTTGGATAGAGGGAGAAGGAGGCACTACCAGGGCCATCAAAACCGAAAATTCTCAATGACAGCAGCAGTTCAGATGATAGTTCAGATGACGAAGTGGCTCGGACAGTCCCGTATCGGACTCCTGCAGTCACTCAGGCAACTGTTAAACTAAACCATTATACACATATATGAATTACCTATTGGACTCTTCAGTGAGCAAGTTCATCTGTTGTTGTGCAGGGAATTGGAAGGCTATTCAGATGCTTGTGCAACCCGGCATATGATGTGGACGATGACTTTGAACTGCGCAAATAAGCAGCAAAAAGCAGATCCATAATGATTCCTTCCGAAGATCCACAAGTTATTTCTGATATATATGCTTCAGAACTGTGGTGTTCATACATCATCAGGCTATGTCTCCAGGTGATACATGTTAGCTGCTATTTCAGCACTGGTGATGATCATACCGACAATTCAGAGATTCCCTTTTCTTTCCAATGAACATTAGTTTTCAAGTTTTCTGCAATAGATTCGATCGAATTGTGTCATGTTTTGTAATTGATTGGTTTTGGAGTTACAAAAAAGAAAAGGTGGCATTGGAAGTCTATTTTCTGATCCCAAAATGATCTGGAAAATTCTGACAGAAACATTAATTTTTTATCTTATTATCTACACACTGCATTACATCTGCAATGATTTTGTAACTGCATATTGACAATTCTGAATGCCCAGAGAAAGTTTCTCGACTTCAAAATACCACCTTTACCGGAAAGCTTGAGCTATTAGAAAATGATGCATAATTACTCCTACATTATAAACATTGCGCAAACCAAAACTGTTTGGTTACAGGAGTTTTGAATTTTCAACTAGCTAAGGGGATGATCAATTGGGAATTTTTTTTTACAGATTGCAAATTCACCTCAAGCAGTCTGCATTGCACAGAACCACCAGTCTAGCATTTCTACCCTGGTAGAACTCCTTATGGACCATACAACAAGAGCAGCTATGCGGTTGCTTTTCCTCGCTTCCCCTAGTCTAATTTGGCTCATATTTTACAACAATTAGGCAATTGGAAGGAATCATGAAGGGATTCGCCTCGTCTGAGCTGGCAATCGGGTGTTTGATTGATCAGGCCAGGAGTTTCCCAAAGAAATTGCCAAAGGAGAAGAAGCTGGTCTTCGCCATGCTGCTCGGTTCAGGGTTCTTGACAGCCGAGGGCAATCTCTTCACATTGAGCATGACAGTCTGCCCAATCTCCCGCCGGAGGCCCTCAATCGTCTTCATATCGACCGGCTGGCCTGACGAATCACGGACATAGAACACATTCATTGCCTGCTCCCCCACTGTAGTCACATCAGCCCTTGTTACTGTCAGGCCATGTTCGCGGAGCACCCTTGTGACATCTGAGAGCAACCCCACCCGGTCCCTGCCGCAGAGCTCGAGAGTAAAACCCTGTAAGATGTGCCAGTGTCAGAATTAGGAGTAACAGCATGATACTAATTACTGGTCACTACTGCAACATGTCCCAGTACCAAAAACAGAATAAACGGCATGATACTAAGTACTTGTTGGTATTGGAAAACTAACTAGTATAGTTACTACAACAAAATTTACATAGTTACTAATGTCCTAAATACTTACCAGAAACAGGAGTAAGGAAGTGATGAACAGTACTGAATACTAATTACAAGCAAACTTCAGCATTTTTCGGTACTGTAAACAAGTAAACGGCACGCTGTTAATTACTAGTTACTACTGCAACACATCCTGGCCTTACGAACAAAAAGAGTAAAGTGCCTGGTACTTCAAGTACAACTCACTACTGCAGCATGTTTACTGTTTTCTTCTTTTGACAAAAAAACGGAACAAGCTACAGAAGATGCTTTGCATCGTACCTCGGATACTCTTCTTGAGATTGCTGCTTCAAGGCACTTGATCACCTTCTCGGCTTCGTCTTTCGAAAGCGTGCCTCCATCCTTGCGACGAATATACATCTCCTGAAAATTTCGACAGATCAATGCCTGATACTGATGTGAATGACAGCAAGTGACTGAAAATTCGGGTGTCTGCAGTGCTACCTGTATGCCATAGGTTCCATCAGATGAAACAGAAGCATGGAAGACCACATACTGCATGTCTGTCAGTGTGCAGACGATGTCGAATAGCAGTTTCGAGCGATCTCTGCACTTCACATTCACCACCGAGTACGCCTTCTCCTCGCAGTGATCGACAGTCACCACTGGCTTGATTGTCATCTCATCATCAGCTTCTTCCGTAGCACCGTCACTGTCGAAGTCCACGTCGGCATGCATCAGCTGGTGTAACCGACGATCCACATGAGTCGAGCCAACTGAGAAGTTGGTGTGAGCACCCCGAACATCGTCTCCATACCCTCGGAGAACGTTCCTGAGCCGATCCTCGATTTTAGACAGGCGACACGGGTCATCGATCGCCTGACCTGAGGTGACATCATTGACATACAGAACACATGCCACTCTCATCCTGTGTGTCCAGACCTCAGCACCAATGACATTGCACTCGAGATCCGCCAGTACGGCAAAAATTTCAGAGAGAAGGCCAGGCCGGTCGGTCCCTTTTAGCTCGATAGCGGTATGGTCGCCGATCGAGTGCATTCCGACGGATCTTCCCGGTGATGAGTTGCCTTTTGCTCCCATCAAGTTGCTCTCTGGACCTAAAGCCTGTGAAAGTGTGTGAACCAAAGACACTTTTAAGATTCATCCATTGATGCACAAAACTACACTGATGGACTGAATATTACCAACCTTCTCAATGTACTTAATTGTCTTCTCATCAGTTACCTTCTGGCCTTGCTTATCCACCACATGAAAGACTGCATCAAATTTGCAGCAGATAGCACAAGTCGTAACATTGAGCACCATACCATATAAATTGAGGTTTTGAAGTATTAGTTGAGAGCTAAAGATTTAGAGTAATTGGTCAGTGAATAAAAATTCAGCTATTCAGATGTGTTTTGGACTGTCCATCAGATTCTTACCATCCATGCACCATCCGCCGTCAGAGGTAATATACGCTTTCGAGATGGCAAAGTCGAGATCACTCAAAACTTGCACCACTTCCAACAATATACCATTCTTGTTCATGCTGTCAACCTAGCTCCAAAGGCAAAACAAAATGTACATAGATGAGGTGAAATTATCCTTGAAACAATGTTTATCAGATGATATCATCATCGAAGAGATCAGAAATGCTTATTACCTTCACTAATGTGCAGTCGCTGCACGAGCTGTTGTCGATGCATACCCTGATAGATTTAAACTAGGTTAGTAAAGAATTAGCAGCATTTCTAACAAGAACAGAAATACTGGATAGTAAGGAAGAAATTTTGCAGTTTGGAGATGGAAATGACGGACCGAGGTGGGTTGATGCGCTGACTGAAGTTCTCGTAATCGGGATCAAAGTAAGGCCTCATTTTTCCGAGGTTATGATCCTCTCCCTGAAAGAACTACAAGCACAAGATTAACAACTGGTATTTTTCATGTTAGGTCCATAAGTGCAAAAGAAATGCATACTCCATGATGCAGACAAATTATGGTAATTTTTAATCATGATAGCAGAAACTTCCATCCAAACAATCAAAGAAGTCCAATGATGAGTTCCTTATAAAAAAGAGTCTCATCATTTTGGATAATAGAACAGACCAACCTTCCAGTAGATTCTCCTTTCAGAAGGCCTTCAAAGTATGATTTGCTGAAGATATTGGATATCTTCAATTGAAATAACCCGGTAACGCACCGTAAATCTGTTGAGAAGTCCTTGTCAGTTTTGGACCAACATCTTAACAAGGAAATCTATCTTCTGAAACTAAAGCAACAAAATTTCCTGAACCACTTGTGTATTCAGACACTGACCTTTATAAAAACATATGCACGAAGTGAAATTCAGATTTTGCGAAATCTGAACCGGAACATTTCGCTTCAAAATACAAATTAAATGAAACATACTCATCTGGGATTATAGCAATAATGGTCGGAACATGTTTGCTGGTGACCACAGATTATCATTATAAGCATCCTTATTTCATCACCGTACAAGAAAAAAATCAGAGAAGAACAAAGTGCCCATCAAAAGCAACACCATATCATATCTGCTTATGATTGTGATGCAGCAGAACCAAATTATTACTATTATTATTATTATCTTTACCTTATTGAAAACCCAAATAATGCTGCATGCTACACTGAAGAGTATTATAAATTTAGAGCCTATGGTTGGTGAAAGAAATGCACTAGATAGAATAAGCATTAAGGAATCAAGAACCACGTCAGTGTGACTGGATGTTGATCGAAAAGAAAATGCTTTGGCAACAAATGACAAGTCAAGGCCATGCCTTTTCCATACCACCGCAAGATTCTTGTGCAAGTGCGCAACTAGCACGAGCAATACCTACTATGTTTAAAGATTTTTATTAGCCAATTGCATCATGCCTCAATCTTTTAGCAACTTTCTTTAATCTGAGCTTGGCTTGATTGGCCTGCATGGAGTGAGCAGTCATGTAGTCAGGCATGTGGGCTGTATATCACGGTTATGTTAGTCTTTAGTGCGGTCGTGTTTGGTTTGAGGCCAGGGAAGACCGCATTTATCGCCAAGAAGTGTGGCGATAAAAGATCAAACATTTTGGTTGAAGGGAGTGAAACTATAAAAGGTCGTTTTTTTACTGCAGGTGCCCTTGATTTGAGACTAGAAAAGATCACATTGTAGCATTCCGAAGAGCAACTAAACACAACTCTGAGCAGAAAATTGTGTTGCTTACAATGGCTGCAGCAACACTACTTGCGAGGCCCAAGCGCAGGAACACACAGAGAGAGAGAGAGATTGGCCACCTAACTATGGCTTATGAGACTTCTCTACGCCTCCACTTGTAACTCATCTATGGTTTTGCGACATGCCATAGCTCTAGTCGCAAACCAAGCAATAGGGCCTCATCCCTTGTATAATACATATAACACTACGTGGCTCAAAAGGTTGGCATGAGTAGAACAATTTGCTACGAAATAAAGACATAAAAATGGAAAGAAGGCTACTTTGCGACAAATAGAACAAACTTTTTTCTTCTCACCTGCAAAATCAAACCCTAACCAGTTCTTGTCCCTAATTATGAACTAACAATACACGGTACTTCCACTAATCTATATTTATGACGAAACGGACGTAGCGAAAATGGCATAAAATTCTCGACAAGAACAAACCGGTTAGGAGGACAAAAACATGAAAAAGCCAAAAGACTTAACATGTAGCAATGCAACAGCTCTACTAGAAAGACGTATACACATAAAATTGCTAAAAATGGAAGGAAAAAAAACTAAAGAGATGGAGATTAAACTAACCAACAAGTTGTTAATATTATTGAATAGAAAGAAACAATTCCACTGATAAAATTACTAAATTCTCATCCACCTGTCTTAACTTAGAGTTTTAATTTTTGACTATATAACTAAAATAAATAAAAGACACATATTAAATATACGAATCTATGAATTCATGTCTAATTTATATAATTGTCACTATTATATTACTATACTCATATTGTATCATCGTCTCAGAAATTTCACAAGATCTCGTATTCAAATATTAAAAAAATTATGTTCACACATATAAATCTATATGAGATATAGTTGATTATGTCATCTCTAAGGTCTACCCGAAAGTAAAATTTTTATCTTACAGAAGTACCTGTAATTCCAAGAAATAATCTGCGTGCAATGATGCGGCTGGTCACACTTTCCCAAAAAGCCTGACCGCTTTCCAGAGATGCGGCTGCATCTGTCCGCATAAAAGTTTCCCATGTGGACATGCCCGCACGAATCTGAAGGAGCCGAGATGGAACCTATCTCTGCCGTAAGATGGGGATCGGACGGTCAGGGGAAGATCACTCAGCTCTCCAAGCTGCCCCGTAGCCTAAAATGGCCTAATCTCCAAAGTGATGTACTTTCTTTTTGCTTTTCTATCTGATATTCTGATGATTTTGTCTAGCCACCAATCATAGCCGCACGCCCACCTACCTATTTTGAAACATAATTAATCAGACGGCACCATATGAGACATTATCTAACTTAGATCCAACATCTCCAATCCACTCAACTAAACAACTCATCATATACTATCCGATTCAGTATAAATTTATTTGGGTATCGAAAATATCAACCCATTATATATTATAGCTAACAAAGAGTTATACATGACATCTAAGTAGTCGATTAATCTCTTCTATTAGTGGGGCTCGCACATGTGTCCAATACTTTTATTGATGTTTCAAACTCCCTCACTAGCACGATCGTACGAGCTTTCAAACTAAAACATGCGAGCGGAAAAAAAAGAAAATATAAGGTCCTCTTTTAGCTGCTAACCAGCCAACCATTTAATCTAATCATATTTATGGTTGATATAAATTCTTTTCTACACAGGATTACCAAAGATTTTATTTGGTGGGGTATACATGGATTTTTGTAATATGTAGGACCCACCAATCAACAACAGAAAGAATTATAAGAGAAGAATAGCAATAGGACAAAATTTGACAGGCACATGTTCATCGTCATCATATATGCACAACCTAGCTAGCTTTACCAAACCAACATAATAATACAACAGTGAGACAAAAAAACAAAACAAAATTCTGTAAAATAGTGACTAGTCGACTGAAACTGACACGTGGAATCACTTACTAGTACCTGATGATTCGAGAGTAGCATATCTATCTATCATTGAATAGAAGCTATGTATGTGTTGAGAAGAAGGAAATTAAGCAAACTAAGAAAAAGGGAAGAATTGAATAGTTTGCTGATTGTTACCTCTAGCTCTTCTTGTTATGCTTCTTTCGTATCTTGGCTTCCTTAGTAGTAGTAGCCGTTGTCCTTCTCCTCCTCTTGTTCTTGTGGTTCTTGAGGTTTTGGAGAAGAGGGAGAAGGGATGAGGATGAATATGAGAGAGAGAAGAATCAAATCAAGAAAAGTGATGGCAAAAGAGGGGAGATATGGATGGATGGAGAGACAAATGGGCCTAGCTAGCAATGAAAGAGAGAGAGAGGAAGGGGAGGAGAGAGAGACTCAATAGTTCTCAACATATATGCCCGCCACTTGATGATGCTCTATCTCTCCTCCCTCCTCTAGGATTATATAGGCCCTGTTAATGTCAAGGAGATGCACACAAGTCCTTAGAAAGTTTGAAATAACATTCATCTCCTTGAGAAAGAAACCATTGCGGTGGGGCGCGCTACACGAGGGTGTGGTGAAGATGTAGGTGGTATGCGACAATCAGCATTAGATCATCACAGTGTCTAATGCATGAATCTGGTAGAAAGTATAGCTAAGTATGAGGTGGTTGCCATATTGATATAGTTAAATCCTAATCATGCACGGTAGAATCACATGTTTTCTTTAGTTTGTTGTAGTCGCCTAGTCGATGATTTTTTACTTTTTGTGGTCACTCTGTCAACAGCTAAAAAGGAACGTTGTATGCAGCTGGATTGCTCTTGTGAAACTATTGTGGTTTATGTATTCTTGGAAGAAAACTTGCCACCGATGACATTGTCTATACATGGTAAAGCAATTGTTATAAGACAAGCAACTTCAGATCAAATATCCAATGTTATAATCAAACCACAAAAGTTGGACCACTTGTTATGGTATCACAATTATCGTGTAATCTTCTTTCCCTAATATCTTAACTAAGTCCCATTTCTTTTGATTTGAAAAATTAGATCCCACTTTTTAAAAATTGTTTGGATTGGACTTTACTAGTCATTAAATGATAATATGTCACTACAACTCATCACTAATGTGACACGAAAGCTTAGAAAAATATTGGAAAAAATATAAATATTATAAATTAATAAAAGTTAGTATTATTTATTAGAAAATCATACATAAATCACCAACAATAGATGACTAGTGGAATTCAATTGAAACAATATTGAAAGGAATAAATTCAATTTAAGTAATTTGAAACAAATACAATCTAATCTTCAGAACTGAAAAAGCATGAATTGAAACAATATTGAAAGGAATAGAATTCAATTTAAGTAATTTGAAACAAATACAATCTAATCTTCAGAACTGAAAAAGCATGGCTTAACTGACAGATCAAGCAAAAAAAAAAGTAGGACAAAAGATGGAATTTATCTTTAACCAACCTAACATTTGAAGTGCATCACATGGATATTTATGCAGCTTTGAACTTATACTGGACGTGAATGCAATTTTAACAAAAGCTAAGCATAGGGATGCTTTGATTTTTTTTTTCTACTCACATTTTAAGCAGAAATAATCAAGGCATGAACTCATAAAAGATCTTAAGAAAGGTAAAACAGGAGTGTAGGATATGCATAAATTTTTTTTTACTGTGTACGATGGATATCCTAAAAGACTGAGACTGAAAGGTATGCGTGTCAGATCCTCATGTTTTTGCCAACTACGATGAAATTACTTAATGAAAACGGAGCCACCCTAATTGCCTCTATAATTCAGTTTCAAATGGGCATATCACTCTTTTTATTTCAATCACTAATTTATTGTCTCCAAGTATCCAAAGTTGATCAGTTGTGTCCGGAAGTACCATTTTCACACCAATAAAATATCATTTCTGCACCATTTTATTATGTGAAGTTAAAAAATAACATCCAATTAAAGGTGACTGCTGGACTTGCTTATTTCTGGAGTTGTATACATGAATAGGATCCCCTGATAATTGTGTTTAAAGTCTCCTTTCCACCAGATCCTTTGCGACCCGCATGGTTTCAACTAGTATTTATGTCGAAGTGCAATGAATGGCACATACAATTTCTGTTAGTGGGCATGACACTATTAGCAATTTGGCATCTCTGAAAATTAGCTATATTTTGTTTTGCAAAAGGACAATGTCTGGACACAATAGAAAAGGATTATTCCATAGCTGACATAAGGCGAGCTAGATTCATTAGAACAAATACTCAAAGTCCATAAGTGCAAATCAACATTGTGTCATTATAGTTAACCAAATAAATTTATTAGTGTGAGCAAGACTCTAGCCCTATATATTTAAGAAGAGCCTAAAGATGAATTCTAGAGAATTTTTATCTCTAATTTTTTCCCTTATAGGATTTCTCTTCATCTTGAGTTTACACTTTAATGAAATTTATATATATATATAAAGTGGAGTTGACTAGAACATTTACTTGAAAGATATAGACATTACAAGGTGTAGTTGCCATATGGATGTAGTTGAATCCTAATCTTGCATGATAGATTCACATAGTTTTTAAGTGTGTTGTAGTCAGCAGTTTTTTTACTTATCGTGGTTACTCTGTCAACAATAAAACAGAAACACTGTATATAACTGTTGTTGTGAAACTGTTATGGTTTATGTATTTTTTTTAAGAAAAAAAACTTGCCAGCAGAGATATTACCTATACACGATAAAGAAATTACTAGAAGACAAACAACTCCAACTCAATATACAATGCTACAGATGACAGACCGACAAAAGTTTATGTATTCTTATCTAAGACAGAGTATCCTTATCAAAAAATACGGGAAAGGATGAAAAGAAAATTTTAAATCTCACCGATTGATTCAAGCTACCATTTGGGTTTACAAAATATTTGTGGGGTTGTTGATCATTTCAGGAGAGAAAATAGAGATACATGTGAACTAAGATTGCGTGTGTTCAATACCTATTCTGATTGATTTCAAGTTAAAGCTATAATATTATAACTCTTCGAGATCCACCGTATCATCATTAACTTGAAGTGGGATCTCTCTCCAAACAAACATTCGAGGCAACACAATACATGATTCGAATATGATTTGTGAAGGTTTGACATCGCCTATTTACATAGAGGAGGGTGACAAATACTGAAGTGTAGACTTGTGCAAGACTGGGTGTCGATTGAGCTGTCAAATGAATTCGGGTTCGCTCGGGTTGGATGGTTCTGTCCAAACTTAGTTCTATAGTATCTAAACTAAATCAATTGTTGGATCTAATCGGTCTAGTGTATTTTATATTACAAAAATTAATCGGACCAGAATCAAACTAGGTCAAACCTAACCCAATTTAGACTTCATGTCTTAAAAATTGTGCTAGACTATCGAGTCGGACTAATTTTGTTTAAATCTAGTGATGTTTTTTGTAATAGGTGCGCGTTACAGATGAGATGAGTACTAAAATTTGGTGGACTCTGGCACCTCCAAATATATAGTTTGCGTCTATTGTAGTTTGCCATTCTCTTATTCACTTATCAAATTTTCTTGTGAGTTCATTTATATGCCTCCATCAACTACAACCTTTCAACCCGACTAAATGTAGCTTATTTCTCTTCACTTTCTCTCTCTTCATACTTTTTATAAATAAGCCCACTTCTTAGCAAACAATTTTTAGACATATCAGTTGTAAGTAAATTAGTTCATTTGATAAGTTCAAATTCGGTCAAATATGCTTTGAGTTGGACTTGAATTTAGTTTTCAATGTCATCAAGAAATGTTTTTGAAAACATTTTGCGGTTTAAATCCTATAATTATTTCATGCTAATTAAAAGTCCAAATATGCGTCTTGTTATGAGTAATTTCAACATGTATACTCTTATAGTCGTACCAAGACATGAAAGCATTCTTTTGTAAAGGATTTACATCAAACCAAGAAAAAAATTGGTGTGCACTAAGGTATTAATGTTATTGAGTTCCTCTTGTGGCAAAATAATTGATCGCAGGTGACCCCACCAACCGTGATTCTAGCATTGTTCAAAAACAAGGAGAAATGGGAGATGGGGATTGTTGGGTTAAAATTCTGTGTTAGATTGACTTTCAACAATATATATAGAAATATTTAATTTCAACAGTAAATTATGTCAGTGACCAAGTTTGGTAAGGATCCAATTAACAATTATTTTCTAATTGTTACCATATCTTTTAAAATATTCAAATTTCAGTAGGTTGGCTTATAAATATGGAGACAAATGTATAATTTGAAGACATCAGCTACACAACTCTTTCTAATATAATATCATCATATTATTTGCTTATTTGTACTAGTGCTTTCTAAGTTAGAATATTGTATATGTTAGTCAGAGAAAGAGTCATGTTCAGATGACCTGTTTGTATGTAGAAATTGTTTTATTGTGAGATGTAAATAGAGGATTTTCGACTATTTCGACTTAAGTAAGTCTGAAAATTATTGTAAAAGATTTGTTGTGATCTCTAATAGTTTGTTTGAAAATCATTAATAGTGGAATCCTGACGAAGACATGAAGTAAAGATGTAAGATACAAGTGTCGTGCTGCACTTTGTAAAAAATCAGCATGTTTTCTTTCTATGATTTTTATTTTCTGTCACAGATCTATTTTTACTCTCTAACTGTACCATCAAATCAAGGATGAAAAAATGCCACACTTGGAGTGGGAGTTGAGGAGATGAAAGTTTTTTCTATGAGATCTTTTCATGTAAAATCTTAACTATTACATATTTGACCATCATCTATATCATAATTTATCAAAATTATATATATAAAAGAGAGTCCCACAGAAGAAGCTTCCAAAGAAGATAGCTCCTCTTGACTTGGGACACAGGGAAAAGTCCTCCTCTCAGGTTTTGCTCCCTGTGCACATCAATTAGGGGATATCACAATCACAATCACAGAAAGTGCCATTGCCATCATCATTTTGCCCTGCCGGCTCCCATTTGGGAGGTGTGATGCAAACTTTCCTTTTCCAAAAATGGACTAATTTGCACTGTTGCCAAGGCCCAAGCTGCAAATCAAACCACTCAACTTATGGCCCTTTATCATGTGCACTATTGTATAGAGCAAGCAAATTTCAAATAATCGTGTTTGAGAAAAGTTTTCTAGTTTTGTCAGAATTGTTAGATTTGTATCCTCTGTTTTTAAATCTAACAATATGGTGGATTTTGTTTTTTACATAGACTAATCTAGCCAAAGAAAAAAAAAACTATGTGAGGGCGCTATCCATGTACTATTAGACCAAGTTTTCATGGGAACGGGGGTTTAAATAATATGATCAGCTCAACTATAAATTTTGATGTCCCCGTTGGTGAAAGCAAATAAATATTGTATTTGGTTTATGAATTTTACTTTATATTTTAATTATATATAATAGAAATATGTTACTTGTTTGATTAGACCATTTCATAATCATAATATTCATATTCAAAATACATTCTAATATATTTTTCAAATACATCTCACTTGAATGTCTTTCAAAAATATCTCATTTTATTCTATTCCTCACTTAAATCAAATATATTTCATATTTACTTATTTCACCTCCCAAATCCCGTATATTCTAAAACCTACGCCACCTAATCTAATATATGTATATCATGTCCTAGAATAGTGGGGGTACTCACCACAACATAGGTCTGTTCCTATGTTTTTCTTATCTTAACTATTGGATTGGAATTCAGATACATTAGGACAGTTAGTCATCTCGTGAGAATTTTTAAATTTCTTATGTACCTTGATTTTGAATGCGGATTTCTAATCAAATAGTTTGAAAGGAGAGGACACATACACGCCGTCCGAACAATAAGACATGAGAGACGAATCCTGATTTTGCTGGCACATGACCTTGATTTACTACAGTACTTTGCACCAAGAAATCCCGCTTGGACATTAATGGTCTCTGACCAGATGTACGACTGACTCACTGTCTGGGGCTATTGACCCTGCATTAATGGTTGGTTGTTTATTTGTTTCATGTTTTAAGGCCCAGACAACATCGTGGACTATATATTTACCTACACAAACCTCTTGTCTCTCTCAACAATCTCTTCCCATGTTTAAGGATAATAAGTCTGACATGACTTTGTTGCTTTCCATGTACTTAATTAGATTTTGGGTGATTTAACTCCATAACATAATAAAAATTACCATTTAGTAGAATTTCATTGAGTTTCAATGACAAGTGAGCTCGAATCTCATACTTTAATTTCATATAATGATATTTTTGTTAATTTAACACTTACACAGTGTTATAAAACTAGTTTTTTTTATATTTTAAGTGAGAATACTATTCATCTAATTTTTGCTTGACAGCCTGCCTTTGTCAGACACAAATTTGATAGTTATATATACTATTCTTTTTTACTTATCATTTTAGATTTTTTATGGTATTTAAAATACAATTTTGATAATTAATTTTTAAAACTATATACTATAAAAAATATGAATCAACCATCACATAAAAATAAATTTAATGAAAAATCTATTAATATGATTTTTGTATGGTAAATATTAATACTTTTTTATATAACAAAGGTCACAATTTAAAAAGTTTGACTTACAAATGTCTCAAATGAAAAGTAAAAAAAACAGCATATAGTGACGCTTAAGTAATCCGTCTTTCTAGCAGTAGAGGCGCAATCAGAAGAGATTTCGTCTTCGACACTCGTTAGAGTTAGGAGGTGATCTAAAAACGAAACTGGACCCACTAGTCAGATTGTATCACTGACAAACAGCGCGCTGCGCCTACGCATATGAATTTACAGATCGCCCCTGAAATTTTCAAAACAATTACAGATCACTCCTCTCGCTTCCCCTCCAAATCCCCTACCCCACCCTCCCGGTCGCCGGCGACACAGCCCGGAGCCGCCGCCGAAGAATCCGGCGAGCCTACGGAGCAGGGAGTTTACTTCTACCTCCCAGAGATCACCAGATGACCTCTTCTACAAACACTCCTCCAGTCGCCTGCCTTAATTGCAGATTGCTCGAGTGCTTTGTTCAATGCCGTGTGATTCGTAGATGCTAATTCGGGTGTCTCTTGTGTCAGAATTCTCGTGGTGGGATGGGAAATTCTCGAAACTTTCTAGCTCTTGGGTTTGCAGGATTTAGGGCATAGCTAGGTTCGAGCATATGTTGCTTGGTTGTTACTATCAGATGCCCAAATTGTAGTTGAAGTCGTAGCGAGGCGGTGAAATGGCTGCTTCACTGTATACCAAAAGGTCTCAAATTATCATGGTTAGCCTTGACAATGGTGGGGATCTTCTTATCTTAATGAATGGGAATGGTATCCATGTGGTATGAATCTTTTTTAAGAAGGTATACAACGTGAGAATTCAACCTCTTTTTTCTGTGGCTATATTTGAGCTTCAAGTATGCAAATTCCCTTATCGATGTGATGAGGAATATGTGACAAGTGAAACAGGATCAATTGAGGTTTAGGCGTCTAGCTTTGGTTGGTGATTCCGACTCACTTTGGTTTTGTTGCATGGATGGCAGTATCCTATGCAAAATGTGTGAATTTTACATAATTTTTCTACCGTTATGTTCTGTCATGAAGATTTATAATGCAAGAATACCTTATCAAAGGGAAACGGATGGAAGAAATTGGTGAAACGGGCTGAATTGAGCCCTACAGTAGGTAGTAGTTCAATATTTGACTGTATTGAAGGATCACGATGTATATGATAACTGAGAATTTGGTGTATTTTTGCCATGATTTCAAGCTTGAAGACCGATGGTGCAAAAATGATGATGTAGAAAGGGACAACTGCACTGGGCTTAGTCCAGCCCTAGATTTGAGTAGTGGTTCACATCATATTTGCACTGTCCTGTGTATATAATGATTTTGAATATAATGGCGTTTTTCTGTGGCTATGTTCAAGCTTGAAGATCTTTGGTGCAAGAATCTATATCATAGTTTTTTGCAATGAAGGAAATGATTGGTGAAACAGGCTCAATTAACTTCTAGCTTCAGGCAATAATTCATAATTTGGAAATAATGAATAGATGAAAATACACTATATAATGTGGAACTCTTCCTAGTTTTCTATGGTTATGTTCAAGATTGAAAAAAATCTATGCAAGAGTATCATATGAAGGTTGTGAGGAAGGAAGTGATTGGTGAAATGGGTTCAACCGCTCAATTAAGCTCTATCTTTGGACAATGGTTCAAATTTTCATCACATCAATGGATGGAAATGTCATACATTCAATGTCATAATTTAGCACTGTCGTTCTATGGCTATTTGAGTATGAGAACCTAGTGAAATAACCTCATATCATGGCAATGAGGAAAGAACTGGTTGATGAAATGGTATGTGGCATTTCTAATGAAAATTTCCTTTTTGTGGGAGATCCTAGAGTTGATGTGCAATTCAAATGGATTAGTTGGTATTTATCTTAGCAGAGAGTCAAGTTCAGTTACTGGTATGTAGGTAATTATGAGGGTCTCAGAATCAGCATACAAATACTGTGCTTGGAAACTTCACATTTAATTTAATTTTAAAATGTGATCTGATCTTCAGTTGAAGAACTTGAAAAAATTTAGGAAAATTGTACTTATTCATGCTCAAACATTTCATTACTTAATCACAGAAGTGAAATTCAAACCACTAGAGGGCAATTTAGTATATCACAATTATGTTGTGGTGATATGTTTCACTGCCAAATGCCGATCGGTATCATGGGCACTGTGCAGGCCTATCATTGTATAGTCAAGTATAGAACCAGGAATATGATACTGGCCTGGGGACTAAAAAGGACATGAGATGATTTTGCTGGATCAGTTTGCTATGGTCACTAATAATTTGCATTTGTGCATACAAAATGTATGCATCCAATGTTCCTATGAACGATCTTTTATTTTGACCCAGGCTGATGACTTTGACAATACTGAAGCAAACATGGCCACATTGCACTTATCATAAACATGATTACTGCCTAGCAAAAATCAGCACATCCAAGAACTCAGACCTGTCAGAAACTGCACTTAAGCATGGATAAATAACATCGTCTCATCACCTTGGGTGCACCACTTGTACTTGTTGAAAACAGCGATCTAATCCATTTCTAAAGCTCTCAATTGTCTATTTCTAGTGCTGGTAAAGTTCTCAACTGTCTATTTCTAAAGTTCTGAATTGCTTGATAGCTTTCAGAAACTTCCTGGAGAATTGAAGTTGAAGTTTTGTAATTTTCTTTTCTCCCCACATTTCATTCAATTGGCTTTGTTGATAGTCCTTTTCATGGATGGTTTGGCCACTTAGGGGAATGACTTCAGATAAAGTATATGCACTCAGGGGGAATGACCTGCGTAATAAAGTATGTCAGCTATGCTATGTAGATCCTTTACAGAAGGTGGTGTGACTATGAGAAGGTCAATGGCATTACTAACTTAATACGCAAAGATAGCAAGCAAACTAATGTAAGATTGTTGAGGAGGTCGTTATTTTTTTAAGTTGACATGAGGGGCCTAATAGGGAGTTAGGCAGTAGGCACACATCCTCTTCCAAGGTATGATAATAGTTATGTGAATGATGTTGATATAATATCAACTAAATTTTGGAAATGCATTATTGGTGGGGCTTAGGAGGTAAAAGGCTCTTTTGGTGTGTGGAAACAAACTCCATATGTAATCTGTCTGTACTGTGTTTCAGTCTTATCAATTTGGGGTTGCAGATTCAACTATTTGTCATGCCAACACTATAGAACAACAAGCAAACATTGTTGAGAACATGCCAGTGCTCTGTAGTTTAAAGATACTTTTACTGGCTAAGGATATAAAGTTAGTTATTCAGGTTTACACATATGGATTAAATTTATAACCATGCTCGTTACCTTATTTTAACAGTTTAAAACTGAGTTCTTTGGGCTTGCAAGTTTGGATCTACTTTATTAGCCAGCTACTGACCTTGGCATTCTTATACTCTCTTGATATTTCATTCAGAATGACAATTTTGGAAAAACTCCTTCACTGAGAAGGCTGAACTAACATATTATTTCTCTCTTGTAGGGAGTTCTATGGACTGTGAATATATGGCCTTATCTCCATCCCCTTATGGAAGTGACAACAGATCCTATTAGCACAGTATACTGGATCTGAATAAAACTCAGGTGAATACCTATGCCAAGCACTTGTTTATGGTCAGTTTAAACTTCTTAATTACTGCGTTGGTGTTTTTAGATTTGCATTTTGAGATTGTTACTGTTCTGCTCGATCAAAAGTCCCAAAGTTACTTTGAGTATCTGGGATGGCATGTGAGAAAATAACTAAATTCAAATATGATTGTGTTTTAGGTAGTTTTTGTTTTGTTTCTGCAAAGAACAGTTTTGTTTATCACATTTGGCCTAAACAAGATGTCATCTGTGCAGAGCAATTGAGATTTATTTATATATAATGTATTCATGTCGCTGCACATCTCAAAGCCAGTGAACCAGCAGTTTGAGTACTATAATTTGTTATTTGTTTATCTGTTAAAGAATATGAACTTCCCGTTGAGTTATAGATGGTGTTCCATTGTTATAAAATCATCAAAGAACAACTAAAATGATAACATATGTAGACCACTAGCATAGCTATTATTGAGATATCTTTTGTTTGGTTTTCCTTTATGTCTCTGTTCACTTATTTAGGCTGAACCTTAGCCATGTTAGTTAAGTCATGAAAAGTTAGGAAATGCGTTCTGAAATTATGAAAGATGAATCAACAACTTCCCCAGTACCGATATTAATTATATCCTAACATTTCTAAAGGTAAATTCCTCAACTTGTGAGTAAACTAAATTTAATGTGCAACCAGTGCCCACATTTAGGGACCTACAGCTGTCCACTAGAAAACCAATATGGGCTTAGAAACTTTAGAAGGGGCCACCTGCTAACTAGTTTGGCAAGTTTGATTAGCTCATGGGAGCACTAATTCTCCCAAGCATGCGTGCCTTGTGCTCGCGTTCCATATAGACTTGTACGACCTATAAAGCTTATCTCATTGACGACGGACATGGCAATATGCTCGAGCAAGCTCCACCCAATATCTCTTTTAATCTTTGTGATACAAAAGCACCTCAATGACCCCACTCCTTTTTCTCTGTGGGTGGAACACCAATGTCCACATAGAACGAAGATGAGT
Organism: Pharus latifolius; assembly: GCA_019359835.1. Taxonomy (NCBI): domain Eukaryota; kingdom Viridiplantae; phylum Streptophyta; class Magnoliopsida; order Poales; family Poaceae; genus Pharus; species Pharus latifolius. Next base: position 68,969,014 of record CM033320.1, on the reverse strand, counting down.
TGGACAGGAAGCAAGCAAGCAAGCACAACTGCACAAGCCTATGACTACATTTCTCCAAAACCACATCAGCTCTAGCCCCACAAGCCGCTATTTGGGTCCCTGTATTGATCATGTCGAATGATGATCCAAAACACGTGCCTCATAAGTCAAAGTAAACCACCAAATTAATGCACAGGAAAATTTAAAAATTAACTAATCTTATAGCAGCTCAGTGAATTGAGTGTTCACACCAACGCCACAGATATCAGAAACATGCTCAAGAGTTTTTACTCCTTGGAGGAAAATAATTACATGGTAATAGTATATGATGGAGTTGATTAGGTTCAATGCCTATCAGGCCATTTGATCATACAGAGTGCAAGATCTCATGCAGAAATCACCACCATAGTTAACAAAATGACTTGATAGACATAGGACCTACCATCAACTCTACTGACTATGGTTCTAATTATCTGGCAAACTCACTTCATCATAGTCATCTAGTGACAAAAACACCTCATCTAAGCATGAAAGCTCTGTGCCCTCATCCTGGAAGCTCACTTGGGAACCACAACTTGATTCGAATACTCGGCATAGCACCCAATTGTTGGACACCTGTAATGATCATACAGTTAGTCCTTATATGCGAGAAGGTGTTGACTGCCCAGGGAAAGAAGTAAGCATATGTATATAGTACTCACCGTGTTTGAGTGACCTCTCTTCTTGTGGGACTTCTTGTTAGAGCTTGAACTACTCGAGGTGCTGCTAGCGCTGCCACGGTAAACTCCATCCAAGAGGTGGTACTCATGCATGATCCAGTTGGTTTTGATTCCCTCAAAGGGCTCGCCAATGGAGAAGATGAGTGTCTTCTTCAGGCCAACACTACAACCGCCACTTGTTACTGTCTCATCGGCACCAATGGGGTTCCAGTGACCATTCGGTGAGGCCCTATTTTGTGTTGCGTAGCTGAAGAAGTACCACTGGTTTCCAGCTTGGAGTGCTTTGCCTTGAAAGAGTAATTGTTTGATATCAGAATTGGATTTTAACCATGCCAGGTAGTGCATGGATGAGAATGTAGTTGCATACCATTCAGTTCCCATGGATCATAGCGCTGCAGAAGTACTGTTGGGATGATGTCAGGGTGGCAAGGGAGGTGGGAGGCTTTGCGACGGAGAAAATGGACAACGAGCTCTTCGTCTGAGGGAAAGAAGTGGAAACCTGGAGGTAGGTTAGTAGCTCCTCCCATGCTATCAAGTGCAAGCTATGACAGTGTACCTGAGTAGGTAGAGGAAGTGTGAAGAGGTTGAAATGAGAAGAGATGGTGAGAGTTCTAGCTTGTTGTGGTTGCTGAGTGATACTTATAGTATAGGAAATGAGTGTGTGTGTGTGTGTGCGTGTGTGAGCGAGAGAGAGAGAGAGAGAGAGCTCTATCAAAAAGAGGGAGAGACGTGCGAGTCAAGAAGTTTTGAGAGGTTTTCGAGGCGGCTGCAGCTAACAGGAGAAAAAAATGGTGCTTTGAGAGGTATGGCAGCTTATGATATTGTGCTTTTATTTTCATCTCTATTTTATAAGGGGGAACTAATGATGCCATGCAAAGACATTTGTTAGATTCGGACACATTAGTAGCTCTGCCGTGATTTGGAGGGAGTACATTGCAAATAGGTATATTTTAGGAGGGGTGGAATTAACAAAGTTTCATCATTGCATGCATGATGCTAGCTAATTTTTTTTTTATGTTGCTATGCTGAAAAGATAAGTTCTTGGTGAACAATGAATCATCGGTTTTGAACTGCTTAAATAGGATAAACCTTTCTAAGAACGCAGATGATCGTTGACTCCTCTTCATAGATATATTTCATGAACATCTCATTCCAAGTGTCGTGATACCGACTCTTGGGTCATAAAATATTGCTTCAAGGTTACTTAAACACCATCTCTGCACAAGAAAACCGTAATTTGAATGTAATGTCTTGCACTTGAGGATTTGCTATGTTCATCCATATCTACAATTTTTGAAGATAGGCACAAGAGTTGAGATGAGAGCATTAGCACGTAATTTGTTTAGGTTGCAGTTGCACACGCCTGTATTGGAAACGGAATCCTATGATATATAGTTGGTGATAAGATTGGAAGTTCTGCCTTTGTTTTTTCTTCTCCCTGATTGAATGTGCTAGATATCAGAAGTTTGTCAATTAGTTCAATTGGATTTCAGGATATCACTGGTTTCTTCAAGACAATGCCAGATATTCCATAATAGATTACAAAATATAATTTGCATTGCTTTGTCATTCTGTCTGTATGACTTCTTTTGTGGTAATATATGAGTAGAAATGGCACCATTCTTCAAGAGCTTAAGCTTTTGGAGTTAACTAGTTACTCAAGTTAATTAAAGCAAGAGGACCTGAATTTAAAATCTGCTTGGCTTATTAATTGTAGCATAAGTTCCAAGTTAGTCAAGACTAACTCTTTGTTATCTCCCGGTTGACTTGCTTATGCCCTTATTAAATGTAGATAATTTAATTTCTTGGTAAAGGTCGTCCTGCTATCAGATGTGATAGAATTGTAAGAGATGTATTTTTAGTTTGGATCCCAGTAGCGGGTCTTCTTTGCATGTTAACTGCATAAGTTTTGCCTCTGATCGTTGCAATATTGCTCATGTCACACAAGCGTCACCCTTCTCGAATCATGCTGCTTTATGCCCCTTGACCATAGGTATTATTGCACATAGCCCCCAGCAAGTTGGACAGTTTTTCTGGACTTGTCGCAAAGTACAGGAGCATCACTTGGAGAAGAAGCAACCCCCAAGTTTTTTATGTCCTTCCAGTTCATCTATCATGTGTGCAAATTGGTGTCAAAAAGACGCACCAATTATAAATCAGCAGGTAAAATCACCTGTTTATCTTGGCAGGCAGCAACATCATTACAAGGACCTGGAGAACGACAACAAGCTGCTCAATCTATGGGAGATGCACCGATCAATAAGTTGCAGCTCAATTGCTAAGAGTGCTCCTACCTTTAGTTCACAATACATATCATCCTATTCTAATTGTTGTTTTACATTTTCAAAATAACTTTCTGTCGAAATATCCTTATTAAATATTTTTGGTTATAAATGTATATCTCTACTCATTTTGAAGAGAAAGATATAAGTCAAGATCAAATATGTCAAATTTTGTTATAATTATTGTTGTCTTGTGTTATCTTACTTAAAATGATAATTATTTTAGACCGGAAGTAATATATCTTTGGAAAGAAGTATATCATCTCAGTCAGGCTTTGTGCATGGACATCGGGTTCCAATTAAGTTCAGAAAGAACAAGAAAAGGAACCATCCTTCAACAATGTGCTTACTGTTAGTATCAATTAGTTAGCAAGATGCTTATCTTCATGAAATTTACAAGTATAATCATGATCACCGAATCTTCCAGTAAGTATTGTAACCACTTCTCTGTGCTCCCAGAAAAAGATATGGTCCATCATTTCACGGTGCACAAACACACCCTCACTGTTGCACGGTTCCACGGCCCTTTTCCCTTTCCCTTTGGCTTTTGGGGTTTTTAAGTATGCCGTGCTTCTTTATGGCAGGGCAACATGTAAAGATTAGGCTGAGTCCGCCACTTAGAGCCGGTACACGTGGGGCAACCTAATCCAACAAACCAAGAGGGCCCCGGTGCTCATACAGAGGAGGCTTCTTTGGAACCATCTACCCAGTGACGTACTGATGATGCAGTTTTGCGTCCCTCCGGTGCCCACACAGGAAGACCGGATTCCTTGCAGATGGCAAGATGCCCTTGCAGTGGTGTCTTACATGTTGGGTCCAATTGATACAGTTGGGAATATAATTGTATTAGTTTTGAAAAGTTATATTGTATTATTATATATATATATATATATATTTGTAAATTGGGATTGGAGTTGGAATTGAGATTTATATAAATCCATGAAAGATTAATTCAGAAAACATCATCCAAACATGATTAAGGGGATCAATTTAGACTAAAAGTAAGAAGCGTATGAAGAGAGCAAAATGCTAGAAATTTTCTTAAAGAAACAGACTCTTGTACTTGTAGAGGGTAGTTTTTGAGAGGTAAGAATACGAGAGTTGGTTTAGAACGTCAATCTCTTGTATTTTTTTAAATAGTGTTTAAAAAATTTGTGGTCTTTTTCACTAATCTTTTCTCTTTTCGGTTGTCGTTGCTTAACCATCATTATTGTGGTTTTTTTGTTAGATCTCCTGATTTTTGTTCTTGTTATTTTATTCATTTATACTATATCTTACAAGATAAGGTCCGATCTAAATTGAGACTCTTGTTGTTCCTAACAGATATGGCAAACCAAGGTGTTGAAGCAATTAGCCCTAAACCTTATGGTATTTGGTTTTGCAATTCTCAAGATTTTGATCTTGTGGGATTGTATTCTATCGCAGACTGTGAACAATCGTTTAGGGTGTTTCTTCCAACTGAGGAGGGAGCATCAATTCTGAAAGAGCAAAATATATTAGCCTTAAAACATTGGTCAAGGACAGTGGTGCGCCAACTGTGCCATTTGATCAATGCATTGGCGGAAGGTAAAACAAGACGGTAAGCATGTAGTACATCTCCACAAACTAGTCTTATATCAAATAAGATGATCATTAAGCCCAGTAAAATGATTATATGCAGAATTAAAAGTGCATTTTTTTGCAAAAGAAAAAAAATTTTGGTTACTGGCTTTTCAACTATAGGAAGCAAGGGTAGACCCTGGCATTCGCTGGTTGCAAACAAACTCATTAATTGTAAATCTAGATCTATATCACCCACTATTTGTAATTTTACGCAAACTTGCAAAGAACCTGCAAATCTTAAAGAAAGGACCCCTCTACTATTTCAACATTGATGAGGTTTTAAATGAACCACATAGGCATCCCCGTGGCCAGTAAAAAGTGCTGGTGGTGGCTACATTCTGTTTGGCACAATGGATATCGACACATTTTGGGGACTTGAGGAAGGAGGAGGAGATGGAATGATGGGTTTGTGGATGGATGGTTGCAGTCTTGCAGGGCTATTGAGAGATGCAAATGTGCTCCTAACTTGGCCCTTTTAATCTTGGCATGTGTAATGTTGTGCGCCATGGGTGGATCGCCCACCTTTGGGCCTGTTTCTGAGGCTCCTATTGAGCTATCTCCTCTGTGTCAGCTGCAGCGCTAATCCAGTATGAGCTTGGTGCCACTAGCGCGCCACGACGCCTGGTGAATGGTGATGGTAGGTCGGTGTGGGCTGGAACACGAGCAAAACACCAAGATAAGCTTACGTTTCTTAGCTTCTTTTTTTCCCCTCGTTTTGTTTGTTGTCTTGTGCGGCAAATGGGGAGCTCATGGTTTACATCACTTGTGACGATTGCTCCTGTTCTTTCAGATTTTTCGTCCGCAAAATGTTCAAGTGAAGGAATGTTGCTGGTTGTCAGTCTGCTCTTATCTTAGAATGACAAATAGTAGCGTACATGAGAATTTGATTATAAATTAAGGGTGAGATTTTGAGGTGTTCAATATTCTTGCATGGTAATAAAAAATTTCCCTCCCATTATAATCTTTACTGTCACGGTCCTCATTAAATATTAAATGGTCCATGCCGTTCTAGGAAAGACAGTGAATCCATGCTTTCCGATAAAATGATCACTCAGTTTATGCATCAAGATACATGCTTCTCCAGCTCTTGATTTCGAACCTTTGCGTGTATATGCATCAATGTTTTCTTGGTATTTTCTTCTTACCATCATTGACGGTACGTATGTGTAGGATTCAGATCCCTTCTGTTTTTAAGAGAGGGGGCCGTCGGTGACCCTCTGATCGGTGTTTAGATGATTGAGATTGAGATAAGCAAAAATAAAAAACTGCATGAGTGCTGTATATTTTCACCAACTTTGATCCGAGCCGTCAATGTTGCATTGAAAGGGTGATGCAAGCTGCATGTTCTTAACAGCTGGGGGATACAGTTATACAAATCCGTATGCGTCCTTATTTTCTTGCCATGTATATTCGAGCACACCCAACCAGAAAGCCTTCCTCAAAGCTTTGCACGATGGCATTACAAATGTTCATGCAAAACTAGAGTCCATTAAACAACGAAAGATCCCGTGCAGAAAGGCTCCAAACCTTTCGCATGATATCTGGAGTCTGAACAGTCAATGAGCTTTCCTCTGATCTGGAAAAATTGATTGATTTGTTGGTAAGATAATTATCTCAAAAAATTTACTTACAAACATAATGGACCCATAATCTCCCCCCTCTTTCTCCATGTTCCTAAATACAATCAATCAATACTCATATAAGTATCCAAATAATTAAAATGTGTATTTATACAAAAAAAAATCGTGATTTTAAATCTGGATCCTTTCTTTCTTTCTTTCTTTGTTTATTCGCTTAGTTGAGATGTGTATGGAATGGGTAGGATGAGGTGTCTTACTAATATGATATATATTATTTTTTAAAGAGATAGATTTTCTCAAAAAAAAAAAAAAACAATCAATCATCGTGTCAAAAAAAATCAGTTCATCTCCTACTGAAGAATCAAAATTGGTGAATCTTGAGTTAAAATGTCGAACTCCCAAATCAAACTGATACAGATTCCTGAAAGGAAGAATGAAGCTTAAGCCTGACGAGCTGCACCATGAAAAGTTCATAGTTTTGGTGTCTGTATGATTATGTAGGATTCTAATGTCTTGTTTGGGTTTTAGGAAAAAATTTCTGAGAAAGAGAATCTTATTCAGATTTAATATTAATTAAACTAGAATTCTAAATCAGATTTATAAACTTATCCTAAAAATAAAACAAAAACTGCTCTTGTAAACAGGTCATGGAGGATTTGCTAATGTTGATGGCAAAGCGACGAAACATGGCCGGTAACACCCGTACCGGTGGCTGATCCAGCAATGCCGGAGCAATGCAGAGATGCAAAGACTGACACAGCAAGCTGGTGTTGGTCAGAATCCCATACTCTGCGCATGTGATCGAACAGCGTGCCCAGCATTCCGTATATCTCATCGGTCTCACGGTGAGACCTGTCATCGACGACGAAGACATGCACTTCCTTCCCGCCTGCGACGAGCCCGATCTTGGCGCAAGTGCCAAGTGCGGACACCAACGCAATTGGCGATGGTGCCATTCCTTCACCCAGCATCCGTTCAACAACCTCCAGAGCAACCTCCTTCTCCCCATTCTGCTCATGCCCAGATTTGAGTGCCATCCATGCAACGGCATCCTTCTCCGACGTCCCCTCGAACATCTTCACCGCCTCGTCGACCCTCTTTGCCCGGCAATACCCCGCAACCATCGACGTCCAAGACACCGAGTCTCGGACGGCCATCAGGTCGAACAGCCGCTTCGCATTGTCTACACTCCCAGCCTGCTGCCATAGGCGTCCACCATTGCATTGGCCATGATGGCAGTCACCTCCATCGCGGACACCACCACCCCCAGCACCGCGCACCCGCACGCCACGCCGACCACCGTGAACCAGGTTGATGGCCACGGCGGACCCCAAGAGCCTGTCCCTAGCCAGCCGGGCAAAGACGCAGAGGGACGCGGCGTGCTGGCCGTGGCGCGCGAGGGACGTGATGACTGTGTTGTAGGAGACGAGGTTGCGGGACGTGACGGGCATTTCGTCCAGAAGGTGGAGGGCGTCGGGGAAAGTGGAGCGGTGGCGGGAGAGGGCATCGAGGGGGGAATTGTAGGAGTGGGGGTTCCTGTGGGGGGAGGTCGGCGAAGGCCACGAGGGAGGAGGCCGGGGACGGGAGGCAGTTGGAGAGCAGCGTGTGGTGGTGAGGACCGTTTGGACGAGCAGTCCGTGCGCGGCGCGGCCGCTGCAATGTGTCGCCCGCGGCAATCGCCCGCTCCAGGAGGTGATGCACCGCGCCAACATCGACGACGGCCAGAGTGAGAGCGTGTGGTGGCGAGGGACTCAGCATGCCGTTTTGGCAAGTCCTGTGTGCAGCTAGCTTGCTTAGTTGCATTACATGCCGTCCAATGTCAAAAAAACGCTACTCCAGCCGCTTTTCGGTCGCTGGCCTCCTCCGCTCCGCCTACGCGCTTGCCGGCCGAGGTGACGCTCGCGAGTGACGGGGCGCTGTAGAACTTGTAAGCCTGTCTCCAATATCATTGAATCTTGTTTGCTCTTAAAAGAGAGTTGTGTGGACAATAAAAGAGTCAAATTTCCAATGATTTAATTTTTATTATTATTTACAACTAAATAATAAAATTTATCAAAAAATTTTATATAACTGATAGATCGACCCATAAAAAAATTTCAAACCACTTGTTTTTCAATAGTACTAAGTAATATTACATTGATAGTGTGCCACGGTAAAAATGGTCACACATTTCATTCTCTCTCTGTGCGGTAACAAGAAGATTTAAATATTTATTCAATTTTTAAACGACTTCAACGGTCATTTATGTTATGTATTACTTACAAGTGGGATCAAATGTCGCTGGACCCACCCATCAGCAACTTACGTTTGATATCGTATGCATACGTAAACAAATCGAGGTTGACGCACTCATATAGTTTACACATCAAGTGGGGTCCACACACCTCGTTCGCGTGCGACGAAAACAAATCTAACTCTCTAACTAATATGTGGAGATGTTGATTGTGGAACTCAGATGTTAGTGATATTGACTAACCCGTGAATCGGTATCGCACTTATTGACAATGCGCACTTACACCAATTGTGGGCCTCATGCCTCCAATTTTGTTTCATGTGCGCACCATAAATACCTTTCATTGACAGTGCGCCTTTTATTCCGTGGACTCACTTGTCATAATTAAAAATTTGTAAGTAAGATTAGACGGTTTTAAGTGGGCCCCAAAACTACATTTTATTGCGCCTACTTCGTCACCAACAACGACACATTCCTTGCCGCGTCCTCGCTCGTCGTTTAGTTCCTCCCAGAGTATATGCACGGTCTCATCATGTTGAGCAGACGTTGACCACGCGTTCAAAGCCGTTGACGCATGTCGATTATCACGCCATCATTGGAGGTAGTTTAAGATGTGCTTAACTTTTGAGACTGAAGGACTCCAAAATTGGCAAATATCATGCGGACAGTTCTTAATATATCAGATTTATCTGTATGAGATTCAATAATTTTGGTTACATTCCTACTAGTATGAAACTTCTGACATAATTTAAATCACTTATATAAGCCCAATAAATTTCTTTTCACTTGTTTCAAACTATGTTTTATCTTGACTTATTTGTTCTTCAGTTCCTCAAATAAGTTGTAGTCGTGTCAAATAAGGAGTTTAAATTTTAAAATTATTTTTTAAATTGAACTCTCTTTAAATTTAAAATTCAAATAAATTTGTATCCCCTAAACTAATTTTTTGGACTTATAAATTTAACCTAAAATAAGTCAAACAAACCAATTAAAGAATTCTAGTTCAAAAAATAACTTAAGATTTATGGAAAATAATCTTAAGCATTCTGTCTTAAATTTAACCTATAACCCCACAAAATTTAAGCTCCAAAATATGTTTACTTCACTGGTTGCAAAGAGAACCTATACTATTCGGCCAAAATTAGTCACGTTTACTAAAATTGATTATAACCGGTTCACGACTAAATTTTGGGAGGATTCTATCAAAATTCCGTTGATATAATGTAGTTTTGGGCTAATAGCATAAAACACAACCACAGCCCACCTGGGCTTTGGGCTGGGCCTCCAAAGCCTAACGGGCTAAATACCGAGCTTCCCCTCCCTGCCATGTCAAGTACTTCACTTCGCAGCAAGCGGCACACCCACTCAGGCTTCCAACCCAAGCCCGCCACGCGTGTGGATCGCCGTCCGTCCGCCGCCCCTGCGTCTCCGGAGACGCCGCAGGCCCTTAGTCCTCCAGCCGCGGAAGAACACAAGGACTAGGAGGAGGAAATGGTGTTCGGGCAGCTGGTGATCGGGCCGCCGGGCTCCGGCAAGACCACCTACTGCAACGGCATGTCCCATTTCCTCACCCTCATCGGCAGGTATACTCTCTTATGATTTGTATTTGATTCTAGTTTTTTTCGAGTGCTTGTATAGTTTGGTTGGTTTTGTGGAGTTATACTCTAGCTATGGGAAGCTCCATCAGAAGAAGTTGTTCTTGCGGCACGAGTTCTTAGGAGATGTGTGGTTGTTCATCTTGTACTGGATTTAGGTTTTTGGTTTTGAGCTTCTAATGCCATGGATGGATGTTGCTAGAAGCTGTAGATGCCAACAAATTAACAAAAGGCCCCTCTGCTTCGTTTCGATGGTGCAAAAGTTGGCAATGTATTACTGTGTTCTGAAGATTAGAAGTACTGGTGCTTGCAAAGAGTAATAGTTGCAATTGGGCATAATATTTGGCTGGCTGGCTGCTCTTTAGTATGGTGGAATCACAGATTCACATGCTTGATTGTTTGCTTGCAGGAAAGTTGCGGTTGTTAATCTCGATCCTGCAAATGACGCATTGCCGTATCCTCTGCTATTTGAGACTTTTGATTTCTTTTTGTTCCCCTCATTTTACTCGTTAGCTATGCGCTGTGGTTGTGCTTAAAATTTTGCTTGACAATGGTATCTAGATATGAATGTGCCGTGAACATTGAGGAGCTCATAAAACTGGGTGATGTCATGGTTGAGCATTCACTTGGTCCTAATGGAGGTTACTCTCTTATTATTCAAGAATCAAGCCTGTTGGTTTTTTTTTTTCATGCTTACTTATATATCTATGTCAGGGCTTGTGTATTGCATGGATTACTTGGAGAAAAACATTGATTGGCTGGAGGAAAAATTGAAACCTCTTATTGAAGGTGAGTAAACAATGCGCATTAGTCAGTAATATAAACTGATCTCACTATGGATTGGACTGAACTTTCTTGCAATTCCTGCAAAGAAATGATCCAAGCAAGCAATTATTTAGCATTTAAACCAAGTTGGATAAATTTTATTTAGGGGTTGTGTTTTCAGTTTGCTTGTGTAGTATCTCTGGGATGTTTATTGAGCTGTTTTTAATAGATTCAATTCACTGCAGAGGATCACTGGGGTTGCATATACTATAGCATTGCTCAATTAGGGAATTGTATTATTTTTTGCTCTATGACCTGCTGCAAGACTGTTGTGCATTGCTGCAGATCACTATCTATTATTTGATTTTCCGGGTCAAGTGGAGCTTTTCTTCCTGCATTCAAATGCAAAGAATGTTATTACTAAACTCATCAAGAAGCTGAACTTGCGGGTATGCACTTGTTTGCAATCTTATCCAGAGTTCTGCATTATGCTAATTAAATAGATTACTCACACTTTCTGCTGATATTCTGCAGCTGACTGTTATGCACCTTGTTGATGCTCATTTATGTTGTGATCCTGGAAAGTATGTGAGTGCTTTGCTTCTTTCACTTTCAACGATGCTACACTTGGAATTGCCACACATTAATGTCCTGTCGAAGATTGACCTCATTGAGAATTATGGAAAATTGGGTAGCGTGCTTTTCATATTTCTTTTGTATGGACATTTATTTCTTCTGGGCCTTAGATGTCTGCACCAGATTTAGTGAGTAAATGTCTCTACTATGTTAGTTATTGATTTGCTTGCTTGGCAGCATTCAACCTTGACTTCTACACAGATGTCCAAGATCTGTCTTATTTGCAGTACCATCTTGATCAAGATCCTCGTTCAGCTAAGTACAGGTAATTTTCCAAACAACAAAGGTTTAATTTTACTACACAAGCGAGAAGTACATGCAATATATGTTGCGCCAATGGAATAGTTTAAAACTTGGTCAAGGTTGGTATGAACTAAGAGAACATATCAATATTTGATTCAGATCCAATTCCCTTGAGCAATATGGAATGGCGGTGCACAGTGCATTACCTAATTGTTACATTCCATTTTTTTCTCTGGAAAACAGTTTTGGTTGCCATCTGGCAATTGAATGTAATTATGGAACATTCTGGCCTGCCCTGCTCTGGGAATAGAATTTTGATCTAATTTATAAATTTTATATAAAATACTGGCCTTATGACTAATGCATTGGCACCTGTCATGAAACCTGAGCTGCGGTAATCAACAAATAATATATGGCAATTGGTGGTCTTATGCTTAGGTGGCATTCTCTAATGTCCATATGTTTTTACAGTTTACTTGTATTCTTTTACTCATTGGAATGTTTATAACCTTTTTGTTTGAACCTGATAACAGGAAGCTTACTAAGGAGCTGTGCAACGTAATTGATGATTTTAGCTTGGTTAATTTTTCCACATTGGACATACAGGTCTGTATTGGAAAGATTTGGTCAATTAAATTTGGCTCCTCATGTTCTTAGTTCTTAGAAGCTTTGTTTATTAGGACAAGGAAAGTGTCGGCAATCTTGTGAAGTTGATTGACAAGAGCAATGGCTATATATTTTCTTCTATAGACAGCAATGTTGTCGAGTTCAGCAAAATCGCAGCGGCACCTCTTGACTGGGATTATTACAGATATCCTTTGCTGCATCTTCTTATAATTTTCTCAAGCAAGTATCTTATCCCCCCATAATTACTTTCTTTATGGAATCTTAAGATTCTAGAAATGCATTATTAAATTATGTACCTCTTAACGCATGGAGCCAAAGACATGAAATATTGAAAATATGGAACAACATTTAGACCTTCTAACCAGGTTGTATCATCCACTGCTAGCAAAGTTGTCATGGTTGTATAACTTCTTCACATACTACATAGAACTTGTGACTTGCAAGTACATGGTGATATAATAGGACAAAGAAAAATTGATGTTCCAGCCAAATACAATGAGGAATCAACTTTTTTATTATCCTTTTTAGCATAAACCCTGCATGATCGTTAAATGTTGCCATGTTTTTGTTTTTGTTTTTGTTTTTTTTTTTTTGGTCATGAAATGTGCATAGGGCATTGTAATACAGTCGATGTAAATGAAGCTGCCATGCTTGCAAATTTTTTTTCCTTGACGTGTGATTACAACAGCAGAAGTGCAGGAAAAGTACATGAAAGATGATGAAATTGTGCAATGAAAGAGCAGGATGCGATGAGACTGAATTTGTGAAGATGCTTTCATTGGTTTCATCTTCTATTTGCTTTCACACTTCTGTGGGCAGTACGGATGAAACTTGTCATTGTGACATATAGTGGAACGTTTGTTATTAGGACAATGCGATTTTCTTTCCACACCTGTGAGCTAGTTGTAGATGTTGTCTGATGCTACCTGTTTAAATGTGTAGAAACTCGCTGTTGTTTCATGCAACCAAAATGGAAAAATTTAGGAGGAGGCTCTCAAGTTTGCAATGGAGCATCAGAGCTTGGAAAGTTTTTTGACCCTAACAAGCAACTAATGATGTTGTCTTGGATATGAAATTGAAGTATCAGTTTCTACACTGTTGTAAAACACTACTTCAAATCCTGGATTCATGATTCATCTCATTTTTGCTTTTCTGAATGAGGTTTTGTCAGTAGCTACTGTCCATCTATTGACTGTAATGGCAGGGACAAGCTGGGATCTGCATCCAACCCTCCTGAGTCACTAAAATGCTGAGCTCCTGAAGACTCTGGTGGAAATACCATGAGTTGTTTTACTGCAAAATTTAAATATTAGAGGAAATAGCATTTGATTTACCTATGCTTTCAAGTATTTTTAGATGACTATATGTACTTTAAAATTTGGTGATCTGACATCCTCAACTCAAAACTACAGGTAATTTACCACCTGAAGGAAGGGGTAAAGGTGTAGGATCTACCACAAAACAGGGAATGTGGTAAATTCTAATGTGCCACATTCTGGTTTATGGTCATAATTAAAAATATAGGTGTTAAATTACCAATTTGTAAAGTGGTGATTCATAAAATACATGTGACTTTTTTCAAAAAAAAAAAAAAGTGCTATGAGAGTGTAAAAACTTATATTGTGCGAGTAGTGGTCCTGACATTTTCAGAAACTAATACAAATCTTAAAACAATGAAGTTAATAGTGAAATAATAAGTAGTTGCAAATGAGATCTTCAATTTATTTTAAAAGTTGTGGAATTTATTTTTTAAAAAAAACAAAAAAGAGTAAATTGCCCTGGGGTTCCTGAATTTGTATTGAATTTTGTGAGTTAGTGATGAGGTGGCATGGTTGATATGTAAAGTATCATGTGTCTCTTTTATTTTATTAAAAAATTTTCATTTCATTCCTTGCATTTTTAAGAAATTACATTTTAGTCCCTGAAAAATTTTCATGTTGGTCCCTTGATTTTTAAGAAATTATATTTAAGTCTTCATGGGTAAAGACTAAAATATAATTTTTAAAATTTTAGAGACAAAAATGAAAATTATCCAAGAAAACACATGATACTTTCCACATCAATCATGCTAACTCATTATCGGGTGGTGTTATAAATGTTCTGGCTAAACCTAGTGATGGGAGGTAAAATTATACCTTCAAAATCTTGTTTAATCAAATCACCCGCTCCCTGTATGAGTCATATTAAATTGAAAATATATGAAATTGAATTCAATATAGAAATTGGAATGGATTCTATTCCATTAGAAAAATCGATTTGAGAATTAGTAAAATAAAAAGAACATTCAATGAATTTTATAATGATATTTAAGTTTCTTGTCTCGTCAACTAGTCTAATAAAAGAATGTGTGAGATAAAACATTCTTGGAAGTTCATATATTCAAATATGAAGTTCTTAAATTTAGAGATTTGAGTGAAACTACGATACAAAGTTAGAAAACCAAAATAAAATTTACTCAATTAAAAATAAAAAAATATTAAAGCACTTGTTAGGCCATGCTTTGCTTTGATCTAGGATTAGATCGGTTTTGTCATACAAAGTTATGCAAAGAACATGGGTGGAAGTGGGACAACTATTTGCATCATTTGTTTTTACCATCTTCACATGCAAATTTAATACTGTAAATTGACTTTCTTATTTTTTAAAAGAAAAATATGACTTTTTTATATCTAATGTTTAAAAACTCACCAAAAAAAAAGTGCTAGTGTTGGGCCCACATGGAGTTGACCCGAAGCCTGGGGGTTCATGCAACCCCCCACACACGGCCACACACAACCACAAAAACATAATGCAGAGGGTCCCCACCAACCAGAGATACGGAGCCACGTCATACACCCGACGTCGGGGCCCACGAACCAGCAACTCCCGCTGTCTCCTGTTCATGGACCCCACCTATCACGCCGACGTGGCCACGCACCACTCGCGTGCCCGAGCCGCCCCTCCCCCGTTTAACGGTTTAAGTACCTCCCAACTGCAGCTTCGCTGGTACTCCGCCTCCTCGTGGACCCCTCGCGCGCAGCTCGGCTGGATCTCTAGAGGAGCACGACTTGAGCAATAAGCAATGGCGGCTAGGGTGGTTCTTCCCTTCGCCTTGTTGCTCTTCCTCTCGCCCTGCCCCGCGGCCGTGGCGGAGGAGGCGGAGGCAGTGGTGGCGCTGGACGCTGGAAACTTCTCGGAGGTGGTGGGGAAGCACGGTTTCATCGTCGTCGAGTTCTACGCGCCCTGGTAAATCTAACTTAATCTCGCTTTGATTCGGTTTAGTTTGCTTAATTAATTAAGCATAGTTTAATTCTTACCTGCGATTAATTCGACGAGGCTGCCAATGGAACGTGCGGATCTTTGTTTTGTGTGTCTGACAAGCCGGGCCCTATATAGTTGGGTTGACATTTTTTTTTGGTTAAGTTTGATAGTACGGGGGCTGCAGTTATATTGCGGATTTCCTTTTTTTTTTTTTTTTTTTTAGGATATTGGTTTTGACATTTCTCTTTTGAGTTTTAGTATTAGATTCTTTTTTATACTATAAATATGAACCATGATGCAGTACATGCGATTACATGATTGTATCAGTTCAGTATGATGAGATGAAGTGATATATTTTGTTATTTAAAATATAAACAGGAAGTTAAAACAATTCAAAAATATAGATGAGTAGCACATCTCTAGACTTATCCCTAAATCCATCATGTGGATTTCAATTTAAGTCATTTATTTCAAATCTGATATGAGGGAGAAGTAAAAGTTTAATCGAAACAAAAAATTATTTTAAAATATATCCAAATCTTGAACATCGAAGCTGAAATAGATGGACAGGATGATGCGAAATCTATTGAGGAAAAACCCCACAGGATCCCAATCCAAGGTTAACACCTCACCATCTCCCTCCTTGGCATAAAATATGAGAAGGCTCGAGTACCAAGTGTTCTAAGGCGTTCAACTTCTATAGCACCATCAACTTTTGCTTGTATCTGCTTACGTGATGGAGAATGGTAATATTATCTGTCACGGATGCATTTTATGTCCCTTGTGATCCTGCATTTTATTTTGCAAGGATGAAATAACTACTTTGGCCTGGTATTGATCACATTTCTTTTATTTTTACAATCCACAGGTGTGGCCATTGCAAGCAGCTTGCTCCAGAGGTAAATTCCTCATCATAGTAAACTCTTTAAATCATGAGAACATGGTCTTGATGGAAATGTAAGTTTTACATATCTGTTCTGTTTGTGCCATCCTGCAGTATGAGAAGGCTGCCTCCATCCTGAGCAAGCATGATCCACCGATTGTTCTCACGAAGGTTGACGCATCCGATGAGAAAAACAAGAAGCTCGGTGACAAGTATGAGGTGCAGGGCTTTCCCACTATCAAGATCCTAAGAAATCAAGGAATCAATGTGCAAGACTACAATGGCCCCAGAGATGCAGATGGCATAGTGGAGTATTTGAAGAAACAAGTTGGTCCTGCTTCTCTTGAGATCAAGTCACTGGAGGATGGCACTAGTTCCATTGGGGAAAACGGAGCCGTCGTGGTAAGTTTTTGCTGTTGTTTTGCAATTTGCATACTGTATTCTTACTTAGGAAAGAATTGGGGATTTTATAAATGTCATATTGTCATGTGTCCAAACCTTGTTGCAGGTGGGAGTTTTCCCTGAATTTGGTGGTAGTGAGTATGAGAATTTCATGGCAGTTGCTGAGAAAATGCGAGCTGACTATGACTTCAGTCACACATTGGATGCTAGTATTCTTCCGCGCGGTGATCGGACAGTCAAAGGGCCTCTTGTCCGGCTCTTTAAACCATTTGATGAGCTCTTTGTTGATTCCCAGGTATATTTTGATGCAAATTTTATGTACCTGTTGATTACTATGGACTTATAGATTATATTTAGCTTTGTTCATGGTCATTATGGGGAACAAACTAGCATATACATGGTTGGAAATGAAGAAGTGGTTCATATGTACAGCATAGATAAATTAAAATTGCTCTTAAAATTGTTTGCAAAATTATGATGATTGTTCATAACACTCCTTTTTCTTGGCAGGATTTTGATAAAGATGCACTTGAAAAGTTCATTGAAGTTTCTGGTTTCCCCACAGTTGTTACCTTTGATACTGATCCAACCAACCAGAAATATCTCCTCAAATACTTCGTCAATCCCGGTGCCAAAGTGAGTATCAGATCTTTCTACAGTTGCAGTTCTACACTTGACTCGTCTCAAAAACGTGTGTTTTGTTAAAACCACAAACGGATAATTTATCACTGAGCACTTAAGAATAGATTCCATAGAAAACAAACGTAAAACTCTTTTGAATTAAAATTATTAACTAAATATGTGAGTTTTTTTTTGAGAGCTAAACCTAAAGATACTAAAACATCGATTCAAAAGAAATCAATGAGAAAAATTTAAGATTTTGAGAATTCCATCACCTTCGTGCATGCTTTTTTGATAAAGTTAATAAACTAATGAGTTAATTATTGAGATTTTCGATGAAACAAATTAAATTAATGACTTGAAAACCATACAACAGTCACAGGCGTTCATATATATTGCTCTAACTTAATTAGGCATAAAACCCTCGATTAATTGTTAGAGCACAGCGATTGCATATTATCCTAATGTACGAATATCGATTGTCTCATGAAGTACAAATGATACTGCAAAAGAAACACAAATTTAGGAATTAGAGTATAAGATTCCAGACAATTAAATCAAAATTTTTTTTGAACAAATCAGAGCCAAAATTGTACCATCTGAATTAGGTCATCTCTAATCCTAAAGAGAAAACTACTGACACAATGCCATTTAGAAAAACTAACAAATAAAATAAAATAAAACATACCAAATTGAATCGATGAAGAATGAGTGACTATTCATATCAATTTACAACTTGACTCAAAAACTAGACTAAAAACTAACTCTAAATTTGAGAAAGGAACTTAACTAAATATCCTAGATACCCTTTTGGGATCCAAACATTATGTATATTATATAGTCTTAATAATCCTTGTACCACATTCTTTTGCGGCTTCCTCGAAAATTGTGTGGAACATGGGAAAACACCTGCCGCAAGACTTGGCCGAGCTGGGAAAAGGCGGTGGCAGTGTGGCACGCCCTTTGGGTGGGAGCATGGGCATGTCGTAGCCCGTGCATGCCTCTATTCGCTTAGTTTTTTTGCGTTTCTTCCTGTAATTAGTGGTAAAAAAGGGCACAAGTTTAGGCACGACCCGTGGCGGTCTTTGGTCTTCTCGGATTGGCTTCAAAAAGTTCGCTTCAATCTCGTTACTTCATGTGTTTCGGCTGGATTCATTTCAACTCGTCATGTTTTGCTCTAAAATAAATAAAAAATAGTTTCCGGCAATAACTTTATCAAGTAAGATTAAACACAAATAATTCACGAGTTTTGAGCGTTTATGAGTTTAAAATGAACACTAACTTAGGGTTATATATATATATATATATAAATAAAATTAGCGCTTATCATTAGACAAAAGAATGGATGCTTCACAGATTGTTCGCCCACGTATATTGTTGGAAGACAAGTGGAATTAGGCTAAATTTGACTTTTATAGATAAAAGAAAGATTTAAGGCGCAATTCACAATAGCATATATGAAGGAAAATGATATATCCAACACATATGATTAGTTAACATTTTTTTTACGTCATGCAGAAGTTTATTCTTGCAATCATATTTAGTTTTTTAGGCTTCTTCATGCTTTGGCGTGCTGGTGGAGTCCTACATTTTGGTACCTAGCGTTTCTTCTCATATTTCATTTGTCTCCTGAACTAACTTTGGAACCATGTTGGACAGGCAATGCTTTTCGTGAGCTTCAGCGACGACAGAATTGAGGCATTTAAGGGCCAGTTTCATGAAGCAGCTAAGCAATATGGTGCAAAGAACATAAGTTTTATGATTGGTGATGTTACTGCCTCCCAAGGTGCTTTCCAGGTTGTTATTTCTACATGACAAACTTTTACTGTCGTTTCTTAAGAATGCCTAGACCTATCCTCTGATTACTTCCATTGCAAATCTTTTAGTATTTTGGACTGAAAGAAAGTGAAGTGCCCCTCATTTTCATAGAAGCACCTGTTGCAAAGTATTTCAAGCCAACTGTGGAGCCTGATCAAATCTTACCCTGGTTGAAGGAGTATATGGTAAGGCCCAAACTATTTTTATAATGGTGCCATGTCCTTGTCTGTTGTTCATTCTCTTCCTGCTACTGATTGCTTGATGTAGTTGATTACTTTGCAGTTTCGGTATTGTTATACAGAACAATTTCTTTCCATTGAGCCATTTCTGTTCCTTTGAGTTTGTATTTTCATTTGTTCATGTAGGATGGTACCTTGGCACCATATGCTAGGTCAGAGCCAATTCCGAAGGTTAACGATCAACCTGTTAAGATTGTTGTCACTGACAATCTTCGTGGGATGGTTTTCAACTCTGGCAAAAATGGTTTGTTCTTTGCACTCCAACTGGTTGTTTGATGATCATATATTAAGTTCATGTAGCTAACTCTGTAGTTAGATGCATATTGAAGTTCTTTTCCGGACGGCACTCGTTTTGTTGCTCTTTATCTATTTTGAGAGTTCAGGACATGACGCTTTGTTGCAGTTCTGCTTGAGTTTTATGCACCGTGGTGCGGTCATTGTCAGAAGCTGGCCCCAATCTTGGAAGAAGTTGCAATTGCATTGCAAAAAGACCAAGATGTGGTCATAGCAAAGATGGTAATCCAACTTTCAATAATGATTTATCTTCCCCTCTCATTGTTTGGATCATTCAGCTTCGTTTTGCTTTTCTTCTGTTCTTCCTTCTCATTTTGCATGGTAAGATAACCAGGCAGCAGATATATGAGATTCGTGCTAATTATGGGGGACCTGCAGTAAAAATTACTCCCTAAACTAAAGCTAAACATGTTCTTTCCGTTCACCTCTATTCCTTTTGGTATTCTGCAGGATGCTACCGCAAACGATGTACCGTCAGATTTTACGGTCGAGGGCTACCCGACTATGTATTTCTACTCATCTGGTGGAAATCTTTTACCATATGATGGTGGTAGGACTGCTGAGGAGATCATCGGTTTTATTGGGAAGAACAAGGGCTCCAAAGCTGGTGAAGCTGCTGTAGTGGAGGAAGTAGCTCAGACTGATGCCATAACTGAGGAAGTGACTACATCAGAGTCTGTCAAAGATGAACTGTAATTTAAACAAGGTGCGAATATGGATTGTTGAGTTTTATGTATTAACCAGTTTATTGAAAAATTTAATTTGTTGAAGAAAGACAATAATTTATTCATATTTCAATACTCTCACTCATATCTAGATTTCACCAGACTTACAATGTGGATTCAATTAAACTGAGATTCTCTTGATCTCACTATTGAATATTTTAATTATTTTTTCTTATAAATTATCACAATTAGATCTTGAAGTCAATATCTCTAGATTCTAATACCATATTGAGTTTCATACATTAACCAATTCACTCAAAAACTTATATTGTTGAAGAAAAACAGTCAATCTAATCTTATTTCATCATAGATATAGATATAGATGAAGTAGTGCTTTCACACTTTCTGAAAACTAAATCGTACAAATCTTAATGCAATGCAATTAACTGTGAGTAATACGCAATTCTATTCTTTTAAAGCATTGAAGTACTGCCTAGATAGATATATTTTTTTTGGCTCAATATTATGCCTTTTGTTGTCTTTCTTTATGCAATTTGATGCCTAAAATCATCCATGTTTTGCAGGAAACTGGTGAGCTCTATACCGGGAAGAATGTTCAGGGTTGCTGCTCGAAGTAGGCTAAAGTATCTTGTTTTTAGTTTGTAGTTTATGAGACCAGACAGTCACTGGTTTCATAATTTTCATTGTTGAAATTTGTTGTTGTAGAATTTTTTACATTGAATAAGATCCAATTTGGTTTGGCAGTTCATGCTAAAATTTGTTGCCTCATCTTGCCAAAAAGTGCACCATTCGGTCCGATTTCTTTTTATTTGTCAATTTTTTCGTATCTTGTCTGCAAAGTGCAAACTCTGTTCATTGATTTGTTGAACCAAAACAATGCTATCTCTGTTGGCAAAGATTGGCTTGTAAGTATAGAACAAAACATTATATGATGACCTTCTAAACAAAGATTGACTTAGATTTTCTCGCTAATTAAATCTGGTGATTTAATTCTATCCAATAAATAAATAAATAAGGATATGTATCAGGACAGCTTTATAAAAGTACCGTCTAGAAATAACGATGTGACATTATTTGTCAAAATTATTCTTGCATGGCATGCAGGACACTCTTGGCCAAATGCTAGAAGTAGTAGTGTTATTGCCTATATTTATTTGCACAGCCTGGTGCCTAAAGCAGCGGAAAAAAACTTGCTAGGAGGGTCCTAATCCACCGTTTTTAAGATCCTTTCCCAGATTTTATCACACGGCATCAACAATCTTAAATAAAACATCCATCTCTTCACCTTCCCAAAAATTGCTGGTGCTTTCCATCTAAGGGCCTGTTTGGATAGTCCCGGTTGGGCCGGATCCGGCCCAATCAGGGGGCAAAAAAATCCCACCCGGAATTAAATTCGGCCCAGTTAAAAATCGCGTTTGGGTCGGGCTGGGAACGGAAAAATTCCGGCCCAAACCCACTGGATCGGCCGGGAAAAAAATAATGGCCTGTCGAGGCAATTTTTTTTTTCCCACTCTCTCTCTCGCGGCTGCTCCCTCTCGCGACGGCGCCTCCCCACGATCTCTCTCGCCGCCGCCTACTCCTCCCCGCGCAGCGCCTCGACGCGTACCCCTCCCCGCACGACGCCGTCAACCCCTCTCCGGTGAGATCATCCCCTCCTCATCTAGGGTTTCGCAGATCTAGGGTTCTCATATCTAGGGTTTCTCAGATCTAGGCAATTTTTTGATTTGTATGCACTGAACGTGCAGATCTAGCCGACACCGGGGAGGAGGACCGCCTGAGAGTAGCGTCGCGTCAGTGCCGCCTGAGATCTGTGACGGGGTGTTTTCTCTCTCAAATCGGAGCAGATCAGAGCAAGAACACAAGCGCCTGGAAATCTTTGATCCAGGTACATGGAAATCTCCAACTCTTCTCTCCATCTCTTCTTTTCAATAGATCTATCTGCTTAGTGTTATTTTCTTCTGTTCAGATCTTCACATATCTTCACAGATCTTCACATATCGGAGCTGATCAGAGCAAGAACACAAGCGCTTGGAAATCTTTCATCCAGGTACATATCAATCTTCAATTCTTCTCCCCATCTCTTCTTTTCAGCAGATCTATTTGCTTGTGTCCAAGTGTTCATCTGTTATTTTCAGCACATTATAAGAACCAACAAAGTTGCTGTTGGGATGTTTGATTAGTAGTAATGTACTATGTCATAGTTAAGTCTTTTGCTTCACATGCAGTACTTAAATTGGAACACTTGGTTCTATTTGAACTGAAAGCTAATCTATATGAAACATATGAACAACAACCTTGAATTACTAGTATGTAGGTTTTGGTTCTTTGCTGCTATTGTTTTGCTGCCTCTCTGTTGCTATTGTTTATTGCAAGTTAGAGGATGATTATTTTTTTACTGGGTTTGGTTTAAAGATGCAATAGTACTTGTTAACTGGTCAATTTCTTCACTCTGATGATTCTATTCTTCAATTAGATCATCTTTGCATGTTATTTTGCTCTGTCACTAGTAGCAATAGAACTTGATTTAAGTTAGAGCTGAACTTTGCCACAATAATCCTGATTTCAAAAGGGAATGATGTGATCACCATCCAAAAATTTTTATACCAGATCCTGATCACCATCCAAAAGGGAATGATGTGATCACCATCCTGATTTCAAAAGGGAAATGAATTGTAGCTATAAAATAATCACCAAGTTTTTGGCCAGTAGAACAGCTAAGTTCATGGATAAGCTGATTCAAGTATGCGAGATTGCATAGGGAAAGATTGGTCTGTAGTAAGATACAAGATTGGTCATGCGATTACTTAGCTATTAATACTGTCATTGTTATACCAGATCAAAATGTCAGTAGAACAGCAAAGTTCATGTTTCTATGATGTTTCTATGCCTTCTATGATTTTTTTTTCATTTTGTTGTTCTCTGATACAAGTATCAGATAGTTGTATATGATATATAGATAATAGATATGTTTATGTTTATGTATATGTATACAAGTATTTGGTTTCTCTACTAGTATCAGATTAGTTCTTCTCTTTCTCATCTGGCTACCAATCTAGGGACTTTAATCTGCATCTAGGTGTTCTTCTCTTTCTTTGAATTCTGCTCTATGACAGGTTCTCTGATGCTTCTCTGCAGTTATTTGGCTCGCCTCAATGCTCGTTGGGAGCAATTGATGCAAAATATTTTTAAAAATATGCACCATCTCTTTTCTCTAATCCTATAGTCATAGTCATCTGTAAGTGTGCTCAAAATAACCTTACTTCAAACTTACTTCAAACTTTCCCCTTTATAAGATTATTCGTTGCTAAGAGTAACTAATATTTGGGCTAATTAGTGTTGTATTTGTATTGAGTAGTGTAGATGGGTTCCAGAAGAGAACGACTTATGAGATTGTTGAGGATGGAGGAAGATGAGGGTGATGAGATGTTTCTTGTTGTCTTGCCCTATTTACACTCACGTGTTAATAGGGAAAAAAGTCCAATTCATACATCAATTTTGACCGGCGCCAAACGTGTTGAGGAAATTCTTGCAGGGCACGAAAGTCGGTGTCAGATAGAGTTTCGTATGGAGTCGGAGATATTTAGAGCTATTTCAAGTTTCCTTAGGAGAGCGAACTTGTTATACGATGCCAGGGGCGTCACAGTTGAGGAACAACTTGGAATGTTTATGTATATGATCTCACATAATGCAAGCAATCGAGATTTACAAGAAGCATTCCAACATAGTGGGGAAACTATTCATAGACATATCAGATTTACAAGAAGCATTCCACTGGATCGACAGTTTTGTTGAGATATCCTGAGAAAATCAAATAATTTATTTTCTGTATCTATTATTGTGTATGCCAGTTTGTCATCTTTGTTGACTTAAAGTTTTGCAATTTTCAAGTTGGAAGATCATGTTGCCGAAATGCCATCGTAATATAAGCTTGAACAGTAGACTAAATCAACGAGGAGGTTTGTGACTAGCAGTTTTATATTTTGCACAAATCATATTTCTTTTTTTTAAAGTTAATATATCATATCTATTTAATGAATAAAATAAATTTTATAATACCTCTATGACTTAAATATATTTTACATAAAGTCTTACATAGTTATAGACTATGTCTATGAGTGTGTGACAACTATTTTGTTTATGTCTTATTTGAAGGTGTGAAAAACTTGATTGCCTGAGTTGCATCTACATTTATACCCTCACTGATGATAATCATCAAAGAGAAAGCTGACATATGGTAGCAAGGCAGGAGCCAATAGCCTTTAGAATCTATTCCACCATGAGTAAAAGTGATATTCAAATGGTGAATGTGTGTTCTTGATTCAAAGATCTGGAACTATGTGACATTTGAGAGTTATCTGGTATAGATATATAGTAAAGTATTATAAAATATATACTCAAGTACATATATTCTCATCCTCTTCTTAAACAATAGACAGGTATAATTCTTGCTTTGTCCTGAAAAAAATTTCAAAATGTAACCATATATTTGCACAAAATGTAAGAACTGTATCCATAAAAACAATACAAAATCAATCAAGTAACCTTGATTTTTATTGAGATTGTTTACCAGCCTTGATCTAAAACACCATAGAAGAGTGTTGAAGGTATAGAACCCCTTAGCAATAGAGTTCATGCATCTTGAAGACTTAATGACCGAGGATGACCTTACAATGACTCACTCTTATAAAGTTAAGAGTTTCAAGGGGATCTTAATATTGTTATTGTGCCCTAACTTGGAGTCGGTTGAAAATCGCCTTTGAGGAGAGAGAACATCAAGGCACTCCAAAATATCTTAATTTTTTCATTGACTTCTCAGAAGAATAAGAATTGAATATTACAAATGACATGCTACATGTGATATTTATAGCCTTAAAAGGAGACTAAAAGTCATTAATGCCTTCGGGGAAATCGTTGAGTGAGGGACACAATTGTCTTTTAGCTACTCAAACCACTTAGATGAACGACAAGTGGTATGGTGGAGTCAACTTTGAAATCAAATTCAACCTTTTAAATTATACCAGACCCATATGTCCACTCAATGACTCTTGGCCTCTAGGGCCATTTGTGACCCAAAGGCTCTTGAGAGACACTGAGACCTAGGAGATTGGGGTGTATTGGGGACATCGGATCCCCTGGAGGCATGAGACCCTCGAGGACACGAGGTCCCCAAGATTGGGAAGGTTAATGGGGATGCGGGGTCTCAGGGAAGGTGGAGGTCTTCGGTGGTGTCAAATCCTTGGGAGGTTGATGGCTCCCAAGGATGCAGAGTCCTCAATCTTCATGAGGTTGAACATCCTCATGTAGAGTCTTTGGAAGGTTGAAGGTATTCAGAGATATGGGGTCCTCATACAATCGAAGGTGTTCGAGGACGTAGAAGTTCTCGACAGCTTGATGGTTTCTGGGGGTACAGGCCCCAGAGATGCTGAGTTTTCAGGAGGTTGAAGATCTTTGGGGATGTGGGGTCTCTAGGTGGTCTAAGACGTTCGAGAGCACATGACTCCTCAGAAGGCTAAGAGCCTCTGAAGGCTAAGAGCCTCTGAGAATGTGGGGTCTTTAGATGATGGAAGGTCTCTAGTAACAAGAATCTTAAGAGATTACACATAGTCTTAGGCCCAATCGAGTCTCGAGCACCACTTTGTGCTTTTGTTGAGTAAAGAAATAAATATTTCTAAATGTTGTAAATAAATAACATTCGCCAATTAAAATGCGGGAAACTAGCCCAACTTGGCTTCCGACATTATTGCCTTTTCCCCCCTCTAGATGCGAATATTTTGGCCGCCTCCCCAACCCCAAGTCCTCCGCACGCACCTCGCCGCGTCTTCCCGGCTCGCCGACCACCGCAGGTACGCCCACCCCTCGCCTCCGCGGTCTACCCACTCTGCGCCCTCGTTTCTGCTCCCCCACTTCCGGCCTCCGATCTGCGCCTCCGCTGTGCCTCCCCTTATTCTCCCCCCGTCGGCTGCCCTCTCCGTCGCTGCCCCCCCTCCATCCCCTCCAATTTGCAGTAGCTTAGTGTTTTTTTTTTGTTTTAATTCCAGATTTGGTATGTTTTTATAATTTCCGATTTGGAACAAACTGAGAGTAGTTTCTGGTACAAAGTTTCAGATTTGGTAGGAGCTGATTGCTCTCTTAGGTGTTCCACTGTGTTGACTCGTGTATATGTGTTCCCGGGAGAAAATTGGTATCCCAATTTGTTTAGATTACTAGTTGTGCGTATATAGGAACGAACAATTATTTCTGTTGATCTGCGAATTAGAAAGTTTTCAAACTAAAAACTGCAAGAGATGTTGATTTACTGTTGATGATTTGTTGAGGCACTCAGAAAGACGTAGCCTTGTATTATATATTAAGCTGTCCACAATACTGCAAATTGAATATCCAAATATGATCTGGAATTGGACCAGAATTGATTTCCATTCTCCAGACTTACAATTCCATGTGACAACCAAATAGTGGAACGGGAAATTCTGTCAACATCCAGCTAATTCCAATTTCAGCTTAAGTTGGAATTGGAAATAAATTCCACAGACGGACTCCAATTTCTAGGATCCAAACAGATCCTTAGTTTTGTGGAATGCATCAGTTCTGTAGGCTGTTGTAATAATTTGAGCACAATTCTCTGTGTGATGGATTAATAACTACATATTTTTGGTCGTAGTGGTAGTAAGATCGGGATTTTGTAAAGAGTGAAAAGAATTGTATAGAACTGTTTCCATAATATATTCATAGTGCAAATTCTTATAATTATCTTGTTTTGATTCATTACTTATTAATTCTCGGCTCAGCTGATCTATCTCATTGAATAACTTATAGGACCAGATTTTCCACTGGCCAAGATGTCCTATGTGGTGTAGGGGCTGATGGCCAGCTGTGGTGCCGTAGTTACAAAGTGCATGCTTTCTGCAGCCCCACATTGTGCCATTTGTTTTGGTAGCAAGACTCGGGGCAGTAGATCTCTTTCTTTTCATCTGAATCCTGTTTTTCCCATTGTCTCCAAAACTCTTTTGCCCTGTTCCTCGTTCAGCCACCCTTGCAGTCATAGCCATCTTATGCTTGCTCATGCGGAAGGTTGACTCTTCTATCTTCTTTTCATTAGGGATGATAGTTCTAGGCTTGTCTCCTTATTGGTCATGTTTGTATTTCATGATCTCAAAAGGCTTTCTATGATAATTGTCACTATAATCCTGATATTTCTATTGTTATTGATTATTTTAAAGGCATGATCACACTGTAGGCTTCCCATGTATCTTTATGTTTATGTTTTTGTTCTATTACCGAGGCCTGCATTAAATTTCTTGGAGAAGATACACATTTGCCACTATTCTCAATAATGCTATGACCTTTTGATTTTTTGATACTCACAATTATTGATATATTTTTTTTCAGAGTATCCCACCATGGGTGGGGCAGATGATGCAAGCCCTTTACCAAAGCTCCACACAAGACTGAGATTATGGGAATTTCAGGACTGTTATGTATTTGAACCAATTGATGGTCTTTCTGACTTATATCTGTCAGTTAACCGGGCCAATGGATCGATGAATCTAGTTGAAGAGTTGCCACAACGTGGCTCCTCTACAAACCCAAAAGTTCAAACAGTGTTTGGTGTGATAGGAATGCTAAAACTGGTAGTCGGTTCATATCTTCTGGTGATCAAGGACCGTGATTGTGTGGGATCCTACTTGGGACATGCGGTTTTCAAAGTGACAGGACTAAAAGTTCTGCCCTGCAATCACTCGCTTAGCTCTTCAGTTGAGCAGGTATAACCCTGTACTTATTGGTTCCCAGTTTTAGAGTTTCCTCCTAAACTTCATTTTAATCAAGCCAATAAGCTTTGACAGAAAAAAAAGGAAACCGAGTACTCGGAACTCCTAGATGCTGCAGAGAGGACTGTAGGCTTGTACTTCTCCTATGATGTCAACTTAACACTAATGTGGGTACCTTCCTAATTAAAAATGCTTCTCACTACATCTTTGTTGAATACTTGTATCTTGTAGGTGAAGCATCTAACTTTTCAAGTTGGAGAGGATTTAAAATAAAATATGCATGGGCTCAGCAAGTTTACTTGTTGGCATTTTTCTTTATTGATTTTTAGAAATTAGATATGTCATCAGCTATTCTTTTTTAAGTTATTTTTACTGATGGATTTATCTCTGTCCCTACTATTCCAGTTCACAGAGGCTATATAATCTAGGTGATGAGTTCAAGGCACTACCTCTTTGGAGACAGGTTTGTTACAAATTGAAGGCCTGATCTTTCTCCATTGTTTCTTGTAATTTGTAAACTTTTGCTGCTTTACTGCTACATGTGATGCCAGATCACCTTTGCTACTGTTTTTTTTTCCCTGCATCATTAGTTTTTAGTCTACACCTTTGATGTAGGACGACAAAAAACTAAACCGCTCCCCCTCTTGTGCCAATCCTTTTGCGACCCTAGACCGGTGCGCTGCCATTCGCAGCCGCATCTCATCCGATCCCAGGCTAGTGTTGCCACCTCCCTCCTGTTGTGCAACCCTAAGTAAGCGCCATTGCTTCCCGCCCAACCCTAGGTTGGCGTCGCTGCCTCCTACCTGACCTCTAGCTGGGATGCTGCCTACTTGCCTCCTGCCTGATCTAGGCCGGCACTGAGTGGTGCCGTGGCATCCTGTTCGACCCAAGCTGGCACCGCGGCATCCCACTTGACCCAAGTCGGCGCCACCGCCTCCCGCTTTACCCAGGGCAGCGCTTCCAACGCCCCACCCGACTGCAAGTTTTGGAAATTTGCAAAATTGTGCATCCAGGTTTTGGAATTGGCTTGGAATTGTAATTCCAAGCTACAGTTCCTTGTGTCAACAAAACACTAGATACCTAATTTCAGGCCATCCACAAATCGATTCCAATTCTGTGATCTAAACGGACCCTAGAGGAAATTGCACACAAACAACTTGTACTTCTGCACTTTACCATTTGAGCACCTGAACTTTTAATTTTGGCTATGCACTACTTGGATGTCTAATTTCTAATAATGTGCTTCTCAGGCATCAAAGCAACAAACTTGAGCTCACAAATCTAAACAAAATACACAAAATATACAAATCCTAGATCCAACTACAAATTTAGCTCACATACTAGAGCTTTCATAATTTTGCCAATTTTTAGTTTAGATAGAGTGTAAATTGGCATATTGTAAAATTTGAGGCGCAGATGGTGGCTAAAATTAAAACTTCAGGCGATCAAGTATAAAAATGCTGAAGTTTAGGTGTTTGCTGAGCAATTTTTGAGCAAGGTATTATTTCACTAGCTTACTTGTACATTCGCAGGACATTGTCAAGAGGTAAAAATACTAAAAAACATAATGTCAATGACCTTAGCTGCTTTTCCATGACTTGGCACACCTAATTGCTCTTCGCTATTAACTTTCTGCAATGTGGTCAATGTGCCCATGTGAGTCTTGTAGTGATGGCAGGAAAGAAAAAGATGATTTATTTCTATACAAAACAACTAGCTGTAGATAGTTGATGTCCCTGGTTTCGGCTTTGTTTGGCATTCTTGTGTGCATTTTTTTTAAAAGAGCTGGTTGTTCAACCTGCTTTAAATAATACAGTTGTTTGGGAAATAAAATCAACTGCTTTTATGACAATGGAATAATTAATCTCTGCATTACCTGAAGTAGATATTACCTAATTTTTTAATTCTATTGACACTATTCACACACCCACTACCAAACTAAGCTTTCAAATGCTGATTTCTGAGGAATTTTTGCTAGTAAAAGGTGCAAACAATCTGAACTACTATGAGGAGATATTGTGCTTTTCTAACCACTATTCCACAGATCACTTTAACTACTTTCTTCTTTGCAGGCGGAACCAAGATTTCTATGGAACAGTTACTTGTTGGAACCTCTAATTGAGAACAAAGTAAGATTAATTTTATTTATTACTTAACTTCCAGTTTTAAAGGATCTAACAACTAATGTTTTAAAATATTTTGATTGCTTCTGCCCCCCCTTGACAGCTGGACCAGTACTTGTTACCAGTCATTCAAGGAAGTATCCTTGGCTTATTGCGACATCTCAACTAAGTCAGTAGCAGCGATATCGGATGCTAGAATATTAGTTTACCTATTTGAGTTACCTTTTCTGTTAGTGTGTTAGTGTGAATTGTTGCAACTTAACTTAATATCAGGTTTTCAGAGTATCCATGCAGAAGTTGGGTCAGAGAAGGTCAATGTGACTCTAATTGCACGCAGGTGCACGCGAAGGATAGGTGAGAGTTCCCAGGCCTGAAACTAAGTCTGCTCCTAAGTTTCTTTGACATGACTTTTCTGTTCATTTATTGTTACATAAATAGGATTTTACTAATTTTCAACAGTGTGTAGTTGCGTTTTGCTTCCTTGCTTTCTAGACGATCCGTGGCCTATGTTTGAATAATAGTTCATGAGGCTTCTTTAATTAAAGGTACTAGAATGTGGACACGAGGAGCTGATCCAAAGGGTTATGCCGCAAACTTTGTCGAATCAGAGCAGATAATGCAATCAAAAGGATTTACAGCATCTTATGTACAAGTAGGTTTCTTCACACAACTTAAAGTTAATTTATTAGTTGCATTGTGCCTATGTAGTTGCATACAAAAATGTTGTAACAGTGCCTTTTATGTTTTGCACTATAGTACTAGAGATTTTGGAGTTCTTATAAGTTAGAACTATGTTGCCTGGAGCTGTAATGTTAGGATCCAACTTCATGACACTTGTAACCCAAAAATTGAGGATAAATTTCTGATTGGGCAAAAATATGGGTGAAGGCCGTTGCTATTTGAGTCTTGACTCCCAAACCACCTGACAATATTCAATGAGCTCTTATCTTATTAATGCTAATGAAAGTATATGTGAAGTGACACATATACAATTAATGCTAGCTTAGCTAATGACGTGGAATATTGTGTATGTGCAACTCTGTATATTGGTTGCCACAACCCAATGTGGCTGTGCACATGGTGTTGACTAGATGTTGCAAAGTGAATTGTTAGATGGGAGCCTCTATGCAGTATGCTTTCTAATATCAAACTAACAGTAATCTCATTAAACCTCACTGCCTCAGACTTTTAGCTCATGGTGCTATCTTCCGCTCTTCCTTCATTCATAAGCTCATTTTATGATGCTATCCCTCTGATCTTCCAATCCCTCAACCAAGAACAATACTATGATCGCAAGCAATGACCGTTATGGTTAGATTATGGCTATGTGATGCTTGTTTCTGCTGTACAAAAGGGATTACAATAGCAATAGCTCCTTGGAGCAATTAGTTTTTTTTTTTTTTTTTTTTTGGAATTGTTCATCTCATACTTAAGGCCCTATTTGGAACATAGGAATTCTGTAGGAACTTTGGAGGAAAGGAAAAAAAATTCACTCTCACTGAATGTTTACTTTCCTATGAAATTTCTGTGGAATTCCAGAGTCCCAAACAGGCCCTAAAATTTTTCACGTGATTAATATTGCAATTTTACAAGGATTCTTCATTAGGTTCAGTGCAACTCTATGAAATTATCCAGGAGGGTAAGAGAGGGTGGAAGCTGATTTAAATGTTTGTTGCTTGGGAAATTATAAAACAAATAAATTGATCTTATGATTTTATGGGTCTTTGATCCCCTTTATTTATTTTATTTTTTGCTTTTTCGGGGCCTTTCTTGTAATTTGTGTTGTCATTATTTGATTTTCTCAGGATATCTCAACAAAACTGTGGGTTTTGTAGGTTCGAGGTTCTGTGCCATTTTTGTGGGAGCAGATCGTTGATTTGACATATAAACCTAGCTTTGACATTGTTAAACTAGAGGAGGCGGTGAACTCTCTCAGCTTATACCTTTGTTCTGTTTTGTTAACGCTGTTGCTCTAACAACATCTTGCTCACACATGAAAGCTAGTTATTACTCTGCAATGCCACTTAGGTTTATTCTTTTCTTTCCTCTTAATTTTTTTGTGGCTTTCTGTTTTGCAGCCTCGTGTACTTGAACAGCACTTCCATGATTTAAATAAGAAATATGGAGCTGTCTTGGTTGCTGATCTTGTCAATACAGTAAGTATCACTGTGCTTTTGAGACTGAACCACTTTGTACAGTTGAATTGATCACTGATCAGGTGTGATCAGTCTTGTCCGTCTAACAGACTGATCTGGTTTGATCAGTCTCACCAATACACTGGGAAGTCAATGTCCAGAGCCTTCTGATTTTACAAACTAAGTAGTATCTGCATGAGAATACCACCTGAAAGGGGGCCTGCTCCTATTTTGGTGTCTGGTTTACACATATCAGATCCAAAATTCTCCAATTTCAAGGAATGGTCTCCCATCATTCTGCATACTTCCATTCTATTCTCGAGATTGTACATATCTTATTCCTTAAATGGAACTATGCTATTACCTTGAGCTTATTTGCATAGAGTTTTAGCAGTTTGTTTAATCTATTATGTTGTAAAAGTGTTGTGATGCTGCTTACCTACAAATTTGTCTTCCAGATTGATAATCATGCATACTTGTGCTTCTTTCTTACCCTAATAGTACTAGTTAAATCTGCTCTCCATGTCACATTCATTTTTATCTTTTTTTAATTCTTACATCCAGCATGGTGGTGAAGGGCGCCTGTGTGAAAGATATGCAAATTCTATTGAGCCTATTCTCAGTGAAGATATACGGTGACAATTTCTTCTACCCCACTGTAGAGTCCTTCTATATTGGTTTACTGTAGCTAAGTCTGCTACATCTTGCAGATACGTGCATTTTGATTTCCATCGAATCTGTGGTCATATTCATTTCGAGCGCCTTTCTCAGCTTTATGATCAGATTGAGGATTATCTTAAGAAGCATAGGTATTTTGCTTTCAATATACAATAATATAATATAGAGGTTTACATGTCATACTAATTATCATATTTTAGACTGTTTTTTGGTGTTACTTAATTACTTTTCTCCTATTGCATTTTTTTTCTGCTGTCTGCTTTTGCAATTACTCAACTGTCATTCTCAACCCTCTTCTGTGTTGACCTACATCCTATCATGCTGCCAGCTGTTACTCAGTGCTTCGTACTTGCTATATGAGGAACTGTTGTTGAGTAGTGGCAATTGGCTCAGTTTTCAAAATTTCAAGCTTCTAAAAGATATCCACAGTTATATGCTTTATACAATACTTCCTTTATTAGTTCAATTTTTCTCTGGCTGTATTGTGGGGTGGAGGCACCGGCACAGATGCATTTTAAAACTATTACATAAATTCTGTCTTGTGTTATTCAAACTATTAATGCTTGTATTGTCTCACTCTTCCAGAATCCATATATGGTCGCTTAGATTGATTTTTCTATACATCTGTTGACTAAGATCTCCCATAGTATGCCATCAAAGGCTCTGATAACTTTGGATGATTTCTTTTCCTTCTGATGGTTATGCTAATGTTATGGGACAGGTACTTCCTTTTGAATGATAAAGGTGAGAAAATGGAGGAGCAGACTGGCACTGTCAGAACAAACTGTGTTGATTGTTTAGATCGTACTAACGTTACTCAGGTATGGGCTGTGACCTCCCAGTACAGCTTTCTCCTTATCATTTCAACTTTAGTTTTAGGTATTGGTAACACTTGGTCAATCATAATTTGTATCTGCTAAGACTGCTATGGTATTCTTGTCAACTAGAGTGTCCTAGTGGCTTCCTTTTGTCTCCTGAATAGGTATTGGAAACAGTCTGTTGTTTGGACGTGAACGGTTTTGTTTCTCCTCTCTGTTGCAGTGGTGCATGTTTATATGGTATTGAAGTCCTACCATGACCTAGATACATTGTTAGATAGATGCATAGTTTGGCAAAACTTTTAGGTCTTATGCAGTGTTTACTATCTCAATGGACTCATCTAACCTAACTCCAAAATGATTGATTGGTTACAACTTACAAATTGATGCACCCTTAAGACTGGCATGATCTAAATTGTTTAGATGGTTTAAGTTGAGCAGCATGCATGGTTTTGTGATGGTTCTGTACTAGAACAAAAAGTATCAATTGATGCTCGTGTAAACTTTCATATCTCAACTAGGATAAAGTAGCTTCATTTGCAGCTAATTGCAGATCAAGTGGACTAGATCAAATGCAATATATTTGTGTAGTTGTATGTTATCCATAACTTCTGTGGTTGTTGCTATTGCTTTTTTTTTTAGAGTAAATTGCTCTCAAAGTCCTTAAATTTGTGCTATTGTATCACTTATGTCTCTTAAGCTTGAAATTTAGCTTGACAGGTTTTTAAACTTGCTCGATCATTTCATTTAGGTCGATCTGTTAGTTAAACTATTTTTTTCGTCACGCCGGGAAAGAATTTTCCAAGAGAAACAATGTCCATTAGGCATTGTGTAGTTTTGTGATGTAGCACTTCTAAATTGACATGACATCCACATCAATTTTTTCAGTATAGTATTGTGTCACGTGACATGCCACATTAGCTTCTTCATGGCACATTGAAATGAAAATTGAAAATATGGTATTATTTTGATTAAATATTTAGAAATTAGTATATAAGAGATGATGAAAGTTCAAGAAGTTAAAATAATGGCGCTCAAATGCAAAATTTGCATTTAATTGAATTAATTCCAATAATTTTTGGTGGAATGATAAATTTGTGTCAAATATAGACAAGTTTAGGGACACGCCAAATTAAGTTTAGGGACCTAAGTGACAACCGTACAAGTTTAAGGACCTAGAGTTCAATTTACTCCAATTATGTTGTATTTTCTCGTCTTTGTTGCCTTTGTACTTATATTTCTGAACTCCAGAAATTTCTTTAAAATGACTAAACAGAGCATGATTGGAAGGAAAATTCTGGAAAGCCAGCTCCAACGAATCGGTGTTTTTGGTGCTAATGATACAATCAGCAAATATCTAGCTTTCGATGCAAACTACAAAGTTTGTGAGTATTCGGGAAAGCAATGCTCATGTTCAAAGTTATTAATTAACTTTGATTCTTTTTATTTCTAGTTCTCCATACTTGTCCATGAACAATGCTGCTGGGCTGAGAAAATTCTTGTTTTCAGTGTGGGCCAATCATGGAGATGCGATAAGTATTCAGTACTCAGGAACTCCTGCGTTGAAGGGAGATTTTGTTCGGTAATTTCTATAGATCAATTTTTGCATTTGCTTTTTTTTGAAGTGCATAACTTCTTTTAATAGTCTTATGCTAACAACTTCAACATAATATATGCTGAAGATAGTCTCAAGGAATTTGATGTGTGAATAATCTGTATTATTGAGATCAAAGTTTTGTCTCAACAGGAATATGATATGTGAATAATTTATAGTATTGAGATCAAAGTTGGGTTTTACTGTATAAGGGTTTTAGGCCCTGCACTACTATAACAATATAGTTGTAATTTTTGTCACGCTGAGCTTGAGCTGCTAATATTTTCTGTGAAACCGAAACTTTGGAAGACCCTGTAACCCAGCTCTTTCTTGCACCAGATCTCTGAGTCAGTTCATCTTGGATGATTGGCTACTGTAAAACTTATTCTATCAGAAAATGCACTAATATACTTTTTACTGGCGTTGTAGTTCTAAGGCCTGATCACTGTCAGAAATTCAATCCCCTATAGGTACTGTCTAAATTTCAACATGCCAATAATTGTTGTTGAACAAGTACTTCATTAAGAATGTCAGATTTACTATATGCGTGTGGTATGCTGTGGTGCAAAATTAAGCATCATTTAGAAAGGACTTCCATGGGTAATAAGATAATGCCATATGTACTATCAGCGCGAGATTGATATAGTGGCATGGTGCAATATTAAGAAGCATGCTTTCAGTTTTGGTGATTTCACTCAGAAGTTAACTTATACTTCTTAATCTATATTCATTTTCATGTTTAGATCTTTTCTAATGAGAGACACTCGTAACATTTTGTTCTTTCTAAACACTTTGATTACCTGTTTTTAACATCAGCTGTTTGTCAATTAGGTACGGGAAGCGAACTACTCAAGGTATTCTAAATGATCTATGGAATGCACTTGCTAGATACTACTTGAACAACTTTGCAGATGGGACAAAACAGGTATTAGCTGGCTTTGTGTAAATGTAACTTAGTGGCTTCAAAAGTTCAAATTCTGTAGTTTTGATTGTGATAGTTCACTCTGATAACTTGTGATATTTGTTTCCTATGATAGAAGTACCATACAGCTCTTGTGGTAGGAGCTAGGTCAGGAGCTGCAGAAATTTATTACTATAGATGGCAGCTTATGTGGTGTCGTCGTTGAATATTAATGATTTGATTTGTGAGATCCAGACTTTGTTCATATAAAGAGATCAAAATAGGACTGATTTCTATAAATGTTGGCAGAGAGATCGGCACTAGTGTAACACGAACTGAAGTCATCTTGTGCAGTTGGCTGGGCAGATGCCAGTTGCTTTTATTAGGACTATAGGTCAGTTGAGCTTGTAGAAAACATGGCCTGCCTTATGAGTGAATTATGTTCAAAGAAGGCCTTCCTTGGCTTGTGCAACTTGAGCATCCTCTGCAACCTATCATGTGGCTATTGCCTTCAGAGTCTAGGACACAATATGCTAATAAACTTTTGACTTTCTTCTAATGCGTATGCCAGTAGAAAAGCTGTGCTTGGGCACCTCATTTTTTTTTTGTGTGGTCTTGTATAGGATGCGATGGATCTTCTTCAGGGGCATTATGAATCTGTTAGTCGGGACATGGCAGTTCCAAGCAAAACAGGACTTCTAGAGAGTTATGCGGTAGGTACAACTTTGCTATACTTGCAATTGCTCTTTTACATATGGAGTCTCACCTTAGTGACATGCTAACTGGCACTGCGTTGTTAGTGTTGATTACCTCTGAAATCTGCTATTGTTAGAAGTATTCATAATTTGTGATGAATTTTCTTTTTTTGAGAGGAAATTTGTAATGAACTAACATGTGGGTTTTTGACATTCGTGTGTAACTTAAAATGTTTTTAATGTTTGTATTACTTAAAATGTGAAGGACAATTCTTACTCGAGGCCAAGCTAACATGTCACATGGCCTCTTTCTTCTGTTATTTGAATCTTTGAAAACAAGCAACTTTTATACTAACTGCTTTCTCTTTTTTGTTCTTACTACTCATGAGATAAATCAACTTAGAAGAAGCATTCCAACTGTTATTCTGTAATTAGGTAGATCCTTATCTAATGATCTATTGCCAATATTTGAATCAATAATTGGTTGGTCTAAATTTTTTTATGATGTTGCAATGATTATTAGTTATTCATGGACACTGTGGTGTCCAATAATATCTGAAGTAAGCTACTCTTTAAGAAAACCAGTTACAATTTCTGTGGTTGCCTGTTGCATTGCACTGCACAAAATGCTGCCTATTAATTTTACATTAGAATGTTTGATTGTGTATGAGTTTCTTTTCCTGAGTGTATGATTACCCATTCATGTTAATGTTATCACTATTTGTGGGAATAGTGGGTGTAATTACGGAAGATGTGTCTCGTATCTTTTCCCAACAGAACAAATTGCTTACTTGTATAGTTTCCTTTTTACAGTCGTTCCGCCTTGCTTTTGCATTGATTTTGGGTGCTCTTATGTTCATGATGATGTCACTAAGACAAGGTGAGATTTCTGGCTCTGCTGAAAGTCAATAGTTGAATGGTTGAAATTAATTTCTTCTGATTACTGCTCTTAAGAGGTCTACTTACCATGATAAGTGGCTGCATTTGCTATCCTTTTTTTCTTATCTGTGCTTCGCTTTGGACTTTAAATAAAATGTAATCTTCCTGGAACTCTTGTAAAAAGTCAAGCTACATTTTGCAAAAGGACACTACTGACATTTGTATATATTCACGATTCTGTTTCAATCTTTTACCTTGACAATTGACATTTTATTTGCACTATTAAAGAATTATGTTTTAGAAATTCAAATGCAATGCAATTGATGGGTCAAAAGCCGAGCCTATTTCATGATTCGGTGAATTCATGCAAAGGTTTTGCTTTCACTTCAGCCAGTGTATTTCCTAGTTATAAAAACTGTACCGGACTGGCGGTTAAACTGGAACTGGTGCCTGGTCCGGTCCTGTTTAGTTTTTGGATCGGACAGGGTCAAAAACCTGGCAATATTATTTTAAAAAATACCATATACACCCTATCCTCGAGCATATGACCTCCTGGATAAGGCACCAGATCGGCCGCGCTTACCATCTGAAGCAAAGATTGGCTTTGATGTGTTTGGAATACACAATTTGTTAACTATACAAGGATGGAAACATACTGGAAAAAATAAATTACAAGTATCTAAGCATCAATTATGAATAGAAATTACTAAAATTATCAATTTGAAGAACCACTGGTTTGACTAGTGAACCACCAGTTGGACCAGTAAACTGATGAACCGATCATTTGGCCGGTTTGATCACCGGTCCGGTTTTGATAACTATGGTCTATTTTGGCTCACTAGGCTCAACCATGGTTCAAAATCCTACTGGTAACTAGCCGGTTACAGCTAGTTACCAGTAATCCCAGTTCAGACTTGTTTCTTAGAAACTAGGCATTCTAGAAATATATTAAATATGAATTGAAAATCAGTAGCTGGATGGTTCCTGTTTTCAAACATGAAATGTGGGCACTTTTTAAACTCAGCTGGGTTTTTGCCAGTTGCCACAGCTAGGCAGTCAGAAGCTGGTACCAACTCATTAGTGGGAACAGTTCTGAAATTGTGAACCTTGGGCTCAGTTTACTTTCATCTGCAGTTGTACCAGTTGTGAAGATTGTTTTAAATGTTTTAAATATTTATGTTAACCATGCTTGATTTGGACTGGTGAAGAGAACATAAAGTCACAGTTAAAATCTTTGAAATGCTTTAGTTATAAAAATCTTTGAAATGCTTTAGTTATAACTTTTCATATGCTTGTTTTGGCTAATCAACAGAGTAGCTCACACTTCCCAAAATCGATATTGATCCATGTCTCAATTGTGTGTCAACAGCTCCCGGGGGAGAGATGCTGTTGCATACATGCTTGATATTTAATGAAGTTATAGCTACCTTGATCCAATTCTATCATGTCAACGTCTAACTCAATTCTCCAGGTCAATCAAAACCCATGGGAAATATGAACACTAACTGCTTTACAACCTTGCAGCCAGGAATGATGTTCGCCATTTGTTGCTGTCACTTCTGTGGGCTGGTTTTTGCATTGGTATTACACGCTATGTCAGAGCTAATGGTCGGATGTTCACCAACCGACCCCGTTTTTACAAGTCACGCCATTAATGGGAGCAAAGGGGATCTTTTTACAGTCCAAATGGATTGCTGCTGATATCTTATAATTGACACTACCCCTCATGTTATGTGAACAGTTATTTCTTGCAATTTTTTGTGGGGCTTTTGCACAGTTGCACTCCCCCACTTTTGTAATAAGTTTTTGTTTCTTTTTCTCCTCTTTGGTTTGAGTTCCCAGTGTATTGTGAATCACGATTTGTTTGCAGTTTGTACTGATCCATTCATAGAACCTAATTGTGTATTGCCTTTGTGGCGAGTCTGATAGATGTGATATCCTTTTGATATATCTGAAACAATTCCACCAGTAATGAACTAATGTTATATTTCATATTTTCCTTCTTTTCAACTGTGAAATGAATGATTGGTCCCAAATCAATAAATAACTGTTGCTATAACAACTATAACTATCCTGACAGGAGCTGGTGTTTATGGTCATTTCTTGTTATGCTGGAGTTCCTCATTCCCTGTTTATGTGAAGCTAATTAGTTGTCTTTTCATCACTTGAGATTCCGGATTGGTACATATGTTGTGCATGCATGTGGTCGGTTTTCTGTCACGCATGGTTCTTTTTAAGATTTTAGCTACTGTTTTTTGGTTCTTCGGTTTGTGTTGCATTTCTTGGTGGCAAATGATTATTTTACTTGCTTTCTGCTGAATTATTTTTTAGCAGATCTTGCACGGTTAAAATGATTTGCTGAATTGTTGTAAGATTGTATATACATGTGCCAAATATTTTCATCTCATTATGTGGTGGTGTATCACAATTGTCTTGTTAATACATGAGATGCATAGTTTAGCACTTTTTGCTGCCTTTTTTACCGTCTTTTTTAACATTTCTCCAGCCTCCACTTATAAAGCTGAAGCCTTAGGTGAGAAGTCTTCTTCCTTTCCACCACCTGATTTACTTGACCTTGACACAAGGCCTGTATTCTATTGCTGCAATGGTTGGTGTTTGAAGTAGAAGCAAAGAAAAAGAATGCATACTTCACCAATCCTTGCTCTCATATTGCATGCATCCTCTTGCGTTCCCATCACCTGCACCTCATCTGCATTTGCACTGCTACTACCTCATGGAAACTGGCATGAACCGCGTTGAGATCGACACCTCTCGGCCGTTCCAGTCGGTTAGGGAGGCCGTTGAGGTCTTCGGGGAGCGGTTTCCTGTAACCATCTCTCATTCAAGCTGTGACCCCAATGCCAAACTCAGTGTGCCTTCTGCTGAGATGCTGGAGTGCCTGAAGAAGCTGGGGGAAGACTTGGCAGAGGCAAAGCATGAGCTGGTGCAACTGAAGGAGAGGCAGTCTCAGATGGAGATAGCAGTGTCCAGCCTAAGTGTGCAGTTCAGCAATGGACTGTCAGTTCTGTCTGACCTGAAGAAAGGGAAGCAAGTAGACATCAGTGCATCCATTGTGGCAGAAGAAGGTGGTGCAGTCCGGAGCGACCGGTGGGATGAAAGCCGGGCCGAGGAGTGGATGGCGAGCCTGGAGTACCTGCCCAGCCTCTCTGAAGCACTTACCATTAAAATGATAGAGGATGAGTTGGGAGAAAGAATGGAGAGAAAGGTGAACAAGAAGCCACAGCAGAAGCAGAAGCAGCAGAAGCAGAAGCAGAGGAAAGGGATTCCCCTGGGTGGAGGTATGTTCTCCAGGAAAAACAAGTCCAGCTGATGGGTTTGGGATAGTATGTATGTATCTCATTATATTTACTGCCTTTTCTATTTTTTTTTTCTTTTTGGACTGATTTTCTGTCGTTTGTAAGACTCATAAGCTGTATCCTGCAATAACTGGAAAGCAGTACAAGGGGAGTTTTGAGTATTGCTTTCCAAAATGAAACACAGTTACAACTTACAAGAAATTGATGTGTGATTTGTTTTCTGGACAAATTGAAATGGTAGGAGGTATGCTTTCTGAGAAAAATGAACTCTCAGGTAATGAGTAACGCATTAGAGTTTTTCTATTCACAACAAAATTAACAAATTTGCAAATGCTACCTGAGACCCATTGTGGAGACCGTCTTGTTGGCCAAATTCGCAGTATGAAGTATCTGTGGTGCTATTCGTATGAACAAATGTTTTTTAGCACAATAGAATAAAACAATTGAAATCATCAGAATATGTTTAGCATATCATGCTCTTTTCAGCAGCTGGTTCAACACCTTTATCTTTCCAGCCACTATGGCTTTCAAATTTCAACACAACAAAATCAACCTAGCATGATTGCAAGTTTACCATACCAAACAACGGTTTCACTTAGGCGAGCTATATTGAATACTTTTTCCTGCGGGTTATTATAGATAAACATCGTACAACCTTGAGAAAGGATAGTTCATGGAGAGCACTAAGAGCAGGAAGGAATGCACAAAATTGGACAAAAGAAGATGGAAATAGAGAAACATTGTCCAAGTTTCTTATGTAGTACTAGGGCTAACTGGTTAAGGGGGCTTGCAGACTGACTAGACACGCATTCTCTTCACATCATTCTCTGGTACATTTGCATCAGCCCCATTACCACGGACTGTGCCTTCAGCTGATTTACGAACCTGAAGACAAATATGCAGCATTCTTCAAAGACAGTTCTAACAAATGAAATGTGTGTTGTCGAAATTGTTCAGAAGTAGTTTGTAGTTAAGAACACATGAACTCACTCTCTCATCAGGAACAATAGCGTATCTTTCTGATGGTGAGACCCAAACCTTGCCTGAAAACATCAACAAGCATCATGAATTGTCTGCCTAATAAACATACCTGCAAACCAGTCAAGGGAACTGCGCGTTAATTCAAACCTGCTGTCGGAATTGCTTTTGAGGACTCCAACTGCTTGCAACCAGAACCATCTGAGCTCAAGGCATCAACCATCTTGGGTGTGTTCCTTCATCACAGAAGATGATATTTTGTTGGTTCACTTGATTATTATTAGTTAACAAAGAAGGTTGTCCCCTCACTAATGTTTTAGTTAGAGACAAAAACTCAATATTTAATATAATTAAGATGGAATTACCTGTCAATTATTTCACCATGGCCAAGCTGTCCACTGGTACCCCTTCCCCATGAGAAAACATTTTTATTTTCTGTAAGGGCAAGAGTATGCCTCCATCCACAAGCAACTTGGACAACTTTCTGCAGTTGTGCCACAAAGAGAGGAGAGATTGAGAAGATGGAAAATGAATAATGCCAATTGGGCAAATTGCTCTTAACATGAAGCACTTAATAGTTTTGATCATAGATATTGTGGCCACCACTACTAGACTATTATCGTATATCACACAATGTATATGAGCAAAAGGCGGGGTGATACTCCTCTAAGACACATGACATACCAGTTCATCTGGAAAATTAACCAGTACGGGGGAACAGTGATCAATATTATCAGCAGCACCAACTTGTCCAAACTACAGATTATTCAAAATATGAAACAGAATCAGCATACATTACACTAAAATAAAACAATCATAGTTATTTGAAAGAAAATGTTTCAGACAGCACAATGTTGAAAGGGTACATTTACCAGTTATGGGCTAGAAATGGCATGTATACTGATATATATTTATCAGTATGTCAGCAAAATTGAGACTGTTTTTAGCCAAATTAGGTTCCAATGAACATTTTTACACCAATTATAATATCCTTGAATAACCACAGTAATTCAGCCTACTCTTATCATCCTCACAAATTTCAGCACATGTGAGCAACCATGTGCATACCAAAAAAAGAGAAAAAAAAAGTGAACACCAAACGAAAAATTCATTTTGAATTTTTAGAATTTGATAATCAAAAAAATTATGTGATAAGAGCTAGTGTGGTGCCGTGGTCGAATCAGTGCACCAAACAGGGACAAATAAAAGTAGAGTCGGTAGGTAAATGACCTTGTTCCATCCCCATCCATAAAGTTTCCCATCTGTTCCAAGGGCCATTGTATGCCTCCATCCACCTGAAATCTATACCACCAAAGAATCTTTTTTATAAATCTTCCTCCCAAAATTCAAACAGCAATCACCAAATAGATAATTGAAAATATCTGAGAAAGCAGGCTCTAACTAAGGGCCCTATGAACAGACGCTTTGCTTGGAGTTCACCAATCTGAGTAGTTCAACATTGCTGAAGACAAATCTATTAACCAGAAAAGCCATATCAATACCCGTTTGTGCCCATGCATACATGACAGTAGTATAATTCTCAACCAAAAAAGGGTAATTTAGTAATGATATCCCTTCACTATTCTTTCTCAAGAGAATTAGCCTCTCCTTTGAACTTCAAAAGTTCCATTAAGTAGATTCCACATAGCAGAATGGAAGGATTTGAATAGTATCAATATTCAATAGTACCTGGGATATAGAACTATCTTTCAGGGCTTCCAACTTATGTGGAACTAGATGATCTTCAAAATCACCATGCCCTAGTTGACCATATTTGCTCCAACCGTAAGTGTACAGGCTACCAGAGGAGGAAACAGTAATGGTATGACGCCATCCACATGCAACAAGCACCATCTTTTCTCCCTACAAAATAAAACAGCTAATAAGAACATAGATGAACCTGGAAATGGAAGAGCTGAAGATAAACTAAAAGTATTCCATATCGTAGATCAAAATGCACACATAATTCATAGTATTTGAGAGATATGAAACAGTAAAGGAGTTGAATTTTTTCCACCACCAGTGTCAGATTGACCTTTTAGTATTTGCAGCTTAGCTGGATCCTGGATACAATAAACAAGAGATTTTGACTTAAAAAACATGTTTATGATTAGCCGATGGTGCCTAGTGAAAAATACATCATTGTAAAAACTAGAAAAATCAATAATGAAAATGCTGCATTCGTATAGTTCTCAGGAATAAAAGCCATCTCAAAGATGAGCAAAGCTAGGCTTGCGGCGTTCCAGCATAGGAACAAATTGGCATGCCACATCAAATTGAATTGTTGATGTGGCATGACATGTCAGCAATTATGTTCCAGAAGATAAGAGAGGGGGCCAAGTTGAAGCCAATATGAAAGTTTATGAACCCAATTGATAAAACTAGAACAATGGATAGCCAGTTGAAGATAAGGGCAAAGAATTTAGAATGTAAACCTGCAGTAAACTTTATTC
This sequence comes from Pharus latifolius, assembly GCA_019359835.1. Lineage (NCBI taxonomy): Eukaryota > Viridiplantae > Streptophyta > Magnoliopsida > Poales > Poaceae > Pharus > Pharus latifolius. Next base: position 68,924,233 of record CM033320.1, on the reverse strand, counting down.
TATCCATAAAAAACCATCAACTTTTAGTGAGTTTTCAATATAAGAAATATTTTATAGATAAGAAACTTAAATGTAACTTATTGATCTAGGTTACAGAGAAGTAACCACTCTAGAAAAGTATACGTCTCAACTATTTCTCTCTACTGCAGATACAGAAACACAGTGACAGACTGACATTAAGTTCCAGAATAATGGTAGGGATCTGCCTTGCTTAACATACTTCCTGGATTATTTTTGGAACATCTAATTTCTAGATTAAATGAACATAATATAAGTTAACAGTATGTTCGAGAGGAGACATTCAATTTTCATGCAGTGCTGGTCTTAAGGAGTTCAGTACAAAATCAGTGCTGGAGCAGCAAACATAAATATAAAAAATGTCACACCCATAAGATTATTTACCTCGACAGAAGAAACTTTTTCTGGAACTAAGCGGTCATTACGGTCACCTAGACCTAAGTTTCCATATCGACCCCAGCCCCATCCATAAAGGTCACCATCCTCTGTTACTGCAGCAGTATGCTCAGCACCAGCAGCAATCATTTTTACACAGACACCCTGAAACATTCGGTATTGTTAGTGAGGGTGCATAATGTGCAAAAGGTAATAAATAGTTCTTCATCCAGAAGGAACAAAATGAACCGGCTCATTCTAAATGTAAATTCAACCCAGCAAGGTTTATACTGTTACATAAACACAGTTGGCCTCAGCCAAGTACCTAATTCATTTGTATAGAGAGATTGGACTTCCCATTAACCGAAGAGGATCAACACCCAGTATATATCTCTTAAAGATGCACTTCAGAAACATTCATAGAATAATAACTTGTGATTGCTAAGTAAACATACAAAAATTACAAAGCTCCCATTAGGATCATACATAAAGAACCTACGAATACTAAAATATTCACCCAGGTGGTGTTTTTCTGGCTTAATTGCTCCAATCACAGAAATAATGACATGCTATACCTCAAAAGCCTGAATCTTTTGTGGGAGCAAAGAGTCTTCAGTATTCCCAAGGCCAAGCTGTCCATTTTGATTGCGCCCCCAACTAAAACAAATAAATCAACAGGAAAACATTGCTTACTGGTATTATTTACAGAAAAAAAAAAGAACATGACTTCATAAACATTGCTTACTGGTATTATTTACAAAAAAAAAAAAAAGAATATGGCATCATAGTCGATGACGATAAGTGATACATGACAAATGCATGAAATCTAGATGCTTGAGCTGCATGCGAGTTTGAAACAACCTCCGAACAGTTTGCATAACGTGGACATTCTTCTTGAGAAAAAGCAAATTAAAGATTCATCTTTCCTTTAAAATGATTTCTAATCAGGATCCCGTTCACCATATTCATACTGAGATAGTACAAATTATTACTGCAATATTATATAATTTTGTTTTTTTAAAAAAGAACTATTGAGTTTGCTGAATAAATCTTTTTTCAGAGCATGAACAAAAACAATGAAAAACTCTACTACAATGAAGTATGTATTGCCATATACCTTTGCACTTCTCCAGTCATAGTGACAGCCAGACAGTGGCTATCTCCACATGCAATTTGCTTGATCTTTAACCCTTGCAGTGCTTTGATTGGCCAAGGAGTAAATACATCACTGGAATTGCCGTGGCCCAGCCTTCCAAAGTCTCCCCTGCACACAGACAATGGTATCAATCAAGGCACAAAGCAAACAAGAACATATCTTTCACAAAGAGCATGTTCTCACCATCCCCAACTGTACACTTGCAGCTCATCCTCGGAGTATGCCGTGGTATGATCAGCTCCACAGGTGACTGACACAATGCCAGGTGCATCAAAGGCACTGAGGACGGTAGGCACGAGCCGGTCCTCAGCATCACCGTGACCAAGCTGCCCGTCTTCGCCTCTACCCCAGGAGCACACCACCTTGCCAGCTGCAACACAATTCATGCTCAGCACACAGTCCCATACTCCCCATCAAGACAGCAAGCAGTTGCCTCTAATGACACGCAGTGTACAAAGTCAAGTGCATGGCATTTTGACAATGTTACTGCTTGTCTGCTTGTCATAAGGCTATCGTGAAGGTAAGCACAGGAACACAAGCAATTGATCATTTGATGAAATGACATGAATTCACCATGAAGGAAAGCACATGGTTCCAACAAGTATTTGATGAAATGCCACGACCAAAACCATGCGCTGTACCGGCAAGAATAACACAAACCAAGAGAGCTACAAGATCACTGATTAACGTAGCAGGATCATGAAGCGAGGCTACAAAGGTGGCGACTGGAAACAGCAAGAAACAGAGGAGAGGTGCTCGACGGAATGCACCGCCAAAAAGCACCAACTACTCAACCATAGAGAGGAGCTTACAAGATCACCAACAAAAGAGATCGCCAACTAGAAACAGCAGCAAGAAACAGAGAGAGGTGTTCGATGAAATGCCCAAAGGCATGCAGTCGTGGAAGAAACATGCAAGCTTACATAGGAGCGCGACGGAGTGGCTGGCGCCGGCGGAGATGAGGACGACGTTCTGCTCCGGCGCCGGCACCATCGGTGCCGCCTCGCCGCCGGCCGCCTCCGCCTCCATCTAGGCTCGCCGGAGCACCACCACCACCGCAAGAACAGGAACAAGAAAAAACTATCTGCTTTGCTTTGATGAGGGAAGCGTGAAAGAGGAAGGGATTGCGAAATGGGCGACCAAGACGCAGGATGGGATGGGAGAGCTGCCCAATTAATTGCGCCCAGTAAGTACTTCTCATCTCAAGGAGAGGAGTGGGGCAAGATGGCGACGGTCACCGCGAACACAAGTCTAGTCTCCACCTATGCTTCCCATTGCATTGGCACAGTACTGCTACTGCTGTAGCACTGTAGCAGCGGATTATTGCTGTGTTCTTCCCGCCGGGGAGGACGAGGAGATGGGAGAGGTTTTTCATCTTTGTATACTAGTTTGGATTTATCCAAGTGACGAGTTTAAAAAACAGTAGTTTCGTCAAAGCATTTTCTCTCCAAAATGTCTTCTTGTGTTTCGGGGTGGAAACCAGCAAAATTGGAGAGAGCTAGGTCTATCTCGGTTGGAGTCAGCCCAAGAAGCTGAGTCGAATTGGTCCGGTTTGGTTATGGTATCGAGTTGAAAATTGTTCAAATTTGGCTCAATCTAACTTGTTAACTGGTTTGGTTTGACTTATAAATTGATTGGCTCGCCTAAGAATACGATTAACACCGGTGATGGAGGTGGTAGTGAGATTCGATAATAACTCCACAACATGACTAGTGCTAGCGGCTACTCCTCAATATCATATAAATCTAACATGTATTTCTCAATGTCATGCAGATCTAACAATATATTACTACTCATGGACAAGTGACATTGTCAGCACAGGTGGCGGAATGATAATAGTATGCTGGTTGTAGTATGATCACCATTCACTAGCAAGTAGCATTGCTAATATCGATGATGGAGAATCGGCCCATGACTAATTCTCATGGGTGACTAGTATTAGATCCGACAATTCTATATGTAACAAGAAGAGAGAATGTACTGACGTAGAGATCTAGACATCTTATGAACAATTACTCACAATTAGTGAACATAGAAGACTTATAAGATGTCATAAATGAAATTTTATAGAGAGATCATATCAAAAAGAAAACAAAAAAAACTTGATGAAAATTAGTACAAGTAGAGGAACTTGGGGTGAAAAGTACTCCCCAAATACTACCCATCATTCTCACTTTATCTCTTATTTAATTCTTGTATGTAGATCAAGCTTTTGGTTCAATAATAAAGAAAATATATTATTTGTTATTTAGTTAGATTATTTTATAACCACAATACATGTATTGAAAATATATTCTACAAAAATTTGAATATATCCAAATTGAACATATTTCTAACCCATTCTATTTCACTTTCAAGAGATTTTAAGATATATTACGATTGTAATTATGATATTAAATCAAATATTGGGTACTTACACTGTTTGTTAATATAGTGATTATCTTGGTTGGGAGGTGTGATAAAGAAGAATAAAATAAAACTAGTTTTGGAAACTATAGGTAGTACAAGACTTGCTGAAGTGTTCAAACAATTGAAAAAGATGAATAATGATTGTGATTGCACAAAGCAAATTCAGCTCTAGTTTGGAGAGGAGTCCTGCAAGTTTAGGACAGGACAATGCCCTTGAAGGCCTATTATAAACCCTCACGAAAAAGATATTAGACACCATCATTCATCAACCAATCAAAACAAAACATATTTCTTCACCAACAAATCTAAAAAAAAAAAGAAGTAAACACCAAAAAAGAAAACAGTACAATCATGGGTATGATGTACTATCACCCATCGAGGATTTAAGATTAATTTGTTTTTTTTAGTGTTAGGTCAAATCAGCCGGGACAGAGAGAGTAATGGCCGTCGTAGATTGTACTGCTGTTGTTATCAGGTAGTTGGCGGTTCAGGTCTCCTGAACATAGTTACTTCTTTTCTGTGATATTTACATCCTGGTCCCTATATTTATCATAAAATTATGATAATATCCCTAGTAATTTTACACGTGAGACATGTCTTAGTGCTGAACTGTATGACTAATCCATTAGTGATTTTTTTGTTAAATAATCAATTTTAAAGAAAAATTCAAAAAATGTACTCTAAATCGTTTTATTTCATAGAATGAGTCCAAATTAATCAGACAATCTAACACTACAAGCCGAGGTAATGCCACAACCCATGTATTACTAGGATAAGATTTAGCGTCACAGACTATGGCGCTACATGTCCATACAACAATTTCAGTCATATTGTAGACAACAGAGGTAGTGGTGTTAGACACTCAAATATAACTTCATGACTGGTAGTATTATCTATTGAGGTCTAATGCTATAAGTAGAATAGTTCTGATTACTACCATTATTTACTACAAAAATTTGTTGAAATGACTAGTATGAAAGGTAAAGTCATATTCCACGACACTAGATCTTATTTTAATAACACCATGACTTGTGACGTTATCAGACTGCTAATGTAGATATTCTATCTTTCTTATATAACAGTGTGGATCTGATAGCACCATAAGTCATGGTGTTATCATATAATATCTAACATATTAGTCCGTGGTGTTAGATGGTCTATCTATTCCGAGTCCATTCTATGGAAACAAAACTATTTAGGGGTTATTTTTTGAATTTTTTTAAAATAATAATAAAAAGTTCTCTTCATTGTCCATCAGACGGTGAGTTTGTATATGCAATGCCTTTAGTGTTTGAAGGAGAATGAGTTTTTTATGACTAAATTGTATACAAGTCTAAATGAGTTGAACTCAAACAAACTGACCGGCTCAGTTTGTCAATACACAAGTTTAAAATGAGGCTTGGCTTGGCTCACTATCTTCTCCGAGCCGAGTTAAAATCAAGCCGAGCCTGAATTATTTAGGAGAGCTTTTGTTCCATCTCTATACCCTGTGTGGTGATCAGTCAATGAAAAACAAGCTTTTCATGGGGCTATATTTGTTATTTCTAAATTTTTCAGGGATCGATGTATTCGCACCCTTCTATTTTCTATTTTCAAAGTACATTTATTGTCTTGCCTCCAAGCTTCAAACATGTAGCAGTTCATTTGGCTTGGCTACAAAAAAAAAATGGTGTACAAAACCATCCTAAATATTGGTAGTCTCATGAAACTAAATAACTTATTCGAGAGAGAATTTAGTTCTATTCGGTACACAAGTGGATAGATATATACACTTGTAGATCATTTAAGAAAAAGTGCATATAGAAATTATAAAATTACAATCAAATAAAAAATTTCTTTTTACATCACGCCTTCGTCAAATGATGTAGTGCTACATCTTTTAGGTGATGTGCCATCTATTTTTGTTGCAACACAAAAAAAAAATGCTCTTACAACAATATGAGTAATTTTTTATTTAGAATTTTCAAACTTCCTTCAGCCATTAAATCTAAAATGGATGATCCAAATCTAAGTGCGCCGAGCAAAATATCTCGACCATTCAGATAAGTTAAGAGACAAAACGCATAGTATATTTTTGAGGATGGCCTTTCGATCAAAAATCGAACAACTGAAACAGAAGCAAATGGGCACAATTTATATGATCAGACGGCTGTGAGCACTTGCATAACAAGCATAAGCACCCCATGCATCGTCCATCTCCTGATATGAGGATGAACAATGCATGAACATTCAAGTCAGAAGAAACATCATGATGGCACATCAATGATATCAGTCGAATTATTGGGTTCAGAGCTCACATGGGGGTTTATCTCGGCAACTTATGGTCCATGCCGACGTTTAATTAATGAAGGTGAAAGCTACGGAGAAAAGGTTGTTCTATATACAAGTTACCTAAATCAAATCATTAGATAGGATCAGAATCATATCAGAGTATCAGATTGCCACAGTATACCATAGATGCATGATAACCTGGTTATTTCCAGTTGACGAGTTGGGATCAATTCAAAGCAGCTCTGCAAATACAGTATCAGTCAGCAATTAACTGACTTCTTATGTCCACTGTGAAAGTATAAAAAAATCACAGCACCAGCCTGCTACTCAGATAACAATAGGAAGACGTGAATGATGCAGCCTCCACACCACACTGCCTCCATTGTTACAGAATGCTGAAGAAAAAGTTAAATCAACCACAGGTTTACAGCAAAACAAGGGTAGGATCAACTTCTACCTGACAACAGTGATGCAACGGCAATGACTGAAAATGATTTGAATCAGATCATTTTAGGTCACTTAACATGGACACATGGAGAAGATTTGTCAATAAAATCAATTAACCACTTAGCCTGTAAAATGATTTGAATCAAATCAATTATTCCTATTGAGATTACAGATTGGGCAGAGAGAGAATGGAGAAATAAAATCAGCGAGAAAACTGCAACGGCAATGACCTATTTGCAGCTTCTGTTCTACCTCCAATGAAATGACAATAACAGCTTGTTAAATAGAATTGAAGGCCCACATAATTTCTGTTAACAGTTTTGGTGAACAGGGAACTACCATGTATATCACACTACTTGAGTTTCCAAAACCAGACTGGGTCACTCTCTGCACCTGGATCCTGAACCACCATGTTCCTGAGGCCATGGAGGTCGGTGTCTTTCAAATCGGTGATGATTGTTCCATTGCCGGGGAAGTCTCCTTCCCTGGTAATTGGAGGACCATCTCCCTCTCCCTCCATTCCGCCAATTCCTATGCACTCTTCCATCCACAGTCCTCTGATAATGTCCTGAATTATTGTGTTTCTCTGTAACTGTTTGATCGGCATGCTGAGATATCTGAGTTGACGAAGTGGAAGGATCAGGTTCTCCTCGTGGATAGGGAGGCAGCGGTGGGAAAGGATGAAAAGGCACGCCAGGTGCAATCTTCCATCTTTTGTGATGCTGGACTCCTTCAGCTTCCGGGGTTCCTAAGTGTTGAACAAGAGCAACTGGAATCCCGTATGAAATACTCAGGTGAGGTTGATACCTCTCCTGGCAAAACCCTGGAGCTACCCCCCAATCTGAGGAAATTTGTGGAGGCTGACATTCCTGTTGAGACCCAAATCCAGGAGGGACATCGTCATCAGCATTCTCTGTAGTTGAGCTTCTAATGTAAGGAACATCATAACAGCTGTCCGTTCCCCAATTCACCGGGAACCTATTTCTCATAAAGCCAACCTGAAGATCAAATTCACCTTGTTCAGAAGAAGCTTTTGGAATTTTTAATCCAACCATTTTATAGTGATCATCTGATTGCTGATCCCAACGACTCTTGCGTTTTCTTCTATTTGTGGATTTGCAATCTGTACAACAAATTGAGAGTGAAACAGGTCCGCCAGCTGTAGAAATTCCCTGGATATTCTGTGCAGGTGGATCGGACTCCATCCTCCCTTGGTCATATTGGCAATTGGCCAAATGTGTTTGCAACTTATCCAAATAGTTCCGCTGCGAGTGAAAATGGGTGCCTTCTCTTTCTGTTGGCTCACTTCTTGTTATAGTACGAGGGATCCATCTATCCCGGAAGTCACGAGCAATGCGATGAACCTGTTAAAATTATTACAGAAATTATATCAGTCGCTTAACATATGGAAGAACTTCACCAGATTAGGCCCACAAAATTGAGAAGTATATCACAAATAGCCATTAAAGAACTATCAACTCTATTGCATGCAGACATTGAGTTTTGATTCGGAAAGCCATAAATAATGAAGGCCAATGAAAAATGGTGGCAACTGGCAGTTACCACCAGAGGCCAGTTTCCTGATTTCCCTGTGAGGACTAAGATTAGGTATACAGTTACAAGATTTTGTTGACTTATGGGTGAGTCACACCAATTCCAGTGGGGTTTCACCATTTTTTTTTATGAAAAGGAATTGTTTCACAATATTACACTTTTTTCATAATATTACATTTAAAATGGAAAACTATTGTAATAGTTTCCAGAATTTTCCCAAAAAACCTGTCAGAAGACTATTCAGTTTCAGGCCAGAAACTGGTGCAGGCAGAATGTTGGCTTCTAGATCCAGAATGGTTTTGGGGAAACACTAAGCTAAATGAGGTTTGTACAACATGAACATTACAAAGTTATTTATTAAATAATCATTTTTGAACATTTTTCCAAGAATAGACCAAGTTGTTTCAAGAGCTAGCGCCATAGGTTATGGCGTTAGCCCATTGGATATGACCTGGAGGCGGAGGCTAATGCCACAATCATTGGCCTTAGGGGGCTAAGGTCATAGTATGTGGCGTTAGCCCCCCCATCTAGGTCGATATCTATAACATTAAGAAAATGGGAGAAAGGGGAGAAGTGACTAACACTATTGCATGGTGTTAGATTTGGTACCTTAACACCCTTGACTTTGGCTTTAGCTTCAACCTTCCAAAATGGATCCATTCTTGGGAAAAGTTTGGGCAAGGTTGATTTTTAAATTTTTTAATAACATAATTATTTAATAATAATATTCCTGAATGTTACTATCCATATTGTAAATATGGTAATGTTCATCTGTGCTGTCTCTATATTCCCGCATTAATTAACTAGTTTATTGTATTTGCAAAAAATTATTCATGGTGTGCCTGTCTTTCCATACGTTAGTCCATGGACCAACTCAGCATTTACAACTTAAAAAGGAAGCAATATACAATGATATATACACAAGTATCAACTTAAAAAGGAAGCAAATACAATGACATATACCCATCATAACAGAAGTGGAAAAGAAAGCAGCTGGTTTATTCATTACCTGTGAATCACTATGCCTAGTCAAGCCCAACATGGATTCCCTGAAGCTGCAGTACAAATTACAGGGAAAGTTAAAGAAAAATATGTAACTGAATTTATAAAGGTGCAATAATTGAAGCCTAAAAGTTTCCAGACTACTGGAAATTTTCCCCAGGATGTCATTGCATTGGCCTTGCCTAAATGGGCTCATGAACATCACTCAAGGTTGCAGCTGCACCAATAGCTGTATAACAAAGACCTACATTAGAGTCTTAGGCTCAAAAGTCAAGATTAAGGCCATAAAGATCTTAAACTGCAAATTGTTCACCCGGACCAAGCTTAGGAAATAGGTCTTGATGATGACACTAAGATAAAATAAGCGACTACAAGGCTACAAAATGACATTTCAAAGAAAACAACTCTGTATTGCACGAGAAATAGCCAAATAACAAGACACATTATAGCTTGACAGCTCTAGTATAACACATACAACAGAAATAATCCCAAGAAAGAATTTCAATTTTGTAATAAATCCTATATTGGCTCAAACAAAAGTTGAAACATGAAGCACATAGAACAGAAACAAAGAGCAAAAAGAACATGCATTTCCTTCAATTACTATTTACAAAAGGTGGACTCAATTCACATGCTCCAAGAATCTAACCTTTCCATTCCAGCACATCGAGGACCTCCATTTATATGTTCAAATGTCAGAATCCCCTTTGAAGCCAGAAACTCCAAGACCTGAAGAAGGATAAAGACCTTCCTGATAAGCAAATATATGGCAATATGTTGCTACAGTATGGTGATACAGTTGAGATCCTCGTTTCTACAGTTAACACTAAGGTTCTGATGACATTACACCAATTGGCATGCTTCCACATGAAAAGACCAAATTTAAATCATAAAATATGTGGTAATTGGCAGATCACATAGGTCAAGTTCAAACCTTCAGAAGCTTCCGTATAATAGGTATTCGATGGAAGCTACCTCTATTCTGCTTCAGCATATTATGGAGCATTTGCAATCCTATCATCAAATAGAAAAAAGATTTCATTATTGGTAATGTAGAAGTCTATCTCACATGTAACAAGGCTGCAGAAAGGTGAGGATTCTTACCATTCTTGTTTATGATATCCAACAGAACTGTGTGTGACTTTGTTTTTAATAGTGCTCCAAGGATCAAGGAAAGATCCCTTACACTGAAAGACATAAAACATTGGCACATTTAGAATGCATAATAAAGGAAAACTTGCTTTACATGTCATCTGGTATTCAAACCTTTTAGATGCGCCTCCAGCATTGTCACCCTCTGCTGCCGTCACAAGCAGAAGCTTTAAGTACCCATTTGTTGCATCCTGTTCAAAAAAAAATGTTGAAACAACTAGTTCGAACAGACAAGCAGGGGTACAATTAAAGCAGATGTATCTTGACACTATTGGAGGTCTACAAGTCATGGCATTGATTGAGTTGAGTACACCTCAAACTAATGCTAAATTTGCAACAGTGCAGAGGCAGAGCCCTCCAACTAGTGAACCACACCATGTATGGGCAACTATCATGCCATTGACGCAATTATGCCTCTGGGTTCATGTTCAAACTTCAAAAAGGCTTGATAATGCTTGATGCTCAATCAATCAAAAATTATTTCAGTTACCATTGGATTATTTAACCACAGAAATCTGAGCACCTCTACTCTAAATTACCTCCTATGCATTCTAAACTTTCATATAATAATGTGTCACAATCATGTCGATTTCTTATACAGCATATGGCAATATATCCTAATCTCAGTCACTGAATCCTTCACCACATAGAGAGTGACAGTAAGAAGTTGGATCTAATTATTTTATTCAAGAAATTTGTACAACATAGGGGAAAAAGAATGATACATACTTTTCGCTTGCTTATACCTCCATCTGCATCAAGTAATTTGTTGAGCCTCCTTTCAACTGCACATACCAAGGGAGAGAATATTAACTTATCTTTAGCTTAAGATGAAGGACAGACATATGACAGCAAGCTCTTACCTCCCCAAAGGTGCTCACTACTAGAATTATTTGCCATCCTTTTCTCCTTACGGAGGAGAAAAGTTCCTGGACTTGTAGTGCTGTCCTTCACATTGCCAATTGGAGATGATGATCGCTTCAAATTACTATTATGTATAAAATTGTTTTCCGTATTAGCATGGAAATCTGATAGCCGGTTGTCATCTGCATCGGTACTAGGTGTAGATCCATTCACTAGGTTAGGAGCCTTTTGCAAAAATTCTGCCGATTGTATGCTAGGTACCGAAAAGTGCTGCAAAGAACTTTCCATTGTCCGGGACACGTGGACAGGTGTACGGACAATATCTTCATCTTCTTGTGGGCTCAATGCTTGCAAGGAATTTTCTGGCTCACTAATATCAGATAAATTTCCTCCAGTTTGTTGACAAGGTTCTAACTCAGGGAATGCAGATAAGCAGTTATTTGAGACTTCTCTTTCCACAGATTTTTCTTCATGCTCTGTAACATCAAGATAAGTGCCACGAGAACTACACTCATTTGTACCTAGCACTTTCTCGGCATCTATGTCAACATCCACGTCTTCAAAATATCCTGCTTCTGTATCACCTTGAGCAATGATATCAGCATCCAACATATCTCCACCAATGTAACCCCGGCACTTAGCAGTACCACAAAAGCATTTTTGAGGAGCAGCACCAGATACACGAACATAGTTATAATCAAATGTTAACTCTTCACCCTGAGAGAAAATAAATATATATCACATACTTCATAAAAGGAGAACGAGCATCGGGACCAAAAAACAAATGACACTCAGAATAAAATACAATCTCAAATCTTAAATCAGTTAGTACAAGTTAAATTATAAATAAAGAAAATCATCTGTCTACTTCTAGGAGCTGCAGTGCTGCACTATGTCATTTGAGGCCAAAGGTTTAGTCTTACCTTCTTAATGTTCCTCATGGCAAATATTCCAATGCATACTTCTCCATTGACCATCCACTGTTTCGAAGAAAAAGGAGAAATAAGTTAGTCAACAGTATATGATGTCACAATGAAAATACAACTGAGAGTCACCATTATGAGGAGACCAAGTTGAGGTAAATGCCACTTACTGTGCATTTGGCTGTTACCAAAACATAAAGGCATGTATTTTTGTTATTCAGAAAGATATACAATTAGTCAATAACCTTAGTATACAAGTGAAGTGTCAGTCAAGACCCAAAATAGCATATTCTTTATGCAAAGCATAAAATCATATGAAGTAGATTGACTACTCACCATGGCAAGAGAACAGCTCATTGTGTCTCCCGCACACACACACACACACACACACACACCCCCCCCCCCCCCCAAAAAAAAAAAAAAAAAGAAAAAACCAATTTAAACACAAGTTCAAATGCCCTATGTCTAACATGTCATGCTCAAATATGACATCAAATAAGTGCACTGCAACACCTCCTCAGCATCTACATATGGACACAATCACCTAAACTCACCCTTCACAGATATTGTGTTCTTGAGTAGTAAATATTTATGCTAGTAATCAATCCAGCGTAGCAAATTCACATGTTAGCTGCATCTGCACCCCTTATGATTCTGACACAAAATCCACAACCAAATCGATGTTTTTCATGTCTCTTCTTCAATGGAATGAGCTGCTAATGATAATCAGTAGAAGATAAATAGATGATTCTTGTTTAATTCTGTCAGGACTAGAAGGCACTCAGAATGTGAGGATGGTAACAAAGTCATGCAGCAAAAATATTTCACATTGATCAAGCAGCGTTGATAACATCACCACAAAAATAAGAACTGCATTGCATTTGGTGAGTATGTGGTATTCAAATGAACATGGATAGGAAACAAACCAACAAAAGACAAAAGGCACTATCCAAAATCAACCGGATCATAAAAAGAAATAGTACAACTATCAACATTTTGATTTTGTGCACCTAACAGATGATGAGCTGTTTCGGAGATTACATTGGATGCTAACAAATAAGGGCAAGCAATGCAGGCAGCAGTGCAAATATCAAATAAAGAAAAAGGTTCACCTTCTCTGTGCGACAATTAGGACTGCAGCTATGGTTGATAAACCGCCCTAAGTTTCCTTTAGTGCAAGCATCTATCACCTGGAAGCAATTTTAAAAAAGGAGAAAATTGAGCTCAAAATATGGACTTCAAATGCAGCAGATCCTTCAGTTAACACAAAATAGTGCCAATGGGCAGTAGACTGTGAGTTATGGTCACAAGTTACTTGACCTACTATACATAGCCCGCAAAGGTATTATTGCTACATGGATGCAGGACCAGTCATCATCATGCATATTATGAGGCAAAGCAAACATCATGAGCCCAAATCTAGAAAAAGCTTGTCTCTGATATTTCAGAAATTACCAACACAATAATTATGATTGGAAATATTTTCTCTTAGGCACATCTAATTTATAAGCCATCATGAAACAAGGCTACTATGGATAGAACAAGTGGTTGCATTAAGGAATAGTAAACGAAATATAAATAGCATCTAATGCATTAAGAGATAAAAATAATAAATCTGAATAATACAAAAATAGAACAAATAGTTACAGGGAAAAATGATGCCAGGAATATGGAATACAGAAATATGCATACCTCACCACCGTTTAATGCCATGAAATAGAAATGCTTCTGACCTTTAGAAGCATAGTATCTTTGACGGGATTCATAAGAAGTTAAATCAAGCACCTGAGACAACATAAAAGTAAATAAGTCAAAGGAATCTTTATGGTTGACGCATAATTTATATTTTACAACATTGTAAAAAAGAACATAATGAGGTAGAGACTACATTGCATAAATGATCACAAGTTTTGTATTCAGAAAGTCTTCCCTGCTTGGAGAAAAAAAGTCTCCATGCCTAATTCAAAATTAAATGACCAATTATCTGTCATTATGGTATAAAAGATTACAAAGAACGGGAAAAAGGCATCTAGCAAGGAACAGAATACTTTGAATCAACATTTGCTTGGTTGACAAATAATACAAACCAAAGAAAAAAATACAAGAAAGCAATTTAAAGAACATCAAACTAACATAAGTATATAAAAAGGGAGAAATGAAGACATGTATTTTGCAACAACAACACCCACCCACCCAAAAAAGAGAAAACAAAAAGAACTACCAGAAGAATGAGAAGCTGTTGGAACTGGTACCTCTCCAACATATTCAATAAGAAATTGTCCTTCTGATACATTTTCTTTCAACTGCAAACCATAGCCTTTCTTTCCAGAATGAAACCATCTCAATTTTGAATAATTGCGTCGCTGAAACTGTTTACAGATTTTATAATGTCAATCTCAAGCCAATGTAAAGGATGACAGATAATAAAGTAAGGATGGCAAGAGGGCAATGACCTGTTGATTGGAACAAAGATCTCCACATGGACATGTACGCTTGACGCATTCAATATTAAGGATCCTGTTCAAACAGCCATCTCCACAACCCATTCTACCATCTTGACGAGGCTTGCAGTTGCATACCATGCTCTAATAGTATTCAATGACAAAACAAAACACAAATAGTAACATTGAAGTGGTTCTGTTGAAATCTCAACGATAATAACAAATGATCAATACTTAAGAAAGTTTAATGATTTAATATTTAAATCTATAATGAACTGCTTGATGGTAAGAGAGAGAAGCTATTACTCTAAAAGCGGGAAGGGACAGGATTTTTTTTTTTTAAAAAAAGCAAATGCATATGGTTACAAAAAATAGTAAAAGGGACACAATCATCTCAGAATTCTGAGTCAAAGAGACATACTATTAGAACATGATGGACCTTAAGTCCTTAATAAGCTTATTCACTGTTCTTATAAATAAGAAGTACAATGATTTTTTTTTTTTTTTTA